>LNAC01000056.1:1220851-1293404 GCA_002007465.1 Ailurus styani | reverse complement strand
CAACCCCCGTTCAGCAGGGAGTCTGCTTCTCCCTCCGCCCTACCCCCCCATGCTTTCTCTCACTCTCTTGCTCACATTCTCTCTCTCGAATAAATAAAATCTTTAAAAATAATAATAATCTTATAAGGCAGATAATTTTGTATAATTAGCCCTTTTAATTAGCCTTAATTGACAGTTGAGAGAAGTGAGGTTCAGAGAGATTGTCTTAAAGCTAGTGACAAAGCCAAGTTTGAAACAAAAGTCTTCTGATGTGCAAAATCTGCATTTTTTCCACACCATATTGTTCCATTTTCCTGATTCCCTTTATTTTTCCCCTCCCTTTCTTTTATATTTTTCTATTCTTTTTAATTTCAAGGTTCCTACATCTATCATCGATTTAACTTTTATCATCTTAGTTTTCATACATCTCAGAAGAACCTGGTTTAGTTAACTGTTATTCATCAGATGTACGAAAAAGCAGATCATGTTCTTCTGATGATAGCAATAGAAGGAAATCCCTGCAACTGAGATTTGATCATTCTTGATTTTTTTTTTTAATGGTAGAAACTCCGAGAAAAACAAAAAGCTGTACGAGAAAGTCATGGTCCAAATATGAAACAAGCGAAAATGTGGCGGGATTTTGAACGGTTGATGGAATGTAAGAAACAGTGCTTTCTGAAACAACAAAGCCAAACTCCCATGGGTCAGGTAATTCAGGAGGGTGGGGAGGACCGGCTGGTACTCTGACTCCGTGTGCCATCATTTGGGGTTTTAGTTGACACTACTAGACGTAAGCATAATCCCATAATTTATTTCTTTTCTGGAAAATGATTTGTACAACATTTTGTTTCAGGTTAACCATTCCTATTAAGTTTCCTTGGAAGATAACGTTAAGGTAGATTTAGGTGTTAAAGTTTTTTAATATGAAAAATGGCTTTTATTGTTTTGCTTAGTTTAGAGATCAGTGGTGTCTTAGGAGTTTTATGAGACAGGAGACTTAAGTTTACCCTCTGTAAATGTAAACATATGTCCATTAAGAACATGTAGGTTTTTAAAAATGTAATAACCCAATGGCTTAATGTTCTTCTTAATCTTTTTTTAACTTTAGAGGAATCTTTTAGGAACTAGTATCTCTTGTTTTGAAGAAGCACTTATCTGAAGTTCAGCAATTCCTACAGTTTCAATTCAGTTTCTTTTCTTCTGTAAAATTCAAGAAAATTTGCTATTTTGAATAACATATTTGTTCTGTCTATATTATTTAGAGGCAAATAAAACTTGGTGTACATATGATGACTATTCTTGAATTATATAGCTGTGTCAAATTATTTTTTAATGATTTGTGTTATAATATTGTATTAAATTTAAGGATTATCACTTATTTTCACCCAAAATCTAATATAGTATTTAGGTCTTGGGGACTTTTATTTTGAATATAAAAAGTAGTCATAGAATATAGAAATTATCATGTGCTAAAAAGCTACAGTAGGATACCAAGTGAAATTCAAACATCCAAAGTGCTTCTAATTTCTGCTTCATTTGAACAGGGTACTTGAAGATTTCTTTTATTCTTCCTTAAAGAAAGATACTAAATTCATATGCTACTTTGTACTTCACTTCAGTTTCATTATACTTTTTAAAATGTCTTCCTTTAGGGGTGCCTAGGTGGCGCAGTTAGTTAAGTGTCTGACTCTTGGTTTCAGCTCAGGTCATGATCTCAGGATCCTGAGATCAAGCCCCACACCAGGCTCCACGTTCAGCACAGAGTCTTCTTGAGACTTCCTCTCCCTCTGCCCCTCTACCCTGCTCTCACTTCTCTTCTCTCTCTCTCTCTCTCTCTCTCTCTAAAATAAAAAAATAAAATGTCTTCTTCCCCTTAGATTTGAAAAACTCAGATTTCACATTATTAGCATGTCCATCTTGGGTTAGTAGTTCTCAGTCGCTATCCTAGAGATGGCCGTGAGAGGCAAAGAACATTTCAGTGAAGAAAGTTGTTTCTACCCCATGCAAAACATGCAAACTTGATTATGGCTTTGGATCTTTTTGTTTCCAAGTGTGTTCTACTCTTACTTTTTGTTTGAAAGCTTCTTCCTTGGTAATCAGATAAACTTACTAACACGGAGAGTATTGGTAACTCTAGGAGCTATGGCAAGAAAAAATGAGCTCCATCAGAGCAAGGAAGAACTTACCAAGAATGTGTAGAAAGAAACTTTCTTTTAATAAATTTCAAGGGAAAAAAAGAAGCCTTTTAATATTATTATGTGGTTTCAGTCTGGTCCTTAGCTTTAGCCTCTTATTTGGGCAAGTATCAGTTACCAGAATTCTCACTTGTGGCTTTGATCAACAACTAGATCCACCAGATACTAAACGAGGGAAGGCTGTGTTTTAGTGTGGAAACAAACCTTTCTTAATTCAATAAATCAGTTTTTGAACATTGAGGTAGATGTATTTGTTCTCTGTTGTCTACTGGCTTGTTATTTTTGAGCCAGTGGCAAGTGATGTTCCTTTAACCAGAGTATGAATTCCTTTGCAAATATTTGAAAAAGACTAGATGTCCCTCACAGAAACGAAACAGCATTTTATTCCCCTAGGGAAAGTCAGCTTCTAAGATTATTAAGCTTGGCGATTACATTTTTTAGCCTTCAGTATCCTTGCTGCTCTTCTCTTAATCTTAAAAATTGTTAATGACAGATACTCCAAGGAATGCTTATAATTCTGATTTGATTATTGCTTACCATCTTTATTCCACACAGAAGGAATATGTGGATTAAACACTAGGCAGCTCCAAAATTACTTTATTAACTGAAGCAGAACATCATTATTACTTCAAGAAAAGCAAATTTAAAAAAACACCCTAAAAGTACAAAGTTATTTATAGTTTTTATGTAACATTGGACATTTAGTAATGCATCTTAATGGGTTTTATACAGTTACTTTCCACTCATTTTGTGATTTGATTGGAACATTAAAGAACTCTGACTAACTCTGACAGTTTCTGACAGCTGGCAATTACAGAAGAGCTTATTGCATTTTTCCTTCAGGATTGATACTCTAGCTGGCTAATTGATGAGAGTACTTAATCATTTTGGAAAATAATCTGTCTTCCACATGATGGCCCAAATAAAGAAGAAAAATGTAGCCTGTGAAATCTGCTTTTGCGTTCATGGATTTGCTCCTCCTAGGACTCGGTGTTGCCAACTGTTGCATGGGGCTGACTGTATAAACTGTAAATTTCAAAAGGCCGCTGCTTATCTCGCTTTCTATATTAGTTCAGGAAATAATCCAACTTAAAGGTTGTCCTTTAAGAACAATCTTATAATAGGATAATATCTTTTCTGTTACAAATCTATTAACATCTAAATCCAAGATCATATATTTTTCCAGTCCAGAGAGTGTACTAGAAGGGTCTTAGAACGTTGTTCAAAGGCTTATGGAAATCAAACCAGATCTCAGAAATTACAGAACACTTAACTTTCTTCTTTAGATTAATACTTTCTATCATTTTACTTTAGTTCCGTAGGCAGCAATAGTAAAAGAAGCCATTTCATTAAACTATCAAATCCAAATGTGTCATTCTGCCTTATTAGTTTATATAATATATATAAATTTTCTGGAAAATTTTAAGCTCTATACATATTCCAAGTATGATTATTTCTTAACTTTTTAGGCTAACATGATACAGAGCACCTTTTGGTAATTGGAGTAAAAGGAAGAGACTGAATTTGTTGCTCAACTAAAAATATATAAATTTCCTGAATTCTTCTGAATTGAATTTGAAAATATGCACAAATGGATAACTTGCCAAAGCTGCCTTTACAAAGGCAAAATCCAGTTTGTATTGAAAAATGACTTCCTATGGAGATGTGTGTCTTACAGAAACCTCCTTGTCACACACAGGCATTTTACCCTACGTTAGTGACTAATGAGCATGAATCAAAGGCTTGTTTCTACAAATGGTTCTAGGCGCTTACATCATTCCTCTTGTTTGGCATGAAGGAGTGTTTAGCCCTAGGGAGTGGGTAAGTAAGCAGCCTGATGATTAACTTCCATTAAACCTGGTTATTTCAATAACTTATCCATTGTTGTAGTGAAAGTAAGATCTATATTGTGTGTACAATGAATCCTTTTTTAAACAATCTGTGACAGCCGGGAGATTTTTTTTAAAGTTGCACTTTTATTAAATATGCAGTTGTTTCTCTACCCAGAAGGAGCTACTGGATTAACTCCTCCTCCCTTTACTTTTTAATGAGAACAGTTTAATTAGAGCTGTTTTGTATATGGCAGCCAGGCATGAGGGGAGCATTTTGTCCAGGAAGGGTAGAGAGAGATCATTCAGAGTTATCTGTATATTTTCAGTCTTTGACTCTCCCGTGTTAAGACCACAAAAAAAAAAGAGAAAGTTGACTGTAACTGTCATTCAGTCCCATCCTGTCCTTGCAAAAGAAATCAAAAACTGAAACACAGAATCCAAACAAGTATTTTTTAAAAGACTTGGACAAACATATGCTTTCTGCTCCCATGCTCCCTCTTTTGGCAAACTGGAAGTACTTTCTCTACAAACATAATTTCACAATTTCCTCTCCAGAATTGCCGAGAGACTTGAGTCACCAAACTCGGTTTACTGCTATGGAAATTCACTATTCAGATAGAACACAGGAGGAAATTAAAGAATTCTGTTTTTCAGTGACAGTATTCGTTTCCAGCTCAGTTCAGAGTGTCCCAGCAGGGTCCTGGCAGGGCTGCTGGTCTGCCCTGCACGGGGTAACCTGGTAAAGAGCCACAGCATTCTGGAGCTGGAAAGGAACCTCAGAATGATTCGGGTAATCATTTATTAAATTGGGACCTTTGAGAGCTCTCTTTCACCCTCTCAACAGTGCAGAAATCAGCACTGCGCTGCTCGTAGCAAATCACTTTCCAGCCTCAGTGGAGTAACCGCAATACGGCTCACTCCTCACGAGGGAGCCTGTCTGATTGTTAAAGAGCACCGACTGATTAGTTTCTGAGTTCCAAAAATGAAGCAAACTTATGGAAGGACGACATTTTTTTAGAAAGAGCAGTTTGGCAAAGCGAGACTGAACCAATTTTATTCCCTGAAGCTTTGTAATCATAATCATTGTTGAGCACTTAGAATGGACCAGATACTGTCCTAAGTGCTTTGTGTGTCTGAACTAATGGAACTCTCACAATAACCCCAGGAGGTAAATACTATTATCCCCACTGAACAGATGAGGAAACAGGCCCAGACAGGCTTCCACGGTATTACACAACTACTAACTGTGGGAAGAGCCGGGGCCTAAAGCCTGTGCTCTTCACTCCTGTGCTGTATGAACTACAGTGTGACCCATGTATCAGACCCAGGCTGATGTCCATTTAATGAACTGTAATATGTGTGAAATTAGAGTTCTTTTTTAAAAATGTGTTCACTTATTATACCTATGGGGGAAAAAAACTTTAGTAAATGAGTAAAAATGAATTCTACCATCCAGATGTGGGAATTATGCTAAAAATGAGTGTCAAGTAAATTTTTAAGAGAAAGTAATGTTTTAGATGCAGAACAAATGGACGCTTTAAAGGTTATAATTTAAACCTTTCTCTGTAAATGTTAAAATCATATATGTCTTTTGTTGCTGAACATACACATAAATTCCAGGTTTTTATTTTACAAACAATACTGCAATGGAACTTAAAAATTGAAATACAGTACTTAAAATTTGAAATATATTACAATATTAAGCAAAACCACTAAGTTTATTTAATTTGGTCAAATCCAGAATCCACTGAATTATTTTATAGACGCTTTGCCTTCCTCTATGAAAATGCCAAGGCTAAATCAAAGAAGTCAGCAAGATATTACTTGATTAATTGGAGAAGAAAATTGTAAATTCATTTATTTATTTGCAAATATTTATTGAGTATCTTCTGTGTGCCTGAATTGTGCTAAGTGCTAAAATATAAAGTGAATGTAACCTGGTTTTGGCTTTCATAGAACTCACAGACTAGAAAACTCTAATATTATGTAGCAAAAATTAAAGTTCTTTTATGTATAAAAAGAACTAGGAGCTCAAAGGAAGAAGCAATTAATTCTGACATGGGAGACTGAGAAAAAGACTGATGGAAGAGGTAGGACTGGAGCTGGGTTTGTAAGAAGGAGTTAAGATTTCGATAGCCATGGGAAAGGAGGAAGACTTAAGACATTTAAGAACACGGCATGCTCAGGAAATGACAAGAAGTCTAGTATGCCTCAGAAAGCTACCCAGATACATGAGGGAGAGGAAGGAGCTCCTATCACGTGCCAAGCCCTTGTGCTCCGTAATCTGATGTACTAGGCACTCAGCTAAACTCTATGAAAAGGTACAGTAAGTGTATAAGACATGGCCCCATCATTAACAGGACTAACAATAAATTAAAAAGGAGCAAACATATCAAAACCTAATAATCAAGTGATAAATTCTGTGGTTCTCTCAAAGTTCAATCACAACAGAGATCTAGAGAAGACTTAAATGGTCAAAGTGGAGTCCAGGAGGTCTTGTCCAAGAGGGAGGAATGATCAGGGCCTGGAAAGATGAGGATTTGGACAGGCGAATAGGAGAGTGTGAGAGGGCCTCAGGGATGAAACCGGCAGGTGCTCATTGACCCTTTCCTGTATCCAGCTCCGTATCAAGCACATCAAGTAGGAAAAGGCATGGCCTCCCCTTTCAGGAAACTTGGAGTCTTCGTTACCAAGATGAGACATGTAAGCAAGGATTGAAGCAGTCTTCAGCACTGGATTATCCAGTAGGCAAATTGATACACTCTGAATTTTCTGAAAGTGTTTGATAATTCAGAGATCAAAGAAGTTTTCATTAGAAAAATCAGAACTAGGGGCGCCTGGGTGGCTCAATGGGTTAAAGCCTCTGCCTTCGGCTCAGGTCATGATCTCAGAGTTCTGGGATCGAGCCCCAGATCGGGCTCTCTGCTCAGCGGAGAGTCGGCTTCCTCCTCTCTCTCTGCCTGCCTCTCTGCCTACTTGTGATCTGATCTCTCTCTGTCAAATAAATAAATAAAATCTTTAAAAGAAAAGAAAAAAATCAGAACTAGAGGCACCTGGGTGGCTCAGTCAGTTAAGCATCTGTCTTCAGCTCAAGTCATGATCCCAGGGTCCTGCGATTGAGTCCCATGTAGGGCTTCCTGCTCAGTGGGGAGCCTGGTTCTCCTGCCTCTGCTGCTCCCCCTGCTTGTGCTCTCTCACTCTGTTTTTCAAATAAATAAATAAAATCTTTAAAAAGAAAAAAAGAAAAGAAAAGTCAGAACTATTAGATTTCCTTACACTCTTCTCAGAGTTTAGGGTCTCTAAAAGTTTCAATACAGCTTTTTGGAATGGGATCAAGAGTTTAACAGATCTAAGGGCAAAAGGAAAAAACACTTTGGGTTGGAACTATTTGGGCAGGCTGGAGATGCAGGTACCAGTTAAAACCCTTCTGCACACAAGGGCAGAATTGGCTCAGGGAGGAAGCAAGAACTCCATGGGGAAGAGGGAGCCCTGAGAAAGGAATACCCTCAAGTACTAGCCAGGCAAGACTGGAGGAATCGGAACTAATCTGGAGATGGAAACCCAATTGCCGAAGGTTTTGAGGTGGTGCAATTGTGAGTCATGTCCATTTGGTGTATGATAATAGGAAGTTGTTAATATCCCTGCTCCTCCTTGGACACTTGATGAAATGAGAGACTCACTACATTGTGGAGAAGGACAGACGATCACTGCCACAGGAGACTGCTAACATGGACTAGGTTGGTTGGTTGGTTGGTTGGTTTTTTCATGACAGAAGAGAGGCAATAAGCCAGTTATTTATTTCTTTGCATTTAGGGAGATATTTTTTTACACTAACTCAAAGATTCAGCCTTTTATTCTTTGATTCAGGTTACAACCCTGTGTCATCTCTATGTTGAGATGAATACCACTTTTTTGTTCCATGTAACATTTTCAGATGTGTGAAAAAGATTTGATAATTCCAAGGAATTGAGCTTAGAAACAGTATATTTAAGAGTTATACTTCTGTTGAAAGACATTTTTATAAATCTAAATGATTTTCTAGACATTAAAAAATGTGAGAGAAAATTCAGAGCTGGTGTTTAACTGTGCTTTATTTCTTCTTCTTGAGAGTAGGAGAAAGAACTCCTTTTTGTTGTAGTTAATTACCAAGTCACCAAGGAGAGCTTCCACGCTTGAAGAGACCCACTTGCTAGTGACTTGGCAGTGTCAAACAAATGTTCAACTTTTATTCTGACACTTCTTGAAGAATTTGATCGAAACTATGTATGTCCAGATAACACTCAGCAAAGTGCCCTTCTTGCGTTTGTTTCAAGATATATTTGGAAACAAGAGAGATGACCTTGGATGCAGCTGCTTTTCCAATTTAGGACTTCTCTCTGGGTCTACTGAATAATATTTCCCAACATTGAAAATTCAAAGGATGGAAAAACATTTTAGTTACTATATGCCATAAGTCCCACGATGGAGGATTTTTTCCCCCAGCAATATGTTCTGCCTCTAAAAGAATGATATATTTAGACCACAAACTCTATGTTAGCTTTCTAACCATCTATTTCAAAATACATTTAGGAACACATTTGCTTTTCATCAGAGCGCCTTTTTGTAATCTAAATTGAGCTGTCCTTGCTTTTTAAAATATTTTAGCATCTGAGAAATAAAAAATAACGAGCGGTTAACCCTTCGCCTTTGCTTTCTGGCATTCAAAATTTGTTCCGAAGCCAGGGTTCATTGTAGCTTGATGTAAGATCTAAAAGAAGACTGGGGAGGCTCTCACATCCCCGGCTAAGGTTATTGCCACCTGTCCAGATGACAATACAAGTCCTGCTAGTCTAACCTCAAGCCTGAAAGCCAAGGTTAGCTTCCAGTTGTATCCACATTTAGCCCACGGAGATGGATGGTTTTAACTGTCATTAAAGTGACGTTCTTTCAGTTACCATTATGCATATTTTGGAGGTTTAAGCAGTTCCATTTTTAATTTATTGTCACAGTCACAGGACAAGACTTAGGTAACCTGTTTGATAAAGCAATTTTACTTTTAAGCAAATAAGTAAGAATTAGAGTCTGATCATTGTCTTGCAGGGCATATCACCAGAGATAGTAACATTTTCTATTTTCCTATGGTTTCCTAAGATGTTATAGTCAATCAGAGCATTTATAGAGATGATCACATTGTTAGCAACAGTCTCCAGCATACGCAGTACATTAATTCCCAGTAAAATGTGTTAGACACGTGCACACACACAAACACACACATGCACATGCAGACAGAAAAACACCATATTATAATGCTTCAAAAGATAGCTTATTCTCAACAATTCCTTACTGCTTGATTTGGAATCAAATCAATGACATCAACTGTTAGCTACAAGGTGAGTGATTTTGAATAGTCAACAGATTTTTATTTTTTTTTTTTATTTTTATTTTTTTTTTTTAAGATTTTATTTATTTATTTGACAGAGAGAGATTACAAGTAGGCAGAGAAGCAGAGAGAGAGAGGAGGAAGCAGGCTCCCTGCTGAGCAGAGAGCCCGATGCGGGCCTCGATCCCAGGACCCTGGGATCATGACCTGAGCCGAAGGCAGAGGCTTTAACCCACTGAGCCACCCAGGCGCCCAGTCAACAGATTTTTAAAACTATCACCACTTAAGATATTTTTAAAGATGATCCATCCCATCAGATAACAGTCTGATCTTAAATTTTTAATTGTTATAAATTATTGCCCCAGCCTCGCTTTACAGTTTCCTAATTCAAAAACTGGTGACTTTTATTTTAAATCTGACATTTACTCCTTTATAAGAACAGACTTTCATTGGGCATGCCTATCTTGTGTACATTTCCATTATTTTATTGACGTTAAGTTAGAGTAATTGCTGTAGTCACTGCACAGCCCTAATTAAGTAAATAAGAGTTAATAGTACCCAAACTAGTGGATTTTATAGGATAAGCAGTAAAGTTTGCTCTTCCTGGTGCCAGAGACTCCTCCAACTGCACAACATTTGAACTGTGCTTTTTAAAGATACGAAAAAGGAAAATAAGATGATACCTACAAAATGTTCCCAAGATCTGTAGTGCTCAAAGAAGATTTTAATGAGAGAAAAGTCTCAAAGAAAAGGTAGTTTTATTTTAAATAGTACAGAGATTAAATGTGATTTTTGTGGAATGTTTTTATAAAACATTATCTTTCAAATGTATGTTTTCTCATCCTTCTTCTAAAAACATATATAAAACTTTGAGCCAAAAAGGATATTCCTGCATGGTTTGTGTTAAGTTTGTCTGGATGTTTCAGAAGCCCTTTTCTCTCTATCCAGCTCTCCTTATATTCTCAGATACTCTTAACCAAATCAGAGCATTATTGATGTTTGGTTAAGTATTTATTACTTGGGAATTAGTATCTCGCTGTCAACCTTTCTAACACAGGAGAGATTTCTGGCAACTACAAAGTGAGTATATTTCTCTAAACTCTTTTTATGTGTGTCTTCCATAGATGGAATTCATATCCAGCTTTCTTCAGATTTATATTGAATCTAGTTTATCCAAATATTTGCAGTACCATCAAATCAAGACTTTCTTTATTTCCTTATCATGCCCAAATATCTTACCTTGATCTTTTTGTTACAAAACCCAGATATGTTTATTTAACAAAGGCCGATCTAATATGTTCCTGGTTCAAACTCATTTTAGCATCTTTCTTTTTTTCTGTCCATGACCCAACTTTTTTTTTTTCTCATATATTTTCTCTTCTTGTCTGTGTATCATTCCATTACTATTTAAACTTTCTCTGGGGCACCTGGGTGGCTCAGTGGGTTAAAGCCTCTGCCTTCGGCTCAGGTCATGATCTCAGGGTCCTGGGATCGAGCCCCTCATCGGGCTCCCTGCTCAGCGGGGAGCCTGCTTCCTCCTCTCTCTCTGCCTGCCTCTCTGCCTGCCTCTCTGCCTACTTGTGATCTCTCTCTGTCAAATAAATAAATAAAATCTTTAAAAAAAAAAAAAAGATTTTAATGAGAGAAAAGTCTCAAAAGGTAGTTTTATTTTAAATAGTACAGAGATTAAATGTGATTTTTGTGGAATGTTTTTATAAAACATTATCTTTCAAATGTATGTTTTCTCATCCTTCTTCTAAAAACATATATAAAACTTTGAGCCAAAAAGGATATTCCTGCATGGTTTGTGTTAAGTTTGTCTGGATGTTTCAGAAGCCCTTTTCTCTCTATCCAGCTCTCCTTATATTCTCAGATACTCTTAACCAAATCAGAGCATTATTGATGTTTGGTTAAGTATTTATTACTTGGGAATTAGTATCTCGCTGTCAACCTTTCTAACACAGGAGAGATTTCTGGCAACTACAAAGTGAGTATATTTCTCTAAACTCTTTTTATGTGTGTCTTCCATAGATGGAATTCATATCCAGCTTTCTTCAGATTTATATTGAATCTAGTTTATCCAAATATTTGCAGTACCATCAAATCAAGACTTTCTTTATTTCCTTATCATGCCCAAATATCTTACCTTGATCTTTTTGTTACAAAACCCAGATATGTTTATTTAACAAAGGCCGATCTAATATGTTCCTGGTTCAAACTCATTTTAGCATCTTTCTTTTTTTCTGTCCATGACCCAACTTTTTTTTTTTTCTCATATATTTTCTCTTCTTGTCTGTGTATCATTCCATTACTATTTAAACTTTCTCTGGGGCACCTGGGTGGCTCAGTGGGTTAAAGCCTCTGCCTTCGGCTCAGGTCATGATCTCAGGGTCCTGGGATCGAGCCCCTCATCGGGCTCCCTGCTCAGCGGGGAGCCTGCTTCCTCCTCTCTCTCTGCCTGCCTCTCTGCCTGCCTCTCTGCCTACTTGTGATCTCTCTCTGTCAAATAAATAAAAAATATTAAAAAAAAAACTTTCTCTGATTGTATCTCACACATTCTCTTGCCACTAATAAGTTCACTTCTGGAGCATCTCCCAATTTTTTTTTTTGGAGGCAAATTTGGTATATAATATGAGTTTTGGGTGAACAACATAATTAATCATCTGTGTACACTGATGATTATACAACTCTGTGATGGTGGTACAGCTCTGTGAATATATTAAGAAACATTGAATGTGTGAATACTAAAAACCACTTTAAATTGGTGAATTGTGTGGTATGTGAATTATGCCCCCAATAAAACTGCTAAAAATAAAAATATGGCTCAATGCAACAGAAGTCAAATAATATCAAACAGTATTAATTAAAAAAAAATAAAAAGCCCTCAGCAACCTCAGTCTTCTCACTTCCCTGAGTCATTTCCAAAGTTAACTTTTGGAATATTCTTCCAGACATTTTCATTGTACACAAAGGGGGTTATATTCACTGTTCTGCAACCTGCTTTTTGCACTGAACAGTCTTTGTACTCTTATGCAAGTATATCAGGAAGAAAAAAAAAACCTTAGAAGTTGCATTATTGTATTCAGAGGTATGCGCATTTAAATTTTTCATAGATAGATATTGCCACATTACTCTCCAAAAAGCTGGTGATAATTTGTAATCCCATTAGTTGTGTATGACAGAGCCTAGTTTACTGTTTCCTTGCCTAAGCTAGGTGTACTAGCTTTATAACATCTTTCTCAGTATGATAGGTCTAAAGAATTATTTTAATTTGTATTTTTAAAATTATGAGTGAAAAAAATTATGAGTGAGGTTAGTTTTTTATGGCTTATTTTTAATTGATTATGTGATTCTTTTCTAACTGAAAATTCCATGTTAATTGTAGAATTTTGAATAATTAAAATCATATATAACCCCACCACCCAGAGATTATCACCATTTACAAATTTACTTCTAGTCTTCTTTCTTTGAAATTTATCTTGTGATTTTTTTTTTTTTTAGCAAATAATGAGGGTTGATAAAGGAGCTTGTTTTTATATTTAAAATACGCGGCTTACAAAAGGTTATAATTGAGCTGCTTAGAATATTGCTTTGAGCTCTTTTAATCAAGGTGCTATATAAATATTCAGTGGACTGAGCTCCCCTGTGCCAAGCTTTTGGGATCAGCTAGTGGAAAAATCATTAGCATTCTTTCCTTGACACTGTACTGTCACTACCAGGGCTCAAACTGGATGAGATTTCCTGGGAGCCAACAGGTCTCTTGGTAAAGGAGATGGAGCTGTACGACCCTTTAATGGCATGGAAGATGAGGAATCCTATACCTTAAAAAACAAACACACATTTCATAATGCGTGTTTATGTATGTGCTCACATGTATAATCATTATTCTCTCTCACACACACAGAATGAGATGAAGTGAGATTAGTGAGCCAGGATAGGAACATGTAGAAAGAGTGCCGGACACCTGAGGAACAGTAAAATGGTTAGCATACAAGCTCAGCCATTCGGAGACACAAGTCCTGTATGGTAATCAGGTGTTTCCTTACCAGTTCTTCTTTGGACTGGAAAAGCATGGAATGCAGGATGGGTTTCTGTTCACAGTTATATTCCCTGTGACTAGTTAGGCACACAGGCAACTTTGATCAGGAAGAATGAATGAATAGAAGTGAAATACTGTGACCTTGAATAAATCACTTAATTGCTTTAGACCTCAGTTTCTTTCTCTGACACCTTCAGAGAATTATCGAAAGGATAAAATGAGGTAATATATGAAGGTGATGGGTGAGACTGGCAGTCTCCTCCAAGCTGACTGTCCCTTCTTTAGTTTTACAGAACTAGATACAGTTGGCCTTCAGACCCTCCTCAAGGAGGCCCTACTGTAGCAACTGCCCAGGTGTCATGCTCTTGGTTAACCAGACAGAGAACAAAATAAACACATGGTGCTTTATAATTAGAAATAATTGCCACAGGGCGCCTGGGTGGCTCAGTGGGTTAAAGCCTCTGCCTTCAGCTCAGGTCATGATCTCAGGGTCCTGGGATCGAGCTCCGCATCGGGCTCTCTGCTCAGCAGGGAGCCTGCTTCCTCCTCTCTCTCTGCCTGCCTCTCTGCCTACTTGTGATCTCTCTCTCTGTCAAATAAATAAATAAAATCTTAAAAAAAAAGAAAAGAAAAGAAAAGAAAAAGAAATAATTGCCAGTGGAGACTGTGCCATCTTAACCACTGCCTCGTTCTCAGTATTTAAGGGTATCTGACATAAATCTAACACTAGAACTCCCATCAGACTTCGCGTCAAGTTATAGAACATTTTAACATGCTTTGAATTGCATCCATATGATGATTGTTTAAAAGCAGAGATGATAACTCAGGAAGGCACATGGTACAGGTTTAGAATAGTTAGTAGCTATTCTCAGAGTTGACCTATTGTACATGATTGTAAATGAACTCCTGTCCTTTATGGCTTATCTTGTATCGAATTGTCAGAGGCCATTCCAAGCAATGATTACACTTCAGAGTTAATGTAAAGAAATTTTTAAAGCTCTATGAAGGATTTTGTGAGTTACTCAAGATAGATTTATGACCTTTTAAGTTTATTGAAAGAGGAAGCTAGTGTGTTGTAAAACCAGTTAAAATAAGAATAAATTTGGAAATATAAAATAGCATCCGCTCATAGCCCTTAGGGAAGATAACTAATGACCCAGGCCCTAAAATTCCAATTTAGAAATAAGTTTTTATAAAAACTTGATACAAATAGAAATATTTCTTAGTCCAGTCCTCTTTAATGAAATGTCATAAAAATAAAAGACTAGCACATAAACTTTCTTTTTTTTTCCTCTTTGTAACCAAAGCATTGCATAATCAGGCAGGAACCAGGAAGTAAAAATAATCACAAAATTAAACCAAGTGATCTGTTTTCATTACTCCAGCAGGAGTAGAAAGTGAAGATAAACACAGCCAGCAAGTTCCTTTATCAAATTTGAAAATTCTTTCCTTGTCAGTCATTCCTTAATAGCAGAACAAAAATGAAATTTTTATTAAGGCTTTTAACTCAACACTGTCTTAAAAAAATTTTAATTGTGGTACAAAAACACAAAACCTAAAATGTACCATATTAACCATCTTTAAATGTTCAATAGTTGCAATAGACCTCCATAATGTGTTCATGTGCAAAACTGAAACTCTGTATCCATTAAACAACTCCCCATTCCCCTTCCCCCTGGCAACCACCATTCCATGTTATGTCTGTGAGTTTGAGTACTAAGTTCCTCATATAAGTGGAATCAGAGCATTCATCTTTTTGTGACTGGTCTATTTCACCTATCACGATATCCTCAAGGTTCACCCACACTGTAGCATGTGAGAGGATTTCCTTCAAGACTGAACACTGTCCTTTTTAGTATCATTTTTACTGCACAGTCTATTCTATCCTTAAACATCTTTGCAGGTGTTGTCTGTTTTAATGTTCCAGAACATGACTAAATACAGAATGATGAGAAGCAAGGCAAAATGCACATTTGACCTTCCGAATTCTCCTGTCAAGAAATCACAGGAGTGATTATACAGTGATTATACACCGTAGGACTTCCTCAGAATGAGAAAAACTATTTGATGCTAAATTAGCAGTCAAGACTCTACAGATCTCTTTGCAAGCCCTTTGTATTGAAGGTTTCTACTTGTTTTTTCTAGAAATGCATTTGATCTGTTACAACTTTATTTTTTTAAGTCCCTGCTAATCTATCTCTGCTGCTGGGTTATTTTTTTCCTTCAAGCCTGCAGACATTCTCTCCAACTTCCTCAGACTGAGTTAGCTGTGTTCCTGTTTGTGAATAACCCTTTTCTCCGATTCTGTCGTAGCGACAGCCTCATGTTCCACAGTTTGTTAAGAGAATGCAATTGCCAACTGTAGATATTGTTAGGTCACAGAACCTAACAGGAGTAAGTTTTAAAAAGAAGCAGAGCTCATTCATTTTCAGTCTTCTACCTTAATTTTTGAACAGCTTTGTTGAGCTATAATTCACATACCATACAATTCACAAATTTAAAAATTCAGTGGTTTTTAGTTTCTTCCCTGAGTTGCACAACCATCCCTACATTCACTTTGAGAACATTTCACCACCCCCAAAGGGAAGCCTGTAACCCATAGCAATCACTCCCCGTTCCCCCCAGATCCCCCAGTCCCCAGCAATGACTAATCTACTCTCTACAGATTTGCCTATTCTGAAATTTCATATAAATGGAACCGTACAGTATGTGGTCTGGCTTCTTAGCATAATGTTTTCAAGGTCATCCATGTTATAGAATGTATCACTACTTTATCCCCCTTTTTTTAATTGTGGAAAAATACACAACATAAAATTTACCATCTTTATCATTTTTAAGTGTGCATTTCAATATTTTAAGCACATTCTCATTGTTGAGCAACCAATCTCCAGAACTCTCTTCATCTTGTAAAACTAAACTCTATTCCCATTAAGTAAGTTTCCCATTCTCCCTTTTTCTCAGCCTCTGGCAACCATGATTCTACTTTTTCTCTCTGAATTTAACTACTCCAGGTACCTCATCTAAGTGGACTTTTATAGTATTTGTTCTTTTGTGACTGGTTTGTTTTGTTCAGCATGATAGCCTCAAGAACCTTGTCACTCATAAGTCAGAACTTCCTTCCTGCTTCATTCCTTTTTATGACTGACTAATATTCCATTATATACACACACTACATTTTTATCTGTTCATTAGTTGATGGGCATTTGGGTTATTTCCACTTTTTTGTTATTATGAATAATACTATTATAAACCTTCATATACAAGTTTTTGTATAGACATGTTTTCAGCTCTCTGTAAGTAGAGCCAAGTAGAATGGCTGAGTCACATGGCAAACTATTTGTTTTAAGATGGGAGTTTCTTTTTTTTTTAAGACTTTATTTATTTGACAGAGAGCACAAGCGGGGGTGGGGGGCGGCAGGCAGGGGGAGAAGCAGTCTCCCTGCTGAGCAGGGAGCCCAATGCAGGGCTCAATTCCAGGACCCCAGGATCATGGCTTGAACCCAAGGCAGACAAGTAACCGACTGAGCCACCCAGGTGCCCCGGCAAACTATGTTTCACGTTTTGTGGAACCGGGCAGCTTTTTCATATCAACTGCATCATTTTACACCAGCAAAGTATGGAGGTGCCAGTTTCTCCACATCCTCATCAAGAATGCTGGAGAAGGGTGCCTGGGTGGCTCAGTGGGTTAAAGCCTCTGCCTTCGGTTCAGGTCATGATCTCAGGGTCCTGGGATTGAGGCCCGCATCGGACTCCATGCTCATCAGAGAGCCTGCTTCCTCCTCTCTCTGCTTGCCTCTCTGCCTATTTGTAATCTCTCTCTGTCAAATAAATAAAATCTTAAAAAAAAAAAATGCTGGAGAAGAGGATTTTGTTATTGCCCACCTTCTTATTAGAGTCAACCTAATAAGTGTGAAGTAGTATCTCATTGCAGTTTTGTTGGCATTTTCACGTGTCTACAGGCAATACTTCCTTGGATTAATGTCTGTTCAGATCCTTTGTCCATTTTTTAATTGGGTTGTCTCTTTAGTGTTGAGTTATAAGATTTATGTATTCTGACTGCAAGTCCCTAGTCAGACATATGACTTACAAATATTTTCTCTTATTCTGTGGGTTGCCTTTTTCACTTTCTTCATGGTGTCCTTTGAAAGTTTTAATTTCAATGAAATCCAAATATCTATTTCTTCTTTTGACACTTGTATTTTTGGTGTTTTATCTAAGAAGGTTTTGCCTAACCCAAAGGCATGAAGATTGGAACTCCTGGCTGGCTCAGTTGGAAGACCATGTGACTCTTGATCTCGGGGTCATGAGTTCAAGCCCCACATTGGGTGTAGAGATTCAAAAAAAACCAAAAAAAAAAAACATAAATAGACTTAGGGAAAAAAGGCACAGAGATTTACTCCTGTTTTCTTCTAAGAGTCTTTGTAGTTTCAGCTCTTATATTTAGGTCTTAGATTCATTTTTGGTTAATTTTTATATATGATGTAAGGAAGAGATCCAACCTCAGCATTCTGCACGTGTGTACCCATTTGTCCCAGCACCAAGGACATGTAGTTCCCCACCCCCATCATTGTCTTAGCACCCTTGTTGAAAATCAATTGACCATAATTGTGACAGTTGATTTCTGGATTTCCAGTTCTATTCCATTGATCTGTCTGTCTGTATATATCGTTATGCCAGTACCACACTGTCTTGATGACCGTGATTTATGGAGTAAGTTTTGAAATCACGAACTTCGAGTCTCCTAACTTTGGTTTTCCTTTTCAAGATTGTTTTAGCCATTCTGAAAGGATGACTTTCAGATTTTTGTCATGTACCGAGTTAGGAAAGATTAATTTAAGTAAGGCGGGTCAAATGAAGAGTTCTGCTTTGTGTGAAGTTTGAGGTGCCTATTGGACATACAAGAGGAACTGTCCAGGGGGAGCTACATGTAGGAGTCTGGTGTTCCAAGGAGTGGTTAGGGCTGGAGTTAAAGATAAAGACGTGAGAATCAAGAGCACGTAGATCTCATCGCCCTTCCCATCGGTTCCCCCATCCCTCTATGCTCTCTTGCGTTCCTTCCAACAGTTTTTCTCAAGTTACTTTCTTACATCTTCCTAGGTGCTCCAGATGGGACAGATTTCTCCATATTGTCATTCTCTGGAAGTCTTTCCATTTATGGAGCTGCCTGCAGCAAGGTTGCAAACCTTTTACCCCTCAACCTTTCAATTCTTCCTTTTCATTTAGATGTTAAATATGCAATCATCCAGGGACACCAGAAGGGATGAGTCAGTTTGGGGAAAGGGAACTTTGGAAACTTATGAAGCTGGTTCAGATTTGGTGGGGCCCAGAAATCATCACTAGGTGGTAGGGAAAAGAAAGTGGAATGGAGAATGGAGGGCCCCTCTCCTTCTACTTACTCCACTGTGGCATTTCCAGCTCAAAAGGATTTTTGGTATCTTTTGGGGGCTATTAGTTTGTGAGAGAAAGATGTCACAAAGGAAGGTCAGGAAGGGCCTTCCCAGGGAAATCATCACCTTGCTGTGATCATCACATTACAGAGTCTGATTAAAAATTCTGCAGACCTAAGGGCACCTGGGGGGCTCAGTCGATTAAGCGTCTGCCTTTGGCTCAGGTCATGATCCCAGGGTCTAGGGATCCACATCGCACTCCTTGCTCAGTGGGGAGCCTGCTTCTCCCTCTGCCTGCCACTCCCCCTGATTGTGCTCTCCCTGTCAAATAAATAAAAATAAAATATTTAAAAAAAAATTTTTTTTTACAGATCTAGGAGAGTGGTGATGGTTGCACAACAGTACAAATGAACTTACACTTAAAAACGATTAAAATGGTAGATTTTATGTTCTGCATGTTTTACCACTATTAAAATGTTTTGCAGATCAAGAAACCAAATCCCAGGGCCTGGAATGTTTCCATCTAGCCCCTGAGATACCTCTTTTCATGTTCTTGAAAGATTGGAGACACCCCCTTGGTAATCAGAAGTTCTTACGGGGAGCCCGGAAAGTGGCTACTGAAGCCTGAGATGTTTTTTACTTCTGATTATGCACGTATGGCTCTATGGCAACTGGGAAACAGCAGGAAACGGTGTCCCTCTCCTCACCTGCCTAATGCCATATAAATACCACCAAATTCCTGTTGTGGCTGGTCTCCTTCTGTCAATACCCTGTAGGCCATCCCTCTGTTCGTTGGTACACATGACGGAGTCTAAGTAGAGGTACCTGAGTGAGTGCAGCTTCCTTGGGTTATCCATGGTGCGGAGGCCCCAGCTGCCAGCTACAAGGAGACCTGAAGGGTGGGTAGAGGTCAGCCCCTAAATGGAAGCTCACAGTCACCCCAGCTACACATCTCTCGTGACTTGTCTGCTTTTAAGTGACAGACTTTACTATTGTTGGATTCTCGCTAGTTTTCTTCTCAGAAATTAACCTTGTGAAGAGCCTCTGGTGGCCTCTCCTGCCTGATCCTTTGCCCTGGGCCCCTGTCTTCCCTTCCCACTTTCCTCACCAGGAAAACCCATTTCTCCATTCTCCATGCCCTGTGTGAGCACATCTCTGGCACAAGGGAAGGGGACCTGGGGGCCTTATTATTCATTATTTTTCATTCAGCACTAACATAAGGTTGAGGCATGGCCAACCAAACACAAACCTGAGCATATGGATAGCTCAGATTTTAAAAAGCGCTCACCAAGTCTTTCCAAGTGCCATGTTTCACCAGCCCTTCCTTTCACTTGTCTTGACATCTTTGGACCCCCAGGGTATTGTTTTATCACCTCCCTCCATCCCGATCGGTTTTTTTTTTTCAGACATGGAACGCCTCATGAATTTGTGTGTCATCCTTGTGCAGGCCCCACACTGACCTTCTCCTCATCATTTCAATTGTGGTAAATGTGCTGCCAAAGTGAGCACCCTCCATTCAGATTATTGAGGGTCACTTGACTGCCTTGGGCAGCTACTATTTCTACCCCCTGCTTGATGGGACACAGGGTCCACGTTGTGGTTCTGCCCACTCTGGGCCCCTAGGGAAGGCACCAAGCAAGATCAGCTTAATTTCTACATCCACTTTGCAGGACAGCCTCATTAGGAGTCCATTACACTTTGAAAATGCCAAAACCAAATCACTCCATTCTCTCTCTCTCTCTCTCTCTCTCTCTCTCTCTCTCTCTCTCTCTCTCTCTTTTTGTCTTAAAGAAAGGAGAGGGGCCCCCTTTCATACCCTTTGAGAATCACAAAAAGTGGGTGGCAAGAAAGGAGGGCGGCCACACAGACCTCTCTTCCCACCCCCCCACACACACACCCACCCCCGCCCAGGTGTGAAAGGAGAGGAGAAATGGTTGAGTGTGCCACGCTTGGCGTCACTGACGCGGAGCTGTGGGCATCGACGGTTCTGGCCCTGAAGCTGCAGCAGCTGTTTGGTGTGAGCCAGCTCAGTCCCCTTGCAGTGAACTTGGGGAATCTATTAGCTTTGCCCCTAAAGTTAGATTCTCTGTGTCTCAGAAGAACGGTAGAGGGAGAGAGAAGGGGAGGGATGAATGAGAGAGAAGCTATAAAAAGATGTGTACCGATGCTAGAAAAAAAAAAAAAAGCTCTTTGTGGGTTTACTTATGCAAGGTAGAGTGCAAATACGTTGACCTGCCGGTTCCGCACCCCTGACTACTTTCCAAACTTGCACACACACACGCGCGCACACACACATCAGACACACAGAACAACTCAAAGCTCTGGTCTGGAAAATCTTTCCACTGGCGTGTCTGTTGGTTGCCTGGTGATGACAGGTTTAATGGTTTCATATCTTTGCATTCCACTGAGACCACCTACCCAGAGGCCACACCCTACTGACCTGGTTAGCCAGGGCCTGAGACGCGGCGCAACAACACAGGGGCAACGCGGATCAAGGGTTGGGAGACTGTGCTCTGGTTTGGGTGAATCGCTCTGACCTGCTATGTGACTGCGTCCATATTGCTTGCCCTCTCTATAATTCAGGGTCCCAAATTACAAAATGGGACTGATGGTTCTTGTCTCATAGAAATGTCACAAGACAGAGTAAACTATGGTCTTCCGAGTGCTTATGCTTCTAGGAGTCAAGGAATCAGGGAAATCTTGTTTCTTTCTCTTTGTTGTTGTTGTTGATGGTGATGAGGAGGAGGTAGGGTGTCCTGGGCTCTCTTATACAAGCCCTTAGAAGACATTTAATCAGGGCGCCTGGGTGGCTCAGTGGGTTAAAGCCGCTGCCTTCGGCTCAGGTCATGATCTCAGGGTCCTGGGATCAAGCCCCGCATCGGGCTTCTTGCTCAGCAGGGAGCCTGCTTCCTCCTCTCTCTGCCTGCCTCTCTGGCTACTTCTGATCTCTCCCTCTGTGTCAAATAAATAAATAATAAAAAATCTTAAAAAAAAAAAGACATTTAATCAGAGAGTAAGACTGAAAAAAATAAATAAATAAAGCAAACCTGCTCATGAAGGAAGAGCCTTGAAGTCTCTTAAGTGTCTCCTTCCAGACAGAAGTCCTGGAGATTCTTCAGTTGTTTCTAGCCAACAACCTCAAGTGGGGCATAGAGGTGCTTTTTTTTTTCTTTCTCCCATTTTTCGTCTCTGATCTGATGTCTCATTGAGTGACACTGGTCAGGCCACACATTATGGCAGAAAACGAGGTCCCAGATGCTCACGTCTTTCTCTGGGGTAAAACATTGATCAGCCTGCTTTGTCAGTGGGTTAAAAAAGCAATAGCCTTTTTACTGATGTGCGTTTATTTGATTATTCATTTAATTAGCCCAGCTGATTGCGTGCTGTCTGATGGTCTGGTCGTCCGTGGTAAAGTACGTCCGAAGGGAAACACCGTGTTCTGAGGTTCTAGATAGAGTACAGTGCCCAAGAACTAAACTCAGGCTTCTCGTTCTTGTGCAAGAGCCTCAGGTTCTCAGCTGCTGTCTCAGCCTCCTATTGTTGCTGCAACCAATTACCACAAACTTAAAACAGCACAAATGTATTTTCTTAATTTGGGGAGGTCAGAAGTCAGAAAGGCAAAAAAAAAAAAGAAAGAAAAGAAAGAAAGAGAGAGAGAGAAAGAAAGAAAGAGAAAGGAAAGAAAGAAGGAAGGAAGGAAGGAAGGAAGGAAGGAAGGAAGGAAGAAAGAAAGAAAGAAAGAAAGAAAGAAAGAAAGAAAGAAAGAAAGAAAGAAAGAAAGAAAGAAAGAAAGAAAGAAAAGAAAGAAAGTAGAAGTCAGGAAGGCTGCGTTTCTTCTGGAGCCTCCAGGGGAGAATCCAACTCAGTGCCTTCTCCAGCATCTGGAGGCCACCGCGCTCCTCGGCTTGTGGCTCCTTCTCTGTCTTCCGGGCGGGCCACCCCAGCTTCGGTCACACTTTTCTCTAGCAGACCCTCCTGCCTTCCCGGGCCAAGGACCCTGGGGATTACACTGGACCCTACCCCCTCCCTTCCTGGGTTTCTCGGGGCCTCGGGGCCCAGAGCCGTTGGGGAAGTACATTGATTAGAGTCTGTGGAACTTTCCTTAGGACAGGAGGCAGCCCGACATTATAGGCCTGTTGACCCCGTCCCCGCCAAAGGTGTCAGTGACCATGGAAAGAACTAAGAGTACAGGAATAAAAAGAAGAGGGACCCAACATGTCTGATTATAAGAAGCTCGTTCAGGAAAGGTGGAAACAGGCAAAGGGGTTGGCGCCACGTGAGCACGGCCTCATTGACAACGTTCTCCTTCACCCGGATTTTGGAATCCCTTCACCAGAGCACCACCATGTTTTCCATCCTTTAAGGCCTTTATTTTTAGTTTGGGGTATTTTCTATTGTTTGAAGGTTGCCTTGCAACCCGTTTGCCTGCAGGGTTTAAACAATATAGAGTTTCTTTTCTGAGCAGCAACAGTAGCCAAGAGAGACCGAGTATAAACTTTTAAGTCTATTTTCTCAGAGTTCGTACATCAGCAATGGCTTTAAACAGAAGAGCTCATGCCCCCTGGCTTGCCTGTCCCTGGGGGGAGGGGGAAAGGGTGGCTTGTGGAGAACATTTTGTGTTCTCTTATCTTTCATACTAGTGGAAGGGGATAAGCACCAGAATAGGAAAACAAAATATCTGGCTATTAATATACCCTAAGTCCTCTAGCACATGGATTGGATTTGTTTATTTGTGAAAGAGAAAGATGCTTCTCTCTGACCATGGGCTCCCCTGCCAGCTGGAAGGGAATGGCAGGCGTAGTGCCCTCCATAAGGTGAAGGGGATACGGAACCAGCACCAGACTTCCCACTTAGAAGAGAAAACCCTCAGACTTTTCTCAAGAAAAGTTGCTTTTCTGGCTCAACTCACCTCAGGCCCCAGCAGCGTCACTCAAGGAAATTAGGAAAGAAAGAAAAAAATAACAAAGCAGGAGGTTTCACCCCCAAAGGGCCAGAGAGTGCCCCCCACCTCTCCCACCAGACGCACGTGTGGCACCTTCCTCGTGTCCAGCCTGGGGACCAGAGGACTGGGGAACCTGCCTGAAGAAAGGGCACGCCGGTTCCTCGGCCGACCACTTAGTTGGCAGTGAGCAGGGCAGACACAGGAGTGTTTCCCCCCTCAGAGGATGAGCCCTTAACGAGGAAGGCGACCCTGCTGAGCTCAGATCTGGGGCTACTGTCCCTCTAATATGTTCCCTTGGGCCTCGTAGTGGTTTGAAGAAAGCAGTGTCCCAGAGTAGACAGAGTTTTCTGGAGGGGCAGATGGCTAATTAATTATAAACCTTCTGGCTGGGAAAAAGCCAGAAGGGAAGAGATTTCCTCTGGGAGCAGGAGCACGCACACGCCTCCGAACCCCATTCCTGCTGTGTCTTGAACAAGTTTCAGAATGCCCCTTGACTGCCCCAAGAGGTCTCTGCTTGCCACCCACCAGGGTCAGGCCTTCTCAGGTTCCCGGGAACATTCTGATTAGCCAGGAGTCCCAGGCGCACACAGAGAAGAGGAGGACAGGATTGGCAGGGCCCGCCGTCTCCAAGAGCAAACAGGGACAAAGGTCGGTGTACTTAAGGCTGCCCCTCCCAG
Organism: Ailurus styani; assembly: GCA_002007465.1. Classification (NCBI taxonomy): domain Eukaryota; kingdom Metazoa; phylum Chordata; class Mammalia; order Carnivora; family Ailuridae; genus Ailurus; species Ailurus styani. The sequence continues at coordinate 1,268,994 of LNAC01000056.1, read as the reverse complement.
TCAGGCCAGATGCCCCAGGTTGTCCCCTCGTTGCTACATGATGGAGGAATCTGTCATCTCTGTGCCTGCTGGGTCACCCATTACCCCAGATCCGATTCCCAGGCAGGGAAGGTTAGGACACCTGAGCAGAAGCAAAGGCTCTGGCATTCAGCAGCTCTGAGACAGAACCACTGTCGTGTCTTTACCTGTTCGGTGGAGAGTCAAACGTGTTACACGTGATGATGCGATCGTGGAAATATGTGTGAAAGGAAGAATTGGTGAGCTAGCTCTCCTGCCTGTCTTGGGAAAGGGGGCTCTCTGAGCGAACCACAGCTCTTCAGACACTCAGAATTGGAACAAACGTTCTTTGTGGGGATTTCTTATACTGTATTTCACTGTCTCCCCAGAGCCTTTGAATTTGTCTCTGCTCCAGCCGGGTCTAGGGATCCCTTGGGCTTCTCTGTGAGAATCTAAACACGTTGGAGGTCACTGAGGTTGCCAAGCCTAAACCAGTCTGGCACGGATTTGGCGGGAGAGCGAGCAGGGAAAGAAGCTTGGTGCTTTACGAAATCATCACGGCTCTGGCCCCAACAGCCCTTCTTGTTTGGGATTAGAATTAGAAGTGGTGTTTGCTTGTTTTCCTTCTCCGAGTCTGGGAATGGTCCTCAGTCAATGGAATGACAACATTCATTGCCGTGGCTGAAGTTCAAAGAGGTGCCGTGCTAAGCACTCTACCTGAATTGTCTCGTTTCACTTCCTCCTCACATCTGTGGGGGAGACATAACCGTCCCCCAACCTCTAGGTGAGGACCAAGGCTCAGAGTTGTTGAGCAGCATACTTGCAGGGACCTGCTACGGTCACCGGCGAATCTGACTTGCTAGCCCCCTATTCCGAGCGCAGAGGAAGAAGAAACAGGAGGACAAGTATTTCTGAGGGCTGCAGTTGTGGACAGGTTTCTTGGAAGCTAGGGCCCTTGTGATTTATGTTCCACGGGGCCATCTGAGGAGGTTGTTTAGTTTCTGAGGTGATAGATGAGGGCAGAGCGTGGGCTGAAGGGTAAGTCAGGACAGTGTTTCTTGTCTGGTCCCTGTCAGGGAGTCCACAGGCCGACTTCTGGGCTGTGTTTATATCATTATTTTTAAGGCACCAACCCCAGCTCAGCGGCTCTAAGCTTTCTCTTCCTTTACCCATCCTCCATGAGGAAAGAAGCCAAGAGGGAGAGTTTCCCCAACCATTTCCCTCAGGCAGCTGATCCCAACTTGAAACCTAAGACCTGTCACCCTGCAGCCCAACCCAAGCCGGGCTAAGCCGTGTGTCTTTAGACCCAGCAGGAAGCCATTCCCTGTTCTTGGATCAAGAACCATCTCCCAGGCCCAAGGGGGCTCTGCTTCCACAGTTTGACCTCAGGGGGGTCAGCTGGCTGCTGAAGCCCGTCAGTAGCGATCCTAGAGACTGGGACTGTCAGCAGCAGTTTACTGGAAGAGAGGGGGGAGGGTGCCCAGGATTTGCATGTTGAATTTGGGGCTCTTCTTGAAAAGTAGTCTCTTTGGAAAAGGAAGGTGGTAGAGGAGTTCCTATAGCATTGCAAAGAGCCCATTTGTTGCTCTGAGGGGAGCGGTGGTGATCCAGTGCCATGCCATGCCCCCCACAATTAAGACTCCTGCTCCTGCCTTCAGAGCTCTCCATCATCCTTTGTCCTGGCTGACAGAACTCTTCTGTGGATGGGCAGTGTGGGTAGTGAACCCCCGGGGCCTCCTGGCCACCCGCAGGTCACAGGACCCTCCAACCTGATGCCCCTGAAAGACTTTGGTTCCATCCTGCCCGCCTATGTCTGTCCCACAGACGACACACATCAGCTTTGCTCCACTCTGCGATTCTGAATTACCCTCTCTGGCAACCGGCACCGGCAATCCCCTCCCAGTGTCCTGATATCCCCTGGTTAATAAGCAGCTCACATAAAGACACCAATGACTGTTGCAAGAGGGGGAGAAAGGCTGAGGTTCTCTGAATACAGGCCAGAAAGCCCTGGACTTGGCCCAGGAACTTGGTGGCTGTTTCTGTTCTCTGCCCTTTGGTAGCCTTCCTCACGGGTTCCAGAAGAGAAGCCCGAATGCCTCATCTAAAGCTGGGGTGGACCATGAGGCCACGAGGTACTTATTAATCAATGAGAGACTCTTGCTGGAGCCCGAGGTCCCTTCGAGGAGGATTCTTGTCCTCTCTAGAAGAGAATAAATTTCTGCCCTTTGTTCTTTCAAACCTATTTCTAGAAGGGTCCTAGGTCCCTGTTAATTAAAGCACTGATCATTCACTTCCCTCTCTCCTGTCTTTCTGAGCTGCCCAGATGGCACTCTTCCCACCAACCACCCCCACCTCCTGTACTGTTTTATCCCCTGGAGTTTGGAGATGTCCTTGAGATGTCCCTGTGGAAGGAACTAGTGGGGAATGTGGGCCAGACACCCCCCTTATTTTCACTCCAGTCTGAATCCAACCCACAAGGGGAGTTGGAGCCCTCTCCCTGGGACTGCCCACTGTCAAGGTCCTGGTCACCTTTAAAGCCTCCTGCAGGGATCCCCACTGCCAACAGAGCCTTTCGCTGAGGCCCAGCACTGTGACATTTTAGACTTGGAAATCCCTAGACAAATATGTCTCACTTAATCCTCACCAAGCTGGCCCCCAGTGGAGACTCATTTGGCCAAACTTATCAAGTACTACTAGTTCTTGCAGCAAATGTTCCCTTTGTTCCAGGCATTGTGTTCAGGGCTAGGAATACAGGACAAACAAGGTAAGGTCCTTGTCCTTGAAGAGCCACCAGACTATCGGAAGAGACACATGCTATGGGCCTCTCTCATTGGGAATGCCTCCGACCCAGCACTCCTCTGCCTTTCCAGGCTCGGGAGACCCTGCTCGCTGCCATTTACCAGCCCCGTGACTTCAGCTTAAATGCTTACCCTAAGCCTCAGGTTGCTTATCTGTATAGTGGAGTCATTAATGGTATCTATCTCATAGAGACATTGTGAGGATTAAATAGAACCACTTCTGTTTAAGGCACATAGGGCTAAATACATGCTGACTCTTATTATTTTCCTCTTGAAGGTAACGTGTGCTGGGCGGAGTGGCAGAGGCAGGCCAAGCTGGGTTTGATTCCCAACTTGCAGGCAAAAATGATTCTTCTGAGCTTCATCTTCATAGGTGATAATAATTTACTTAATCTGAGTAAATTGGCTGACGTATGTGAAAGTACCTAATACAGAGCAGGAGTTGCCCACGTGTTAGTTTCTTGGAGCTTCTTAAGGATCTGAAGACCCTAACTAAAGCTCCAGGAAGCCAAAAGAGACTCAGAGAGAAGCCAGTGCCTCCCTTAGGAAATGTCCCCCGTTCTCCCAGTTAATCCTCAAGGCCTGACCCTTCCCGATTCGGTCCTCATTCCCTCAGAGAGGCGTGCTCCGTGATCAAGTGTTCTCTCCCTGTGTCCTCTGTGCTTCTGTACTAAGTACCTGCAGGCCCTCGTCCTGTCCACACTCAGGCACCACTCGGCCCGAGATAGCCATTCGGCTGCTCTAATCTCCCCTACAGCTCCATCTCCCCCTCTCTGCAGCCCCCGCTTCATCCCCTGTTCCCCTAGCCCCTTAATCAAATTAAGGGAAAGAAGAGCGTTTAGATAGGGTTACTAAATATATTTCTGTTCTGGGGAGGGAGAAGAAGGGAAGAGTTGGGGGGGAGGAGGCAGAGTGTGAAATTCCTTAAGGGAATGTGCTCTGAGAGCCTCCTTTCTCTCGAATAAGCCCCGGAATCACCTATCGGGGGTGGAGTTTTCTCTCTGGCAAAGTGCTTTCACAAACATTATCTCATTATGATACAGGCCTGGTGGCAAAGTGCCCACTCCCCGGAAAGGTCTGCCGAGGCCGTGGTGCCTCACGAGCCGGGCTGACCCTGGTCTATATATCTCGCAGGACACCCTGGCCCCACAGGGGTGACTCGGCCTTCTGTGGGGGCATGACACCAACAGAGGGGCCACTCACGGCTGGAGGTCACAGTTTTCCCTTCTGTGTTCCGCACACACACACACCCCTACCCCAGATCTGGAATCTTCTGAACATTTTCACTTTTTTAAAACTGTAAAGCGCCGACTGTAGAAACCTTTGGAAACATACTAAGGTATCAAGGGGAGAACGGAAGTCCCCCATAGTCCACAGTTCAATTCCTGGCGATGTCTTGAGGTAGCTCTTTGAAGCGTTTCTGAATCACACCTGTGTACTTGTGCATGTGTCCGTGCATTTGTGCAACAGGAACCGTATGCACAACTATTGTTTGTATTCAGCTTTTATACTGAACGTGTTTTTGTGTTCCACTTCATCAGAAATTCTTCTGACATATTACTTTAAAATACCACAAATTGGGGCGCCTGGGTGGCTCAGTCAAACGTCTGCCTTCGACTAGGGTCATGATCCCAGGGTCCTGGGATTGAGCCCCGCATTGGGCTCCCTGCTCCCTGGTCTGCTTCTCCCTCTCTGTCTGTGCTCCTTCTCTCTCTCTCTCTCTCTCAAGTAAGTAAATAAAATCTTAAAAAATAAAAAAGTAAAAATAAATAAAAATAAAATAGCATGAATTCAGATTTTTTTTCCTTATTGAAAAAGAAGATATGTCCACTTTGAAGTGATCGTTGTTCACATTGATTGAGTCTTATAAGACCAAGGGCCCCGCTCAGCACTTTACACTCAGGATCCCATTTAATTCTCACAACGACTCTCCCCGGCAGATGCTGACAAACTCATTTTACAGAGAAGGGAGAGAGAGAGGCCTCAGGTGAAGGAGCTCCTCCTAGCCAGCAAAGGGATTTCACACGCACTGTTTCATCAAACTGCCTACACCAGTGGCCTTATTTCATGATGACCTGATGTTCTTGAATATGTGCTTGCGCTGATCAACCATTCCCTTTTGTTGGGCGTTTAAGGGTTTGGGTTTGTGGTGTTTCTTTTTTAGCAATGATCATCTTCGCGTGAAGTCATCTTTGTTCACATCTCCTGCTATTTCTTCAGAGTCATTTCCTAGAAGTGACATTACTGAGTCATCCTTTCTCAAAGGCTGGTTACTTAGTACCAAGCGCCTTTCTGGAAAGGCAGCGGGCACTCCCCGGGCGTCTGAGAGAAGATCCTCTCCCGGAGGCACACGGTGTGGGCGCTGGAAGGTGTGTCTCTTTACTGGGTTTACGTCTCCGGGATCACCGGCGAGGTCGGACTTCCGCCTCACGCACTGATGCACTGATTAGCGGTAGACAGGTGAGGAACGGTCACCCAGAGTGGCTGGTCACTCCCGCTGTCCCTCCTTTCTCGCTCTCCCTCCCCGTCGCTGCTGACTGTGCGTTTCTGTCCGGACCCAGATCACTTAGGGGCGCATCAGCAAGGAAAACTGTCTCGCAGTCAACACAGCAGCAGAACTTTGCTCTTCTCGAGGACCTGTGTCCGCATTCCAACCCCTCACCTCAGCCCCTGCCAGGCGGTATGGCTCCCTCGCAGCTGCCCCACCTCAGAAGAAAGGTCAGGGTTAAGATTGCCCTTCACCGAAACTCAGTCTGCAAGTTCAGGCCGTTCTGGAAACAGTATAGTTTTTTTCAGGAAGTAACTGAGCCACAGCCAGAGGGCCCATGCACCCTTCTTTTTGTTCTCAGGGGAGGTGAGAAGGGGAGGAGGGCCAGAAGAAGAAACTCATCTCCTCGTCTCCTCGTGAGCCCCCTGGCCCAGGCTGCTGCATGAGTCCCCCCGTCATGAGCTTTCTGACGGGGACCCCGGTCTTGGAAGAGCCTGCGGTCCTCTGAGTCGGGCAGGAATGCATCATCACCTCCGAGAGGTTGTGTAATCCCCTTCCTCCTCTGGGAGGATCAGCAGGACGGAAGGTGCAGCCAGGCACTGAGGACAGGCCGGCGCTAGCTGGTTAGCCACGTGCACCCTCGGAGTCCAGAGGGATTTGCACGAGTTCCTCGCCTCAGACTCCAGCCTGAAATGCCCGTGACCGAGTGTCCACCTGCCTGCTGCTCCAGGATCACCTGACACTTCCTCCGGAGTTCACTTGGGGTGTCCTCTGACCATCATTGAAGAACTCGGGAATCTCCCTCCTGGGGACTCCCTCCTCCGCCAGGCACCAGCTTTTAGCTCTCATCTCCCTCCTCCTCACCTCCACTTAGGATCCTTGGCTCAGGCTGTTGGATGTTCGCTTCCTTCAGGTTTTCCCTGCATGGAGCCAGAGTTNAAAAAAAAAAAAAAAAAAAAAAAAAAAAAAAAAAAAAAAAAAAAAAAAAAGCAACCCCGAGGGAAAAAAAAAAAAAAAAAAAAAAAAAAAAAAAAAAAAGTGGGAATCTGACCTGAGGACGGGACCACAGGACATTTCCTCAGACTCTTGACATACATAACTCCTATGTGTGCTCACAACAAAATCTTGTCTTTGGCCCTATTCCCTATTTGGAGTCGTGTTTCCAAAGCCCCTCTTCTGTTATGCCAGCATATTCAAACCCCAGAATACGGGTGGGGGTGCCCCACACCATGAAAATGTTGACCCTTGTGAAGCAACAGGAATTATGAAATGCATCAGAAAGCTAAAGACGGCACCCTGCTTGTGCAGGTAGAGCCTCAATAGTGTCATCAACAAACGTCTGAGTATATCCTTTGGGTGGAGCCGTCATTAGGATCAGGGAAACAAAGACTTAGATCTCATGCTTCTGACCCTTGCAGGGTCATCTCAAGATCAAGCTGGTCTGCAGGCCGGAAGAGTGGTCACCCACAGCGCTGTATGAATTCACAGGAGGGAGTCTTCACAAAGGTGAAGACTTCACAGTTGTCCAGCCTTGACCATGAAGGCAAGCTGTAAGACTTGACAAGTGGTCCCCCTGGAGGAGGACATCCCAAGCAAGGGTGTAGGCAACAAGCTAAGACTCACAGGTGGAAATTTCGAGATCATTTTAGCAGCTCCAGGACCCACAGGAGGGGTTCTGCCTCAGTCAGGGCTCCCAGAGAAGCAGAACCAGTAGGAGATACATAGTAAGAACCGGCTTATGTGATTGTAGGGGCTGGCCAGGAAAATGTGAAACCCAAAAGGCAGGCCACCAGGAAGGGCAGGCGGGGAGGAAACTCCCCAGCAGGAACAGAAGCTGCTGTCCACGGGCAGGATTTCTGCTTCCCCAAGGAAGCCTTAGCTCTCTCTGGAGGTCCTTCAACTGCTTGGATTGGATTATCCAGAACAAATTTATTTGAAGTCGATGGATGTTCTTTTTCAGCTTTACTGAGGTATAATTGACAAAAGTTTAAGATATTTACATTATACACCATGATGGTTTGATTTGTGTGTGCATTGTGAAAGGGTTTCTCCCATCTAGTTATTTAACACACCCATCACCTTATACCTCACATTATACATTTAACTTGTACTCTTGGCAAATGTCAATGATAGAGCATAGTGTCATCCACTATAATCACCATGATATACATTATATCCTCAGATTGGCATTTTTCATCTTTTTTTTTAAAGATTTTATTTATTTATTTGAGAGTATGAGAGAGAGAGATATCACAAGCAGGGAGGAGGGGTAGAGGAAGAAGCAGGCTCCCCACTGAGCAGGGAGCCTGATGCAGGACTCGATTCCAGGACCCTGAGATCATGACTTGAGCTGAGGGCAGATGCTTAACTGACTGAGCCTCCCAGGCGCCCCTGGCATTGTTCATCCTGCAGTTGAAAGTATGTGCCCTTTTACCAACCTTTCCCCATTTGTCCTACCCTCAGCCTCTTATTCTCTGAGGTGTCTTTGAGTTTGAAATTTTTTTAGATTCAACATAAAAGTGAGATCATGCAGTATCTGTCTTTCCCTATCTGACTTATTTCACTTAGCATAATATCCTCAAGTCCCATCCATATTGTTGCAAATGGCAGGTTTCCTTCTCTCTCATGGCTGAACAAGATTCCATTATCATTCCAATACCATTACCAATGGTATTGGATAATGATGCTATCCAGTAAAATTATCCAATAACATTCCAATACCATTCCATTTTCATTCCAACTGTCTCACTTTCGCCTATTGATGGACACTTATGTTGCCTTCATGCCTTGGTTATTATGAATAATGCTGCAATGAACATATCTCAATATCCTATTTTAATTTCCTTTGGATATATGCTCAAAACAGGATTGCTGGATCATATGGTAGTTAGTTCTATTTTTAATTTTTTCAGAAACCTCCGCACTGTTTTCCACAGTGGCTGTACCAATTTACATTCCCACCAGCCGTGCACAAGGGTTCCCCTTCCTTCACATTCTTGGCAACACTTATCTCTTGTCTTTTTTTATGACAGCCATTCTAACAGATGTGAGGTGATATTTCATTATGGTTTTGATTTGCATTTCCCTGATGATTAGTGATTTGGGGCACATTTTCATGTACCTGTTGACCATATGTATGTCTTCTTTAAAAAAGGTCTACTCAGTCTCTCTGCCCATTTTTAATTGGATTGTTTGGGTTTTTGCTATTGAGTTGTATGAGTTCTTTATATATGTGGATATTAACCTTTTACCAGATACATGGTTTGCAAATAGTTTCTCCCATTCCATAGAATGCTTTTTGTTTGTTGATGGTTTCCTTTGCTATGCAGAAGCTCTTTAGTTTGATGTAGTTCCACTTGTTTATTTTTGTTTTTGTTGCCTTTGTCAAGACCGATGTCAAGGAGCTCACCCCTTATGTTTTCTTCTAGGAGTTTTATGGCTTTGGGTCTTAAATTTAAGTCCTTAATCCATTTTGAGTTGATTTTCATATATGGTATGACATAGGGGTCCAGTTTCATTGTTTTGTATGTGAATGTCCAGTTTTCCCAACATCATTTTTTAAAAGATTTTATTTATTTATTTGACAGAGAGTTAGAGAGCACAAGTATGCAGAGTGGCAGACAGAGGGAGAGGGAGAAGCAGGCTCTCTGCCAAGCAGGGAGCCCAATGTGGGACTCAATCCCAGGACCCTGGGATCATGAGCTGAGGTGAATGCTCTTAAAGCTTAAAGCTGAAGCCACTTAACTGACTGAGCCACCCAGGTGCCCCCCAACATCATTTTTTGAAAAGACTATCCTTTCCTGATTGTATAGTCTTGGCCCTTTTGTTGTAAATTAATGGATCCTTTATTCATGGATTTATTTCTGGGCTCTTTGTTTTATTCCATTGATCTATGTATCTGTTTTTATGCCAATACAATACTATGTTGATTACTTTAGCTTTGTAATGTAGTTTGAAATCAGGAAGTATGATGTCAATCACATCTACAAAATACCTTCACAGCAAAAACTAGATTTGATCATATAACTGTGTACTATAGTCTAACCAAGTTAACACATAAAACTGACCGTCACAGATAGCAAGCAGAAATGAGAATGGAAGAAGAGAATGAGGTCAACATGGTTTTTCAAAGCCTGAGACTCACATTCATGAGTAAATTTATAATTTCCTCTCCATGAGGGCGCCTGGGTGGCTCGGTGGGCTGAAGCCTCTGCCTTCGGCTCAGGTCATGATCTCAGGGTCCTGGGATCGAGGCCCGCATCGGGCTCCCTGCTCCGCGGGGAGCCTGCTTCCTCCTCTCTCTCTGCCTGCCTCTCTGCCTACTTGTGACCTCTCTCTCTGTCAAATAAATAAATGAAATCTTTAAAAAAATTTTTTTTCTCCCCATGAAGTCAGATTTCCATTATGTTTTCTTAATCCCAATTTCTCCAACTGGGTAACTCTTTAGTGGAACCTTAGTATCTACAGAGGGAAATTAGATTCATCGTGATCCCTTGTTAGAGCTAAAGCATCATTTTCCCAAGGCTAAATCAGATAGGTTAGTTAATATGTACAGGTTCCAGCCTACCCATGTTCCCAACAGACACCAGTAAGCACCTGGCCCAAGAATTTATGGGTTAAGGAGGAAGACTGTTTTGAAGTTTTCTCTCTCCTCTCTCTTCCATTTTATCCGCTATTGCAACTGAGGTTCCAGAGAGCAAGAATAATGTTTGAAGGTATCGTGTCTCCTTTTATCCCTGCCACCCTTCTCCAAAAGTCTAAGGTGGACCTCTGAACACCAACGGGTCACATCTCCAGCTGCAGCCAACTGAAAAAGGCACAGGAGGGACGTTGACCCAGATTAGATGATTCAGGATTCACCAGCTCAGGACTAGCAATGAGGCGGCTTGCCCATCAGTGGGGTGGTCATCCAGAAAGAGAAATAGACTATAACTTTCTGGTCTGATATGGAGATGATGTGAAAGATCTGAGGGAGGACTCCATCCTTCTATGACTTGAACTGAATCATGCATGACTCTGGGCCTTGCCCTTTAAGAGCTCAGGGCTAGCCAACCCTTAGAGTCACAGGTGCCCCTGAGGAACAACTGGGAGGAAGCTTCTACTAGACGTTGAGATTCGTGTAGCTGGGCCTCTGAGAGCCCCTTCCATCCACTGCAGTAACCTCAGGAGCAGAGAAATGACAGAACGAGGCTGACAAACTCCTTCTGACGGTTACGTCTCCCTTCCTGGAAGAAAGAGGAGGAACGATAAGAAACAAGGGGCAATGCTTCCCAGATTTAGAAAGCAAAACATAGCTGATATGGAATCTGAGATGGTTTGGTCACTGGGATCTTGGGTCCTGCGCCTGAGCCCTGGTCCATCTGGAATCACTCTAGGACACCTAACTCTGGAGGGCAGAAGCTGCCAGAACCTGGAGTGCCTAGTGTAGCTACAGTCAAATTAGCAGGATAGAGAGCATGGGTGAGAGATGGGCCTCACCAAACTGGTGGGGCGAAGTAGGACAGTATAGCAAGGATCAGAATGAGGTGGGGCACCACTGCTGGTCGGAATGTAAGATGGAGTAGCTGCTATGAAAAACAATATGAAGACTCCTCAAAAAATTAAAAATAGAACTACCATATGATCCAGCAATTCCACTTTGGGTATATATCCTAAAGAACTGAAAACAGAGCTTGAAGAGATATTTGCGCCCCGCGTTCACTGCCGCATGTTCACAATAGCCAAGAGATGGAAGCCACCTACATGTTCACCAACAGATGAATGGATAAAAAAGATGTGGTGTGTACAGGCAACGGAATATCATTCAGCCTTAAAAAAAAAAAAAAGGAAATCCTGTCATATGCTGCAACGTGGATGAACCTTGAGGACATTATGCTAAGCGAACAAGCCGATCATAAAAAGACAAAGACCGCATGATTCCACTTATATGAGATATCTAAAATAGTCAAACTCTTAGAAACAGAAAGTAGGATGGTAGTTGCCAGGGATGGAGAGGCTGGGGAGAGAAGGGGAGTTGCTGTTCAATTGGCGTAGAGTTTCGGTTTTGCAAGATGAAAAAGTTCTAGAGATCTGTTGCACAACAATGTGTATGTAGTTACTACTACTGTACTGCACACTTAAAAATAGTTAAGATGGTGGCAAGCCTGGTTGGTTCACTTGGTTGGGAGTGCAACTCAATCTCAGCTCAGGTCTTGATCCCAGGGTAGTGAGTTCGAGCCCTGTGTTGGGCTGCATGCTGGGCGTGGAGCCTACTTTAAAAAAAACAGTTAAGATGGCAAATTTTATGTTGTATTTTCAACCGCAATGAAAGAAAAGGAGGTGAAGTACCATAAAATCCAATTATGCATGCGCTAAGGTTAGCTCCATAAGGAAGCCTGATGTGGAAGCCTGTCTGCTGTGTCTGGACACCCCCTTGCCAAACCTCACCAAGCCACCCGGTCCACCCAGAACACATTATCTGGAAGACCCAAGGCATCAGCTTCATACACATGGGCCATTTTCCACGATACCCCGAGCTGATTTTGTTCTTCCGGTATTTTTACAGATCAGTGAAATACTTCTTCTCTCCGATAATAATAGTAATAACTAGCATTTACGGAAAACTTACAACAAAGGAATTACATTATATATGATGAGTAAGGTGAAAATGAACTACAGTCAAACCAATCTGTGAGAGCCCCTTACATTGCCAGCAGAGTACAATATATATATGATTTAGTGTAAACAACACTCCCAAACAGTAGTTCTCAGGCCAACAAAAGTGTTTGAATTACTGAGGTAGCTCAGAGGAAAGAACAAAGGAAAGTTTACATGCACATGTCTAGGCGTTCATAACTATAGAGAAGAGGGGCTGGTGAGTGAAAAATTCATGCTGACCTTCAGGTTTTACTTGATTCTCTCTCTTTTTTAAAGATTTTATTTATTTATTTGACAGAGAGAGAGAGAGAGACCACAAGTAGGCAGAGAGGCAGGCAGAGAGAGAGGAGGAAGCAGGCTCCCTGCTAAGCAGAGAGCCCCATGGGGGCCTTGATCCCAGGACCCTGAGATCATGACCTGAGCCGAAGGGAGAGGCTTAACCCACTGAGCCACCCAGGTGCCCCAACTTGATTCTCTTTTGATATTAAGGCTGTATCAAAAGTCCCACAATTGAGAAATTGTCATCTGCCGGGATCCGAGCAGTGCCAGAACCCCGTGGCAATGCTGGCTTTAGCTCTCTTCAAGGTAGGAGCAGCATTCACAGTCTGAAAGAGGAGGTAGGACCTATCACATGAAGATGAGTTCTCTATAGAGCAAACCAGTCTATTTACAGGCACCAGCAGTGCAAAATTTGGCAGCTCTAAATGAAGTCTCGTCAATTTTGGAAGCAGGGGAAAAAAACCGAGCTAAGTGTTTTAGGGAAGAGAGAGCAAGTAAAATTCTCATCTTTGATTTTGTCTGGGAAACCCAACATTGTACACTAATAATATGGACTACAGAAAGGGATCGATGAGGATTTCAACTTTTTCTGTGTAGTTTTACTTGTTTATTTTTAAAAATACATGTAATTAGAGAACAAGAAAAATGAGTAACTATAGATGTAGCTAGAGATATGGCTAAACCTTAAAAAAAAAAAAGCCACAATTGTGAGTAAAAAAAGGCAAGATGCAGGATATGCTCAGCATTGGTGAGGTCTGTATGTACGATGCAGAAAATGCAAAACAGTACAGTTTCCAAAATTGCTTGTGGATCGACACGTATATGTAGTAAAAATATAAAAATGTGCATGGGGTGACAAACTGCAAGTTCAGGATAAAAGTCACCACTGGGAAAAAAAAAGGGGGAGGAATTCATGGAGTAACGAGGACTCCCATTGTACCAAACATGTCTAATTTCTTAAACTGGATGGGGGGCATATGAATGCTTATTATATAATGATTGTACTTTCTTTTACATGCCTGGCATATTTCTTACTTATTTTTGTAAACATATAATGTATTATTTGTTTCAGGAGTACAGATATGTGAATCATCCGTCTTACACAATTCACAGCGCTCACCGTAGCACATACCCTTCCAATGTCCATCAGCCAGCCACCCTATTTCTTACTTTAAAAGGGCGGGGGAGGGCGCCTGGGTGGCTCAGTGGGTTAAAGCCGCTGCCTTCGGCTCAGGTCATGATCCCAGGGTCCTGGGATCGAGGCCCGCATCGGGCTCTCTGCTCAGCAGGGAGCCTGCTTCCTCCTCTCTCCTCTCTCTCTGCCTGCCTCTCTGCCTACTTGTAATCTCTCTCTCTGTGTCAAATGAATGAATAAAATCTTTAAAAAATAAAAAAAATTAAAAAATAAAAATAAAAGGGGGGGAATGAAAAATATGAAGCCTCTACATACTCAATAATGTTAGTGGATGTGTTTACTGTGAGAGGGAACCAAATGATTTGTTTTGCGAAGGCTGGATCTTAAAACGATCCTAAGATAAAGGTGTGTCTCTGTCCCAGCTCTTCTCCAAGTGCTGGGCTACACACACCCCGCTTCATGAAAGCTACATGAGGTCGCTTCTCTTTCCCACATTTCACCAAAGAGGAACTAGGGGCAAGGGTCAAGTAGTTTGCCTAAGAGCATGCGTTCCTTACCAGGTGACTGCAATCCCTGAATTTGTTGCCCTACGATTGCCAAAAGGCGATATTTTGAAGACCTGTTGATAACGTTGAATCATGTAGCAGGAAGAACAGAGCAAATCACAAGCTAAACCATACCGAATGTCTGCCCTTTAGGAAGTACCCGCTGAGGGCCTCATCAGCCCCAAGTGTGGGTCTAATGCACTAAGCCCTTCCCGTCCCTCCCTCCTCCCGGGGCCATCTCTTTCATTGACACTTAGTTGCCTGCCGCCAGATCTCTTTCAATCCCAGTGCCTAGAGGCTCCTGATCTTGGGAGACTGGAAGAGCTGGACTTAGCTTTTCTCAGGCCCGCTGGCTTCTCAAGTTATTATTCCTGGCTCCCAGGGCACATCTGGCTTTATTTCCGTGTGTGTGTGCGCGTGCGTGTGTGTGTGTGTGTGTGTGTGTGTGTGTATACCGCTTTAATTGGGCAATCACTATGCCACTCTCCCATCAACGTTGTTGGGGAAGTGAGTAATCAAACTCTCAGCTGCACACTTCGGTGAGATAAGGTCAGCGAGACTTGTGGCACTGAGGTGGCACCCCGCACCCGCAAGGGAAAATGACTCTCGGTGGCTCTCATTGTTTTGGGGCTTGTTTGCGTTGCTGTGCAGTTGTAATGGAAAACGAATAAAAATAAAAATCCCGGGGCCCGTTTTGGCCCGCGCTTGGGAAGTTAATCCCACTGTCCTGGCAGAATTCCAGTTCAGGTCACTGCATTCTGCTGGCGGAAGCCGCCTCATGCGGTTTTCAGTGGATGTCACTTTCTTCTTTGCGTCTTTCTCAGCTCAGTGTGCGGCGGATTAAACAGCTGTCCCTCCCCCACCCGCGGGGACTACAGTTCTGCAGAACTCAGAACGACCCCGCCTCTTACCACAGTGGGCTCAGGGGCCAGGAAACGAACCTGCTCCCAGAACCAGCCGCTGAGACGTTTTCTACAGTCCAGATCTGTATGCTCGTGTCTTTCTCTGAGCGCATTTACGCATAGAATCAGACTCCTGGCATTAAGATTTTTCAGGAATCATGTAGTTTCTTTCCCACTCTCTATGCATATAGTCCCTCCATTTGTCTTGTAATTTTTTAATGCAAATTAAAAGGTTTCCTTATCTGAGGCACTTAGAAATGTATCTCCCTTATATGCTTTTGTTGATACTTTTTAATTGTTTTTAAGAATTTCTTTTCCCTAGTGTTTAACTCTTTCCCCTATGAAATGTATTGCTAACAAGTTCTTCTCCCGTACAAATCATCTTGTATTCTTTTTTTTCCTAATTTTTATTATTTATTGAGACAGAAAGGGAGAGAGAGAGAGCACAAGCAGAAAGGAGGGTCGGAAAGATAGGGAGAAGCAGACTCTGCTGAGCAGGGAGCCCTATGCGGGACTCGATCCCAGGATCTTGTCATCATGACCAGAGCCTAAGGCAGATGCTTAACCAATTGAGCCACCCAGGCGCAGATAATCTTGTTTTCTTAACAATTCTTATTGAATAGCGATTTCTATTTGTGTGACTTCAGCAAAGCACCTGTCTGAGAGTCAGCTGTCAGTAACTGGAGAAATAGGAATAATGATGACACCTACCAGAGAGGCTTGTCCCAAGGATGGGGTAAGACAACACGAGAAAAGCTCCTAATCCGTTGCATGCATGGCCAATGCGTGCGTAATAAATGTTATCTTCCTTTTTGTCTCCTTTCCTTCCTTTTTATCTGCATCCACCTTTTTTTTTTTCCTAGAGCCCTTTTATGTACCACTGAAATCAAGGCTCTCTAGAATGACCCAAAGCTTGTCTATCCCAGGTTTTATATTAGGGAGCTACTAAATAGAAAGTTTGGGGGAAGTGGAGGGGGTAGGGGGCAATGAAGGCACTTTTCTTCAAGGGACCCCACCTAACGACAGAGGCACTTTCTTTGCTTGCAACTGATGGGCTATTTCTGCATCCCTCTCTATCCCCAGGTCGGGGAATCCTCTTAGAGGCTGTTCTTCTGAGGCCTTAAAATGCTCCCCTCCCAAGTTGCCATGTCAAATCTTTGGGGGAAATCTGATTTTTAAGGACAAGTCTCTATGTGTGGGTTGTTTTATTTTGGGGGTAGGGTGGGGGTAGGATTTGGCCATGGGTTTGCTGCATTCCAGGAAGAGGGAGGACTCTGCTCTCCTCCGATGAGTCATGGAAGAGAAACGTCTAATGTTTGCAAACATCCCCAGCCAAGACTTTGCTTTCTTGTACTCCACCCATCCCCCCATCTGTGCAGATTGAACCCACCTGAGAAGATTCAAATGTTAAGCTTGAAGGTTAAAGCAGAGGTTGTGGGTTCTACGACCATTTGAGATGGAAAGTTGCTAAGAGAAGGGGAGGCAGTACCCTTGTATCTGGACTCCAACATGTGAGAGACAGGACAGGACCTTACATTGGCTGTATCTGTCTCCAAATGGGGACATGATCTGGGTGGTGCAGGAGGACTGAATGAATGAACAGGACTGTCCCAAGGGGCATGCATGAGCACACTTCTGGTCAATTGCA
Organism: Ailurus styani; assembly: GCA_002007465.1. Lineage (NCBI taxonomy): Eukaryota > Metazoa > Chordata > Mammalia > Carnivora > Ailuridae > Ailurus > Ailurus styani. The sequence continues at coordinate 1,252,566 of LNAC01000056.1, read as the reverse complement.
CGTCTGCAGAGAGCTACGAGATTGAGAGAAGCCTCAGGTGGGAGAAAGGAGCAAAGAGGATTGCAGAAAAGAAGGCAAGGGCTAGGAAGAGAGGGGAAGCCTTGCAACTGGAAGAAGCCTGGAGCTGCAGCCTTCAGGGGAGGATGAAGCCTGAGCGGGCTGGAGAGGGACCGGAGCAGGCGGGGGTGCGCCAGAGAAGACCATTGCCTCAGCCTCGGCAGACTGCTGGAGCCAGATGGGGCTCATGATGCATCCTCCCAGATGGAACGGATCAGCCTTGTCAGACATGCTTCCCTCAGGATACACAGTGTCCCCCTCCCTCCCCCTCTCTGAAATCAGGAGAGAATCACAAGGTGACTTGGGAGGGCAGCCAGCCTCCTGGGATCTTTTGTGAACTATCAGGTAACGACAGCGGGATCACAATAGGAGACCTAAACATGCCTCCACCGCCACCACCACCACCCCCCCTTTTTTTTCTATTGTGGGACATCAAGGGAGCGAGTTCATGAGCTTGGGAACAAAGATCCTATTCTAGGAATTTGTCCACTGCAACCCTATCCGGCGCATTCGCAAGCCTTGGATTTCTGCCTGACGGAAACTCTACCTGCTCACTGCGCCCCGACCATCGCCAGAGCAGCACCCTGGCACCCGGCAGGGAAGGGAGACTCTGAGAAGCTCATCATTTAAAATTAAAATCGCATTTAATCACTGTTCATTTCCCTACCAGGCTCGGGAGGCCCTGTCATCTTTTCATTTTAAACATTTCGCTGTTTAAGTTCTGAGCACCTTGGGGGGTGAGAAAGGAGGGCAGTGGAAGAGAACTTTTGAAATCTTTCCACAAAAATCAAAGAACAAACCAACTGGAGGGAAAAATAGCAGCTATATTTAAACTACATTATCCCATCAGGGAGCTATGGTTTTGAAAACCATGCCACAGTACTTTGTTTGGCACTGATGCATGGGTTTCTTTTCTTTAATTTTTTTTTTAAAGATTTTATTTATTCATTTGACACAGAGAGAGAGATTACAAGTAGGCAAAGAGGCAGGCAGAGAGAGAGGAGAGAGGAGGAAGCAGGCTCCCCGCTGAGCAGAGAGCCCGATGTGGGCCTCGATCCCAGGACCCTGGGATCATGACCTGAGCCGAAGGCAGCGGCTTTAACCCACTGAGCCACCCAGGCGCCCTAATTTTTTTTTTTAATGGCAACATTTTTTTTTTCCAGAGCAGTAATTGCAAAGGAAGTAAGGGCTTCATGAATTAGTTTGGTAGATATATACTGAGCACCTGCTGCATGACCCACCCTGCTCCAGGCACGGGGGACACACGGTAAAGAAGAGAGCCCTTGAAGACCTTACAACAAATAATTATCATGCGTTCATTCGTTATTGCATACCTTCTAAGTACGTATGATCCCTGTTCTCCTGTACCTTATAATTTGGTGGAAGAACACAGACAATAAACAAGTGATTTAGTTGCGAAGCGGGATGAAAGAAAGTTAAATACATTTGCCAGTTTGCTGGCCCTTCTGTTCCAAATGCTGTTCTTCTCAGCTCTGTGCAAATGGCTATATATTATTCATGGCTCACTGCAGAGGGAGGTGACCATCCCACCGCCCCACCCCCCCACCTGTCACTCTCCCATTGAGTCCGTGTCACAGACAAGTGGCGAGATCAGATAGGCAGATGCGTACAGGACTCAGGATACACAATGTGTATGTCATCAATATTTAGGTGGAATTTAAAGCAGTGGGCCTAAGGGAAGATTGTGGATAAGGAAGACATTCCCACATCCGAAATCCTGGGACATGCCACGTTTCAAGTTGAGTAGAAGACGGGAAGCACATGAAAAGAAGGCTTACAAGGATATGTCTGAGAAGTAGGAAGCAAACCTGAAAAAACAAATACAAAAAAAAAAGAAAAAAAAGAAAACCTGAGTTACTGGACTCTAACTGAGTGAGATACAAAGTGCCATGTGGTATACAGAACAAGGAGCAGCTAATTTCTGGGGTAGTAAGAATGGAAGCGATGGAGAAGAGATGACCTTTGTCAGAGAAGGTTTCCAAGATGGGGTGGGATTTAGCCCTCATCTTGGAAGGAGGATTAGGGGTTTGCCGTGCAGATCCAAGCAACAGGAACAGCCTGAGCAAAGGTGTGGAGGAACAGAGAATAGTCCCTTGGGGCAGGAGCTTAGAACTGAAGGAGAGGCTGTGGTGGATATATACATGGCAGAGGACACTGAACACTGCAGTGCAAGAGTCTAACACGATTCCCAAACAGGCTTCCCAGTGTTCCATGCCAATTACTTCTGCTTCCTCCAAAAGGAGTTAAGCTCCTTGACTTTCCTCAGTGAAGTGGACATCTTTTGTTAGTCGACCCACCATTCATTCCCTTCCTTGATTTGATTTTCCTTGGGGGCGTTGTTTTCCAGGATTCGGGTCCTAAACTAGCAGCATCAATGTCACCTGGGAACTTGTTAGAAATGCACATTCTCGGACTCCATCCCAGACCTACTGAGTGAGAATTCTGGAAGGAGGGCCCAGAAGTCTGTTCACAAGCCCTCCAGGTGATGCTGCATGCCAAAGTTTGAAAATAACCACTGCTTAGGGGCGCCTGGGTGGCTCAGTTGTTAAGCGTTGCCTTCAGCTCAGGTCATGATCCCAGGGTCCTGGGATAAGCCCCGCTTCGGGCTCCCTTTTCAGCAGGAAGCCTGCTTCTCCCTCTCCCCCTCCCCCTGCTTGTGTTCCCTCTCTCACTCTCTCTCTGTCAAATAAATAAATAAAATCTTAAAACAAAAAAAAAGAAGAAGAAAGAAAATAACCACTGCTTCAGGGAACCACTTTTTCCCTACTCTCAGTGCATGTAAGTCAGGTGGGGCTGATCGCAGTCCCTGTTTCAGGTGGGAAAGGACCCTCAGAAAATATTAGGCCTTTCCCTCCATGAAATTGCTAAACGTGGTGAATTTTGAAGCAGAAATGCTGGGGGCCATGCCTGCTGTCACCTGGACAGAGCCTACATCAAAGGCGAAGGCAAGGGAAAGCAGTAGATCCAAGGGATAGAAAGAGATTCTCGGCGACTTTATTTGAGCACCTGGATCAAGCTGTTCTGAATTTGAAGTCTACTCCTAGTAAGTCCCTTTATTATAAACATAAGCTAGTCAGTTGGCTTTTGGACACTAAACCATCGAAAGTATACTTACCAATGGAGGCAGGGAGGCAAATTCTGGAAAAGGCATTCTGTTGAGTTTGGCAAATTCTCAGATGTTAAAGTTACAGTTTGTGAACATGTAGAATAAATGGTGGTCGCTAGGCACTGGCATGTGTTCAAAAACACAAGCCAGCAAAAAAACCCAAAACAAAACACAAGCCATGCCAAACCGGAGACATTTCTGTGAAAATTCACTGGAATGTGACTTGGAGACTCTTCACTAGAACATGGGCTTTGAGTCTGTTGTAGACAATGTATCTGGAGCTTAGCAACAGATTCAACTGGTCCTCTCATTAAGTTCTTATGGGCAAGTCAAGAAATGTGGGCTAAATAATAATGCAGTAGACTAACATCCCATGATTACCTGAAGAGACTTTAATTTACATAACAAGGCATTTCACTATTGCAGCAATTCTGTCCATTCTCTACTTAACACGCATATGTTCCAGAGTCAGTAAGAGATGCCAGATGTGACTGAGTTGGACAGCCTTAGTTCCCACCTGTCTCTCAGTGTGAACACCTTACTGTTTTGAGTCTAGGATGTAAATATGTACTTTTCACATAACATGATCCTTAAGTCAAGTTGACTACATCAGGTGCTCAACCAAAAGAATGGTCTGTTCCAATGCTGTATAACAGAGTACTATGGGAGACAGAGAGGCAAGAGAGTACATTCTAAGATTTTCACTTTCCTGACTTTGGAACCTGTAGCCAAGTTGATTTTATAGCTGTTGAACAACCAAATCCAGTTTATTGGTTATTTTCTAATCTGGAATGGACATCTAGACGTTCTATTGGATAAAGACATAGAGGTCTTAAGTTATGCTTTCCAAATTTATGCATAACCCAAGCTGGGACGTAGAGATAAAATATGTCTTGAAGATGAAAACTCAAAAAAACCACAGCAGACTGCAAGGACCAAAATGAACATGAGAACATTCCGTTATAGTCAGAGTTCAGTGCCTGGGTTAAAATCAACAGTGCAAGTACACGATGGGAAGATTTAATAAGACTGCAGTTTATGTATACAGGACTCAGTTTTGAGTTGATTGTTAAGATAAATCAACAATGTTCAGGGGAAAGAATCAGAACAAGGGAGGATAGTGGTAGCTCCATTAGGGGTTTGCTCCAAGACTATGCCTAGACTTTTGTGTTCAGTGTTGGGCGTCTCTAAGACTGGACAATGAGGGTGCTGAGGGGTTGCAGACACCTGCTATAGGAGGAACAGCTCAGGGCCCAAACGGTTTCTTTTAGGTGAGAAAAAAGACTTTATAAAGCACCATAGATATTTTGAAATACTCAAAGGGATCTCACACAGAGGAGGGATTAAATTTATTCGGAGTTGTTCCAGAGGGCTAAACAAGAAACAATATATATGAGAAGTTAGTTACAGGATGTGGAGTCAGCCTAGAATGAGCCTGCTTTAATGATTAAAGCTGTCCAAATACGGAACAGACTGCCTTTTGCAATCTCCATTGCTCTACAGGAGGGCTGTAGAGGGTAAGGAAGTTGGCTAGGGCCTCCTTTCCAGGTCACTCTTTTTTACTGGGCCTTTTCTGTCTGACTGACTTTTGAAACTAGCCTATTACTAGGTAATGTCTTTCCTTATTAATTCCTTTGAGGTTCTTTGATCAAATCATCCATCATTCTGAATCACTGTTTCTCTTCTTTCCTTCTCTCTGTCCTCAATTGATTGAAAATAGCTGCAACCTTTGGTAGACAATAGAGTACTTCCAAAACCCATGCTTACTTTTTTTTTTTAGCTTTGTTCAGGAGAAGCACATGTAGTTCAATGTGCAAAATAAGTTGAAGATAAGTTTATTTCCTTTTATTTTTTTAAGATTTTATTTATTTGACAGAGAGAGACACAGGGAGAGAGGGAACACAAGCAGGGGGAGTGGGAGAGGGAGAAGCAGGCTTCCTGCTGAGCAGAGAGCCCGATGATGATGCAGGGCTCTGGGCTCCATCCCAGGACTCTGGGATCATGACCTGAGCCAAAGGCGGACACTTAACAGCTGAGCCACCCAGGCACCCCAAGTTTATTTCTACATAAGAGAAACTTGATCTTTCTGTCCTTGGAAGGCCGGCTTTATGCTAAATTTTGGCAACCTATAAACGAAAAGTTTCAGAGATACCCACAGGTTGAGGAAGCAAGCACATAAATGGTATGTGACATAAAAGGGACCAATTCCAAGCTAAAAATCACAGTTTTGGTTTAAAGGAGTATTCCAACCTCCAGTAGACAGCAGACTTGCAAAGAACAGTCTAGGAGGTGATGACAATGTGGTAACAGCACCAATGTGAACTTATGCCTCACTCCTCTCTGAGAAACCTTTAATGCTGCCTTGTTTTATATTCGTTAAACCTGACTAACCTTCATGGCCATTCCCATGAGGCGAGTAGTTTGGAGGCCCTCCTGTTTGTTTCACAAATTGGAAATCAGTGAACTTTGTTGATTGATTTGTTGAGGCTCCTCCCTTGGCGAGGTCCTTTGGAAGTCACTAATAGATCAGGGATGGTGGGACTCATTCATTGCAACAGTAGGCATTCAGTAAACGATGAAAGTATACCAGGGACCATTCCACATCCTGAGGATGGACAGGACAGACAAACCCATATTCTCAGGGAGCTTGTATTCTAGTAAGGAGAGACCCACAGTGAACAGCTAAAAAAAAAACCACAGTATCGCAGATAAATGCCTTGAAGAAAATAAAACAATGCAATAGCAAGGGTGACCGGGGAAGGTAACCACTTTAAGTAGCCAGCCAAGGCATCTACAAGGAGATGACATTCTCTTTCAAGGTGAGATATGAATGATAAGATGGAACCAGGCACGTGACAACCCGGAGAAGACCACTGAGTACAACAGCCAATGCCGGGAATGCCTTAAAAACCTTATGATCACTCCAGAGGCACTTACAACCCCAAGCATCCTTGGAGCCATGGAAGAGAGACCCAAAGTCAAACGGCCAAGATAACTTCCAGGCTAAGATAAATAGCAATCCTCCGGCCTGCGGTGCTTTTATTGTTGCTGAAAGACAGGAGGTGAGGCAGAAGCAATGGTGCAGACCTGGTCTCAGAGGGAAAAGAACCACCAGCCCTCCACTACCACACCCCCTCCACACGATGACGTGTCCCTCCTGGAGGAGGCGCCAATCCTGTGACCTAACCAGTTTCCACCTTGCTTCTCTTAGCGCATTGCCATACACTAGAATTTTGTTTATTTCGTGTAGGGTTTTGTTGGTCCTTTTCCAAGTATCAATCAAAACTGCATGCCAGCCTCCACTCCTTGGAAATAATTAAATGACATGACGTGCCTGATTTTTTCAGCTGGGTCATATACTGTGATTTGCATCTGCTGAAGGGATTCATCTTAAGTCCTGAGACTGAGCCATCTGGGACAACTGAGGTGTTTTTTTCTCTGCCTTGGCTCATGCGGATGGTACACTATTGCCAAACACAAAAGTAGACTAAAATCTTCATTCTGCGACATACTCCCTTAAGAAAGCGGCTCTTTGTGATGCGAATATGGTCACCTTTTGTTCATGAATTCGACGCAAAATTCCCTTCCCCTGTTAAGTAATCTAACTTTACATAAGCAAAATGCCCTTTATTTTGCTGTTACCTAGGTTTCGTACAGACTTCTGGAGCAAGTCATCTCTGGTTTAAGAATAGGTTTTGGATTAAAGTCCTTCTTTCTCCTATTGGGGAAAGTGGAATCTAGAAAAAAGCCTTGATCTTAATGCCTAAGTGAAGCACCTCCTAGCACAGTTCTCCTTCTTTAGCAGTTACGGTGGCACAGCCTGTGACTTCTAGGCAGGCATGTATCAAAAGGCTGTGTGGGCTGTTCAAATTAAAACCTCCTCCCCCCTCCCCCGAGGAGGATTCCTTCGGTCGGAGCACAGACCCCGCTGGGGAAGGGCTGACATTGGTGTGCGGTGGAGCGCCCGGCTGCGGTGTGGGATGCGGTGTTCCTGAGGCGACAGATGAGGGATTCGGGCCGTGTGGGAAGTGAACTGCGGAATTCCTCCCCTCTGTTCCTGAAGGGGGCTCTAAAGGAGACAGATTAGGACGCAGAATGCGGCCCGCTAGGCAGAGGGCGAGGGGGCGGGCGAGCCAAGGACACCAAGCCGAGAGCGTTTCGGGAGGCCCAGTGCGGACCGAGTTCCCACGTTCCTCGGCCTCGCCTTCCCAGACACCCACCCCAGCCCCAGGCCGATCCCGAAGGGCAGGCAGTTCTCCTCGGGGCAGCGAGTGCAGGGAGCCCGCCGTGAGGCCTCAGCCTCTCTTGGCTCTGTGTCAGCGGGCAGGCGAGGACGAAGACCACCCGAGCCCCAACCCGGTTTAAGGTTAGCTCTCCACCGGCCCGCGGGCCAGGGCGCGCACTGCGCGAGCGCGGTAGCGCGCGCCGGCCTCTATCCGGGTTCCTGGGGGCGGTGCGCGGGAGGGGGCGGGGCCTGCGCGGCGGCGTGGGCGCGAGTCGCGCGGGAGGGAGGGAGCCGAGGGGAGGGGGCGGGGCCGCGCCGCCCGCGCCGCGCTGGGCCCTCTCGGCCAATGAGCGGCGTCCACATGCCGCGGCGGCGGCGAGAGGGGAGGCAGCGGCGGATAAATGCTATTAGAGCAGCCGCCGCGGAGCCGTCCCCGACGCCACCTCCTTCTCCTTCGCCGCAGTTTCCTCCGCCGCTGTCGGGGGTGCGGAGCTGAGGGAACAGGGCGAGCGCGCCGCGCACCATCCCGCCGGCTCGCCGCCCTCGCTCCGTTCTGCCCTCAGGGGTCGGCCGGGCGCCCCCTCCTCCGGCCCGGGCGGGGCCGCGAATCACCTCAGGAGAGCGGGGAGGGGGTTCGGGGGCCGCGGCCTGCGTTCCCGGCGGGCGGTTGAGGGCAAAGGAGGCCCTCCCTTCTGACGAGGGGAGGGAGGGTCAGGAGCCCCCCACCGCCCAGCGGAGCCCGGGGCGTGCGCCGGCGAGGGCCGGGCAGCTAGAGGGGCGGTTGTCTGGGGGAGGGGGCGCGGGGTGATTCAGCGCCCGGCGAGGCGGAAGCGGCCGCAGGAGGAGGAGGAGGGGGAGAGGCCAGTCCGCGCCTGGGCGCCCGGGGTGGCACGAGCCCGCGGCCCGAGTGCGAGGCGGAGGCGAGGAGGCCGCGGGGACTGGAGGCGAGGCCGGCCGGGCTCCCGCAGCCATGGAGAACGCGCACACAAAGACGGTGGAGGAGGTGCTGGGCCACTTCGGCGTCAACGAGAGCACGGGGCTGAGCCTGGAGCAGGTCAAGAAGCTCAAGGAGAGATGGGGTTCCAACGGTAGGTGCCCGGCGCCGGGACTGCAGGGGCCCCGCGCGGCCCGGCGCGGGCCCGAGAGCCAGGGAAGATGGCTGACCGGGCTCCACCTCGTGGGTCTGGGCTCCGCGCCCGCCGAGGGCTGCAGGCGGCGGGTCGAGCCCGCGCGCCGGCCCCGCGGGAGTGGGGCTGCAGACGGGGGCTCCGGGCTCGTCTGTACCTCCTGGCCTCCGCGCCTCGAGCCCTTGACCTTCCCGCACGCGGGTAGCTCGGTGGCTTCTCACCCGCGACAGCCGGCCCCGCTCCTGCAACCGGGTTGAACCCTGCGAGACATTTTCCTGTCCCCAGCCAGTTTATGAGGCGTCGTCGCACTTGAGAAAGCCTCGAACCGATCTTGTGCTACCCAAAGTTACCCATCTGGCACAAGTCATGACCTAGCTGAAATGAGTCCTTGTTTCGGGAGCCCTGTTTAGTTAGGTGGCGATGAGATTTTACGCTTCGGGATAACACCTAAGGTATTGGTTACAACAAATTTTCCCGGGGTACCATTTGGTGTGGTTTCCATTGAAAATGGTTGAAGGTTCATAGATGTGGGTTCGTCTTTCGCAGACTGATAATTTGAACAATTAATTCTCTTTATAAAGACAGTGCTGATTTTTTTTTTCCCTTTCTTGACACGTTGCCTGGCGAATTTCTACATTCTACAGAGTTACCGGCTGAAGAAGGTGAGTAATCTTAACATTTTTTTTTTTTTTTTTTTTTACCCTCTTTGTGTGCTGATATTAAGATGACATTTACAACAAATGTTTGTTTCTAACAGGAAAAACCTTGCTGGAACTTGTGATCGAGCAGTTTGAAGACTTATTAGTTAGAATTTTATTGCTGGCAGCTTGTATATCTTTTGTAAGTATAAAGAAACTTAATTGTTCATTTCAGAGATGAAATACCAAGAACAAGTCATGTCTGTTGGGTGAGGACATTGTATTTAGAGATTTCAGTGGTGTCTTGATTTTTTTTAAAATCTAGGTATTTTTAAATTATAAACAAAACACTTGAAGCCATTTATGTGCAGAAAATTAATGCCTGACATTAGCAGTGCACTTAGAAATTGGTTCCAAAATGAGGCAGGGTCTTATAAATTTTTGTGGTTTATCAGATTTTAATATCAAAAAGTTCTTTGTGGGAAGGTCTTCTCTGTTTTGGGTTATTCCGTTGTGTAAGATCATACTAAGATGGTGTTGGGTCCTTTGTAGTCTGTAAATAGAACTTACAAAAGGAATATTCCAGTTGCTCTCCCTTCCTGGTAATGGCAAGGTGACAGTTGTTTCTGACAGTGACAAGAATGATGACGGCAGTGATGGCACCACTGTTGACCAAATTTGGTCACTGACCTTTAGGGTGGTATGTTTATCTAAATTGGACCCCTGTCTTAAGTGACTCCCTAGGTAGAGAGAACAAGGTTCGGTGCAATTGGTTCTAGATGTTAAAAGAAAAAACAAAACAAAACCTGTTTTCTCTTGTTCTGTGTGTGGTTACCGACTTGAGTCCTGTATGGTTGCTAAGAAACTGGTGAAATGCAAAGAACTACAGCAGAAAAGGGTGATGGGTTGGTGAGGATATTTCTAGGTTATTAACTTTTTTTCTGTTCAATATTAATTTTTCACTGCATTTTTTCTTGAGCAGTGGACCTCTTGGTAGTTTTCTGAAAATGATCATGAATAGGACACAGATGTTCCTAATCTTAACAGCATGAAATGACTTTTGTTCTTAAATTACAGTATTGTATTCTTACAATAGCTATAATGGGAAGTGAAATTCACCCTGTGCAGTACTTTTTCAGGCTTCACAAAATTGACACACCTTCAGGGTTTCATTTTTGTATGTTTGTACATTTGCAAACCTCAGGGATCTAACTCAGTCTTTATGACAACCATATCATAGAAGGCTATATTGAGAACTAAATCAGAAGGAGGCAATGGGCACCTCTTTAGGTAAGAGGGGGAAAATTGGCAAGAGATGAGCTTTTGGAGTAATATCGTATACAGATTTTGACATGAGACTTTAATATACCTATCACTCCATGTTAGCTAAGTGATATGTAGCTATTAATAATAATTCAGTTCTCATGAATCTTTTCTGTGGTTTTCATTGAATAAAGTTGAGAGTGTCATAGCAAAGCATTCAGTGTCCTGAATTACTCCATACCTCTCACATGTCTGTCTGTTCTTGATTAATTCAACACCACCCACTCCTCCACTGGCTGCTGTTTTTACCGATTGAGATAAAGGAGTAGAGCTGTTTGATTATCAGTTTCAGTACATTGTTGTGGGGCAAAACAAATAATACGTTTGGGGTAGTGTAATGTTTATGTATGTTTAAGCTACCTGCATAACTCTGAAGTAACCTCAGCTTTGGCAGTTAAAATACCGGGGTTCAGTAAGGTTATCAGGGACATCTTAGAAGTAAATCACCTGGTATATACAAGGCAGAGATAAAATAAATTTTTATTGAGTTATTCTGTATATATAACTTAAGGCTGTGTTGTAACCTCCGCATTATTTCTAATAAACAAGGTATTGAATATTTGGGTTTTATAGGATCTCTTGAGTTGCCTGTTTGGATGACTTTGTATTAACATTTTGAATTAGTGATGTGTGTGACTTTTATTTTGAAGAAAGGAGTTTATAGTTTCTATGCATTTTCAAGTGGGCTTAAAAATGCTCTAATTTTATCATAGGGTAGGATGTTGGGTTTTTATAGCTTTATTTTAACACTATTTTGGAATTGAAATTTGAATTACCTTTTTGGTAACTCCTTGGGAGTTAATGCTCAGGAAATGAACTGTGTGACATTTTTATTTCATGGATTGCTAAACAAAAATAATAAACGTTTAGGAAATATTGTTAGTTTGCTCTGACTTGTTTGATCAAGACATTTTGGATATCAGACCTATTTTGTTGATTTTCTTCATGTGGATTTGGCACTGATACTACATTGTTCTTGACCTTTTCAGTCCTCATTTCTTTATCTTTTAAAAGATCACTGAGTCCTTTTTGTGGGAGTCAGTTTATTCCTAATTTACAGGAAAATCATTGTAGAATATTCATATTCTTTTGGAGAATTGAATAGACAGTTCCTACAATATGTACATGATATATCATCAGGTTCTGCCCAAGTTAAAAAAGAAATATTAGGCTTTAATGATTTATTTCAGATATCAAACTAAGTAAACTGTTAACTGTAGGAAGCTGCGTTAATGTTTTATACTCATGACCTATAGGGATAAAGTTTAATTGCAATATTCGCCAGATAGAAGTAGTTTTAAGTTTGCTTGGATTGGAAGAAGTGAGCTATAATTTCTCCCACTACATATAAATAACTTTAGAAATTCCTTCACTTGACATTCTTGAGATACTATCCTGTCACTTTGTCTTTGCATCCTCCTTGGTCACAACTTTGCCCTTCATTTAATACATCATATGGTTGCTTACTGGAATACTTGTTCTTTTCTCTCTTTCACTGCTTCGTTAGGTATTTATTGAACACCTGGGACATGGCACAGACATTGGGGATACAGCATTTGAACAAAATAGACAAGTCTCTTAACCTGGAGCCGACATTCTAGTAGAGACAGATAATAAACAAGTAAAATGTGTAGTCTGTTGGACAGGGTCAGTGCTATGGAGAAAAATAAGGCAGGGGGATGAGAGTATGAGGGGAAGGGTATAGTTTTCACGTAGGGTGGTGAGGAGAGTCCTCCAAGAAGGTGACTTTAGAGAAAAGACCTGAAGGAGATGAACGGGAGGGCCATATTTGCCTCGTTGGAATTCATGAAGTGCTCTGTGGTAAAATAGTTTGCAAAAGTTGCTCTACCCTCCATCCCCATTTCCCCACCACAGCTACTTGGATTGACCTTAAAATGGTGCTAAAACTTGCTTAGACCAAGGCACTTCTCATCTTGTCACTTGTATTTGAATAGTGTCTTTCCTTCCTAGTGGAGCCTTTAAAAGGGTTTCTTCATTTCTTTAGAGCCTGGGTTAGTGATTTTGATAAAACTAATATATTTGAACTTGTGTTAGTAGCATTTTCAGAATATATGAGGTCTGGTTTCTTTGGTTTTCTTAGTACAATGTAGTCAAGATGTAGTTTATAATATGTAATGATTTCACTTTTTTCCTGTGTTTTCTTTTAAAGGATAGATTGGGTAGTTCACCGATTGGTTTAACTAATTTATTTAAAATATTTTGTAAGGTGAATATGTGTGTGTGTGTTTAAGAAGATTGTATTCTCAAATCTAAAACCAGTATTTTTAAGTAAGTTTATGTGTGGATCAGAAGAGAATGTAGTCTAATTCATACTTTTTTTTTTTAAATGGCTAGAAGAATTTTTGTTTCCCACCCCAGAAAATTGTCATAACATTTATTGGTGATAACATTTTTTTTCTTGTGAAGTGTTTAACTTCGATTTCCTCTTTAAAACTTTTTTTTCCTTGATGTAAATTTTTTCATTCATTGAACAAGTATTTGAGTACCCAGTGTCCTTGTGAGTTTCTAAGGATACAAAGAGGAATGGAGACAGATGCCCTCAGTCTTAAAAATGTGCTTATGATCTCTCTCATGTTCTTTTTTTGGATCTCATCGAGTGCTCAATACATTATCCCAGCATGTAGCAAAGACAATGGAGCCACAGAACTATGACTGTCTCCCACTGGAACACACCTTTTTACCTTGGGTCATAGTTTGCTTTTATTGATTAAACTGCTCTCCAGCATCTTCTGGTTGTTCTGTCAGAAGTTACTGTGATGTGCAGAGATCAGTCTTACAGATAATTAGAAGATAGACTATATTACCCTGTTGAAGCAGTCTAAGTTGTAGTTGAGTACTCATTAGTAAGTGGTTACTGAATAGGATTGGCAAATTTGAAACTGAATTTGCTAGATTATATAAGCCCCAGAAGACAAGTATTGTTACTGTATTAATAGTTGGAAAGCAAAGAAGAAATACTGTGCCTAAAATTAACTGCAGTAGCTTTTTCTTCCACTTTCCTTTGATAGTGTTGATGAAATTGGTTACTTCTTGCTCTAGATGTTTAAGTTCAAATACTGCCCTCAGGGTCTTATACGTTATAGGTTATATGAGATTTTGTTTCATTCATTCATGCCCCTGTAATAGTGAGCATCATCTGTGTACCAGAGACACTTCTAGGCTGTCATTGGTCATTGGGGATACAGTGGTGAACAAAAGGCAATAAATAGGTAATCATTTTGTTCAGCGTATTCTCAATGAAGATTTTTAGAAACATTTACCCCCCATATGAACATATTTTGTATTACTCGATAAGCCATATTTATGAACTGACTATAGTATAATGCTAATAAGGCATCTTTCATTTTGGTAATAATGTGTCGCACACTCTTCACTCCCTCATCTCCTGGGATCTTATATTTGTCAACATCCTTACCCCATGTACACTAGGTTTCCTTTCAATAGAACAAACCTTTCAATAGAACAAAATAGAAGGACTCCATAATATGATCTGAACATAATCAGCTGGATTGGCTCTTACCAGTTAATGACATATGGGTTGATCTTCACTTTGGGCTGTAGCATTTAATTATGTGGGTTATTTGTGGTTTCAAAATAGACATTTTTAAAAGTATTTGGGAAATTGATGGTTGTTGATTTTTTTAATAGGTTCAGCACCAGCCTTCCACCCTGAGAGATTTGCTCACTAGTTTCTCATCAACCAGTAATTAATATACTTGTGGAACCGTCAAATAATTATGACTGCTTGGGTTTCTTGCCCATAAACGTTTGAAATCCTGTAGTGGAAGAAAAGGTTACTGCATTATATAGATTAGGATTTTTACATAATTGATAAATTCTACTTCTGCAGAGCAACCACACAGTTTTTGAAAAGTAGAGCTTTGCTCTGATAGTTCTTTCACTATTCGCTGTAGTCTTCCCTTTGCTCTAGCTGTTAGGAGATGTTACTTTAAGTTTGTTCCTTAGGCCTAGCTGCCAAGAGGGAAGTTCATACCCTCTTTAACAAGGTGTGAAGCTTATCTTACAGTTGCTAATGCCTCACTGACCTTTTGCGTAGGTCCTAGTTACTCATCAGGTTGAGCGATTTTTCTCCCCCAAGAGCTAATTAAGTTTCTTATTTCTGATTTGCTCTCCTTGGCAAATGTTTGAAAGCCTAGTATCAAAGCAGCTGTGATCTTGCATCTATCAAAATTTATAACTTCCTAGAGAAGTTTTCATTTTGGCAGTAGGCCTGGCCTTAACACCAGGAATGCCCTGTTGAAAGCCTGTGGCAACATTTATATTCATTCTGGTTTTCTGCCTACCCTGGTTCACTAGCTGTCAGTGGTCATTGGTACCTCTCAGGACCCGGTCTTGGTGTCTCCCGGCTTTTTTCCTGCTCAGCTTGATATTTCTTGTTCATTCATCATTCCCTTATCTTACACAATTCATGTTAGCCCTTGTCTTACTCACTTCTCTGGTTGTTTACTATTTGTGTAAAAGCTTACTTTATACTGTTCCACTAAGTATAAACATAGATGGTTTCATTATTGCCGTGAGCCATATCTGACTGTATTAAAAAGTATCAAAACCAGTGCTTTCATTGTTTACTAAATCGGTCTTTTAAAGAAAAGATTTTTTTTTGTGAAATATGTGGACATTTTAAGCAATGCTAAAAAAAACAAAGGCAAATCCTATCTCCCAGATTGAATCATTAGATATGTTTGACATCCTTTCTGGATTGGCAGTTTTTCACAAAAATTCGTTTTTAACTATTTAGTTGGCTGTTTTACCATGTTCTTTATCATTCTTAAAGATTTATTTCTTGGGTTCTCTTATCAACTTAAGTTTGCTCAATTATAAAGTTTATCATGGTTCTCTTAACTTGTAGCTTTTACGTCCTGACAAGGTTATGGTTGTGTGAGCTAGAAATTAACTTTCTGCTCATTTTCCTTGGGGCAGTGTTCTGTATCCAGTTATAAATAACATTTGTGGACTTCTGTCCTCTCTGAAGTGCTGTGTTGCTATATTTCATTTCATATGGAGGATGACCTTCAAAATACATTCCTGATTGCAGAACAACCTTGAGTAATTTTGAGATCACTTATAGCAATACCATTGAAAATAACTGGGTTGCTATCAGTAGTCTATAATTTTGAGTCCACGATCAAGTGATCTTTACAATGAATTTATGCCTATTGATATTATTTGGTAGGAATATTAAGTTGTAGGTGATTGCCTTTTACTTTAACAAAATGGAGAATTTAAGTTTTATTTCTTCCGAATATATCCATGTAAAATGAATGGGATTTATTTCCCAGAAAGTATTTTATTTGGATTTTAAAACAATTAGTATGTGAAAAATTAAATTTGCCTTTGAAGAATATTAAGAAGTTGTATAGTTTTGATTCTCTAGAATTACTCTGAACAAGGGACATAAACTGGTTGTTGCTGTCATTACATTTTGCCACCATTTGTTTCTAGAGACAGTAAGAAGAGTTTATGTATTGCAGTTCCTTTAGTGCCCACCACTTTTGTTGTCAAGTGGCACTAAGCCTAAAAACACATTACAGTTCTAACACATGCCATTTCTCTTTTAGGTTTTGGCTTGGTTTGAAGAAGGTGAAGAAACAATTACAGCCTTTGTAGAACCCTTTGTAATTTTACTTATATTAGTAGCCAATGCAATTGTGGGTGTATGGCAGGTAAGCAAAAATTCTGCAGTGCTGGAGTTTAGCAGTTTATATAAGTGATTTAAACTGTGTTAATCTGTTTTTTTCCCCCTAATGTATTGACTAGAAATATCTCTGGGAAATCTACATGTGACTTTTTTTTTTTTTAAGATTTTATTTATTTATTTGACAGCGAGAGATTACAAGTAGGCAGAGAGGCAGGCAGAGAGAGAGAGGAGGAAGCAGACTCCCTGCTGAGTAGGGAGCCCAAGGCGGGCCTCGATCCCAGGACCCTGAGCCAAAGGCAGAGGCTTTAACCCACTGAGCCACCCAGCCATCCTACATGTGACTTTTCTTTTGTCTGTTTATTTAATGGCAATGTTTTAGACCTCTCCTGCATGTATATCATTCTTCATGGTAGCTTGGAGTTAAGAATAATGGATGACTGAAGCTGTTTGAGGAAAACCAGGAAATTTGAGAACCAGTATGTCTTTATAGTTCCTAGCTACTTCCTGTGAAAAGTTTAATAAATTCGATGTCATTTTTATTCTCCTTGGATTTTTAACTTATTTATTTATTTATATTTAGCTATAAAAATTGTTTTCCCTTAAGAGCGTACTCCTGGCTGTTTTCCCTCAGTTGCTCAGGCCTTTTTGACTCACAGAGTGGAAGCCAGTTTACAGAAACATAATAGGATTTCTACCCACCCCCCTTTCATGTAATTGCTCTTCTGTATATATTTAGTTTAGAGGACTTTAACTTTTTAACTTTCTTAGGACTGTTGATCTGTTTGACTTTATTTTTTTTAACATATTTTAACAGACTGAGACTAATACTTCAGGTTCATTTTGAGTATTGATATTTAAATATGGGTGTAATCACTCCTTTGAGGACTAAAATAGAGTGTATCTACATTCTTAAAGTGGAAACATTTTATAAGCATACTCAGTCCTGTTAGAATTGTAAACTTTCGGGGTGCCTGGGTGCCTCAGTCATTTAAGCAGCCCAACTCTTTATTTCAGCCCATGTCTTGATCTTAGAGTCTTGAGATCCAGCCTCATGTCAAGCTCCCCACTCAGCAGGGAATCTGCTTGAAGTTCTCCCTCTCCCTCTGCCTTCCCCCCCCCGCCCACACACATACTTGCACTCTCTCTTTCTAAAATAAATAAGTGAATCTTTTTTAAAAAATTGTGAACTTCTGATCTTACTAATAAGCATGAAGGCCTTTATGTAGTGGGCTCATATAAAGATGGTCTACTTAGAGGAACATTTTATTGTGCTATATTTCTCTTAGTTTTGTCTAAAATTGTTTAAGTAGAAGTGATCCCCTTGTGAAAAATACAGGCGAAAGAAACAATACAGTATTAGATTTGTCCTTCTCAAGCTAGTAATGTATATTTTCCTATTAAATAATTTATGCTAGTTACAGGGTAGATTCTTTACATACATTCCCATGTCATTGTTACAGTGATCTTATGAGGCAGATGATAGTTCCGTTTGACAGATGTGACATTGAGGTTCAGAGTGATCAAGTGACTTTTTTTTTTTTTTTAAAGATTTTATTTATTCATTTGACACAGAGAGAGAGATTACAAGTAGGCAGAGAGGCAGGCAGAGAGAGAGGAGAGAGGAGGAAGCAGGCTCCCTGCCGAGCAGAGAGCCCGATGTGGGCCTCGATCCCAGGACCCTGGGATCATGACCTGAGCCGAAGGCAGCGGCTTTAACCCACTGAGCCACCCAGGCGCCCTCAAGTGACTTCTTAAAGGCCATATAGGTAGTACAGAATATCTGGGACTCAAATCCAGGCCCAGGCTGATCCAAATTCTAAAGTAAACTTTTATAGCAGTTTTCATAGGACTTTTATGTTTATCTTAGTTTAAAAAACAACATTCTTATGTCTTAATCTCATTTACATAGTATACAGAATGGTATGAACAATACTAAGGAGTTCTTGCCTTCTGGAAGGGAAATTTTGATATAGTGTAAGGTAGTATTGGGAGGTTGGGCTGGGGGAGGGGCACATGCTGGTGACCAGTGTCATCAAAGAAGGTGACAAGTGATTGGGAACTACAGAGAAACAGAATTGTTCCAATTTTAGTATATATGCTGCTGAAGTGAGCATTTGATTTAATCTATTTGAATATGTTTCCCTTTGTCCCCTTCCCATTTGTTTCCCTTTCCCACCCTTATATGTTCCTTTTGATCTAAATGTTTGATCTAAATGTTCGTTTTGATCATTTGAGTTGAGGGGAAGGCTTTTAAAGTAATTTTAAGTGGCATTTTTGTCCTTGGGGTCTGAGATAATTTATCTTTAATGCTTCTAATTTAAATGTACTTTTGCAACTTTTGAGTAGAAGTAAAATGCAGTGCTCCTGGGATATATATATTTTTAAGATTTTATTTATTTATTTGACAGAGAGAGAGAGAGATCAGATCAC
The DNA here is from genome assembly GCA_002007465.1 of Ailurus styani. NCBI lineage: Eukaryota > Metazoa > Chordata > Mammalia > Carnivora > Ailuridae > Ailurus > Ailurus styani. Next base: position 1,233,959 of record LNAC01000056.1, on the reverse strand, counting down.
AAGTAGGCAGTGAGACAGGCAGAGAGCAAGGAGGAAGCAGGTTCCTGGCTGATCAGGGAGCCCGATGCAGGCCTCAATCCCCTGGGATATTTCTTAACCTTGAGCTATCTAGTTAAACTCTACCTGACGTGACCTTGAAGAGGGAGAAAAGGAATTAAAACTGCCACAATTAACAAATGGGAGAGGTAGTCCTGTGAAATAAGTGGTTAAGTATAAGTATAAATTATAAAGTATAAGTATAAAGTATAAGTATAAATTATAAGGTGATAAGGTAATATTCTTCAAGCAGATCTGACATGGGGTTGAAATTACCAATGAAGTTCCCAAATTTAACATATTCTATACTTTTTCAGGGACGTAAACATTTAAACATTTAAGACTCATACTATTAGCTTTCAGTTTTAAGTCCTCTAACTTCACTTCAAGCAGGTTTTGGGATTTTTTTTTTTTTTGCGACAGACAGACCGTAATTCTTACACTAAGGTAAAAAATGAGATAACAGGGATGCCCTGGGTGGCTCAGTTAGTTGAGTGTCTGCCTTCAGCTCAAATTGTGATCTCTGAGTCCTGGAATTGAGCCCTGCATTGGGCTTCCTGCTCAGCAGGGAGTCTGCTTCTCCCTCTCCTTCTGCTCCGCTTGTGCTCTTTCTCTCTCTGTATCTCAAATAAATAAAAATCTTTTTTAAAAAATGAAATCATGTAGTATTGTGCATAAATTCTACCCAGGCAAAGGTTAAATTGAGCTTTATATCAGAGGGCAAAAAGTGAGAAGTGAGAGAAGTGAATCCTTTCCTTTGTGCATTGAGTAACCTCACCTGGGCATGCATGCACTGTGTAGATTTGTTCCTTGACTTCTAATTGCTTACTCTTCAAAAGGAGAGAAGATAAATTTGGCACATGTGCTTTTCTTTTTCTTTCCCTTTCTTTTTTTTTTTTCCTTGAACTTTCCTATAGCTTTTTTTTTTTTTAACATTCTGATTTCTACATCTTCCATCTCAAAATTTGGAAAGAAAAACTATGTGTGACTAAGATTTGACATGTTCATATACAGTGTTACAGTAAATATGGTATATATGCTATGGGACTGGCAGATTTTTTTTGTTGTTTTTTAGTGGGGAAGTGGGAAAGGTTAGAGGGAAACCTAATTAGGGTCCACGCCCAGCACGGAGCCCAATAGGGCATGGTGTCACAACCTTGGAATCATGACCTGAGCCGAAATCAAGGGTCAGCTGCTTGGGGAGCCTGGGTGGCTCAGTCAGTTAAGTGTCTGACTCTTGGCTTAGCTCAGGTCAAGATCTCAGGATCATGAGTTCTAGCCCCACCTTGGGCTCTGCACTAATCATGGAGTCTACTTTAGACTCTCTTCTTCTCAGTCTGCTTTAGATTCTCCCTCTCAGTCTGCCCTTGCCACCCATGCATTTGCATGTGCGTGTGCTCTCTCTCTCAAGTGAATCTTAGAAAGAAGAAAAAAAGTTGGAATTTAAAATGACTGAGCCACCCAGGCAACCCAAGACTGGAAGCTCTCTGATGAGATTCCACTACCGCAGAAAGATTTCCTAGAATTTGTGAGATATAACTTGATTTTCTTAATTCATCACTCATAGTATGTATTATGTGCTGAAACATAGTCTAAAAAGTTTATAAGGGCGCCTGGGTGGTTCAGTGGGTTAAAGCCTCTGCCTTCAGGCTCAGGTCATGATCTCAGAGTCCTGGGATCGAGGCCCGCATCGGGCTCCCTGCTGAGCAGGGAGCCTGCTTCCTCCTCTCTCTGCCTGCCTCTCAGCCTACTTGTGATCTCTCTCTCTGTGTCAAATAAATAAATAAAATCTTAAAAAAAAATAAAAAGTTTGTAAATCCTCATAGCCCTTGAGGTAGTAGCATTGATATCCAGGTTTTGTAGACACCAGACTGGTGTGTTGTGTAACTCATGCACAGTCATATAGCTGTTAAGTGGAAAAGCCTGGAGTGAACCTAGGCAGTCCAGCCCCAGACCATCACCTTTCACGTGAGACAGGATCAATTTTCAGTGGTGTGGCTGTGGCTGGAGGTGAGGGCAGTGTTACACAATGGGCTTGGGGATGACAAGATTCTGTAACTGCTTTTTCCTCTTGGGATTTTAGGCCTGTTAGGATGCTTAATTCTTCATTTTTTAGTACAAAATTGTAAGAGCCTAGTGTTTATCATCTTATGATGTGAAATGTTTACAAGTATTATTAATGCGCATCTTTTGTGTCTTTTCCTTAAAGTTCAGAAGTCTAAAATTTGATTCCTTGATCTAAAATACTAATTTGCAATGGCAAGTATGCGTTGACTATTATTTTTTTTATAGGAAAGAAATGCTGAGAATGCAATTGAAGCCCTTAAGGAATATGAGCCTGAAATGGGCAAAGTATATCGACAGGACAGAAAGAGTGTCCAGCGAATTAAAGCTAAAGACATAGTTCCTGGTGATATTGTAGAAATTGCTGGTGAGTTGAGTTTCTCATTTTTGTTTTATTCTAGATCGTGTATCTGAACACAGTCCTTTTCTCAAGGCTCATAAGTATTTTAAAAATTATGCTCCTATGTGTCAATTATATTAACAGGTTTTGGTGCCTTTCAAATAAATCGGGTTTTCTGTATATTTCTAGGGTGTTTGGCACCCTAGAAAATTTGTTTAAAACAAAAATTGTTTAAAACAAAATAAAATATTGATAAAATTTGTTTAAAACAAAAATTGTTTTCAACTATTGTACTTACTACTTTTGGTAGAACACTAGCACTAGTGAAATAATGAACTTAATCTCTATTTGACAATTAGTTGTAGTGAGCAGTTTAGAATACTAGTTAAGGGGCACTTGGGTGGCTTAGTCATTAAGCATCTGCTTTCCGCTCAGGTCATGATCCCAGGGTCCTGGGATAGAGCTCTGCCTCAGGCTCCCTGCTCAGCAGGAAGCCTGCTTCTCCCACTCCCCGCTGCTTGTATTCCCTCTCTCATTGTCTGTCTCTGTCAAACAATTAAATAAAAATCTTGAAGAAAAAAAAAAAGGAATACTAGTTAAGGGATACATAGTTTTTTTTTTTTCCTGTTTTGATTCTTGACACAAATGTTTAGTCATACTTGTTAACTATCAAATTAAGTAGATGATCAAGAGTAATTTCCTGGCTTTAAAAAGCTCTGCTTTAAAATACTTCTACATAACACAGAGCCAGGGTTCTCGGCTTCAAAGAACTTCAAAGAGTTTGTGAATCCAGTGCAGGTCCAGAGCTCTCCACAGATTTTTTTTTTTTCTCCTCCTCTCCACAGATCTTTTTTTTTTTTTTTTAAGATTTTATTTATTCATTTGACACAGAGAGAGAGATTACAAGTAGGCAGAGAGGCAGGCAGAGAGAGAGGAAGAAGCAGGCTCCCTGCTGAGCAGAGAGCCCGATGCGGGCCTCGATCCCAGGACCCTGGGATCATGACCTGAGCTGAAGGCAGCGGCTTTAACCCACTGAGCCACCCAGGCGCCCTCCTTTCCACAGATCTTAAAGGTATTTTGTATCCTCATTGCTCAAGATCAGTGCCATCTTTTTTAGATAGGCCCGAATGCCCAGAACCAATAAGAACGGTCTAGTCTTTTTGCTGGAGAGTTACATCAGATTATTCACATTGTCATGGTTTTTCACACCTCATTGAGCTCCGAATACTTTTTATCAGTTGACCCTTGAACAGTGCAGGAGTTGGGGCACTCAGGAATCCATGTTTAACTTTTGACTTCCCAAAAACTTAACTACTAGTAGACTACTATTGACCTTCTATAGAACATAGTTAGGACAAGTTCTGTATGTTTATATGTTTTATATACTGTAAGTAATCTAGGGAAAAGAAATGTTATTAAAATCATAAGGAAGAGAAAATACAGGGGCGCCTGCTGACTTAGTTAAGTGTCTGCCTTTGGCTTAGGTCATGATCCTTAGGTCCTATGATTGAACCCCTGCTTCTCCCCTCTCCCACTGCTTGTGCTCTCTCTCTTTCTGTCAAATAAGTAAAATCTTTTAAAAAAAAAAAAACCCACATTTATAGGATTGTATTATTTTTAAAAATCCATTTTTAAAACTGACATAAGAATATTGTAAGAATAGTAACAGTTCCCACATATCCTTTACCCAAATTCTCAAAGTGATAACGTTTTATCACATGTGTATTACCCTCTTTCAGTCGATATCTATACATTCACACATTTTTGTATGAACTATTTGAGAGTAAATCACAGGCATGATGCCTCTTTAATCCCAAATACTTGAGTATTTATAAAATCAAGGGCATTCTCTTAGTATAAGTTCAGTACAATTATTAAAATCAGGAAATTGATACAAAACTTGTCTAATCGACAAACCTCATTCAGTTTTTACCAATTGTCATAGTGGATTCTATAGCCAAAATAAGAATTAGAGAATTCTGACTGTGATACAGAAAATAGGGCAGAATGGGAAAGGCTAGAGAGAGGCTATTTGATAGTCTAGGCCAGAGGTGATGAGACAAGATAATGAGAGCAGTAGCATTAAGACTGAGGGAATGATTTTGAGTTTATGAATAGTGATTCTTAAGCAGAGGTGGACATCAGAATCATCTGAGGGTGCCCTTTAAAGTTTTTACCTGGGGTGCCTGGGTGGCTCAGTGGGTTAAAGCCTCTGCCTTCTGGGTGGCTTAGTGGTTTAAAGCCTCTGCCTTCAGCTCAGGTCATGATCTCACGGTCCTGGGATAGAGCCCTGCATTGGGCTCTCTGCTCAGCAGGGAGCCTGCTTCCTGCTCTCTCTCTCTGCCTGCTTGTGATCTGATCTCTTTCTGTGTCAAATAAATAAATAAAATCTTAAAAAAAAAAAAAACAAGAAACAGATGGTTGTATGGATCTGACTGGGCTTGGGAGTGATGGTACTGGTAACTGAGGAAGGAAACCTCAGAGGAAGATGGTTTGTCTTCCCAGAAGTACGTTATGTGAGAGGTGCAGTGGCTGATAATTTCACCTAAATTTGTGTATGAGATTCCATTTGACTTCATGTGTTTTCCATTTCTCCACCCTAATTGGTAATACATACTCTTCAGCCTCACACACAAGAAATATTTTAAGAATTTTTATGCTAGTTAGGGTATTTCAGTGTACTGAGTCTGTATGAAGAGAGAAATTACCACCCAAGCATTTATTCTGAGTTTGCATCAGTAGATGGCAGTGGTAAATAGCATCAGAGGGAGCTGTAACCTTGACCCTCAAGGCATCTCCCCTTTTGAAGAGATAAAGACCAGCTACTCTTTTGATTTGTCTTTTCTTCTCAGTCTGTTTGCTCTCCAGGCTTTCCTGTCTCAGTCTGTCATTCTGACCACCTAAGTAGCCGAGAGAAGCTTGGGAGTCATCCTGGTCCTTCCTTCTCATTATCTGTCTCTAAGACCATTTGATTATCTCCAAAACAAACCCAAATTTGTGAATTTCTGTTTCTCAGTCACCAGCTCACACTGGGACTGTCCTGTGTCCTTAACTGGGCTCTGACTTCCTTTGTCACCTTCTTTCAGTCCTCCTCCACCTAGCATCCAGAGCAGTTTCCTGAAGGTCCTTTTGTTTACTGACCTGCCAAAATTCTTCAGTGGCTTCCTGATTGCACCTGACATATAAAATGCTTTTCACCTAAAAGACCTTGCTTCATATGGCTCCTGCTTGCTTCTGTGATTGAATCTCCTGCCTCTCCCTGTGCTCTAGCCATACAGGCCTCAATTTTCAGTTTTCAGTACCCCCAGACTTTCCTGACCTTTTTTGGGAAGTTAAGCAAACTTTATATAATTTACTAATTTGCCCAGTGCACACCACTGTGAAATTCTGTTTCCTATGATGTAGTGTTTTGTATATTTGTATATGTTTGATGGTTTAGGAAGGACAAATAATGATTGATTCAGTGTGTGTGACCTAAGATTTTCAGTCTACTGGTGTACCCTTATTTGCATATATTGTGGTAAAATACACAGAATATAAAGTTTACCTTTTTAACTGTTTTTAAGTGTACAGTTCCATGGCATTAAGCACATTCACATTGTTGTGTGACCATCTCCAGACCATCATCCATCCATCTCCAGAACTTTTTTGTCTTGTCAAACTGACCCTCTCTTCCCATTGAACAGTTACTTCCCTTTACCCCCATCTCCAGCTTCTGGCAACTACTCCCTTTTTTTTTTTTACTATTTAAAAGTCATTTTAATATTAAAAGATGAGTTTAAATCTCTCATCTTAGGTGAATAGACTTAATAGTAACTATTTTAAACAATAAACATGTTTAAACCCGTCCTGCTTTCACCTCTTTTTGAACCCTTTGTGGGGAGTGCCAGCAGTTCTGATAGTTTAACACTTTTTCCTTCCTAGTCTCTCCACTGTACACAAATTGCTAAAAACATGTGCAGCACTTGAACATTGGGCTCTTGTAAACTACTCTTCTTGAACTTTGACCATTCTGAAGGATGCAGAACAGAGGTGGTATCTAGTTTTAGATAGATGCAAACATGTTATTAAATACTGTTGTCCTACCACTAGGCAGTGAGCACCTTACGGGAGCATCTTACAGGAGCACCTTACGGGCAGCACTGTCACACTGACCACTGTAATCTTGCTGAGGATGTGACAGTCTCAGTGAATAATAAATGAAAGAAGTATGTGGTAGGTTCAGCTAAAAGAAAGACGGTTATTGTGCAACTTCTGTGCAGAGCAGATAAAGTCTATATGCACACATATAATAATAGCTAAACTTAGAGTGTGTGCCAGATACTGTGATTGGTTACAAGTATTTGGTTCTTCACCAGAGTACACTCTGTATGTGTGTGCTGTCGTTCACACTCGACAGTTAAGGAAACTGAGTCTTTGTGATTTATTGCTTCTGTCTTCAACTGTAGCTCATTTGCTAGAGAATGTACTGTATACTTAGTGTATACTCAGCAAGTATGTTATATTTTGTTATATTTTGATTTGTTAGAGGCCTAGGTCACAATTTTTTTTTTAAGATTTTATTTATTTATTTCACAGAGGGAGAGAGATCACAAGGAGGCAGAGAGGCAGGCAGGCAGAGAGAGGGAGAAGCAGGCTCCCCGCTGAGCAGGGAGCCCGATGCGGGCCTCAATCCCAGGACCCTGAGATCATGACCTGAGCCTAAAGCAGAGGCTTTAACCCACTGAGCCACCCAGGCGCCCGGTCACAATTTTTTTTTTTAAGCGACTTTATTGAGATAAAATTCATATGTCTTAACATTCACTCTTTTGAAGTGTACAATTGAGTGGTCTTCAGTATATTCAGAGTTGGGTAGTCATGATCACTGTCTAATTTCAGAACATTTTCATCCCCTAAAAAAGAAATCCCATACCCATTAGCAGTCATTCCTCCTGCCCCTTTCCCCCAGCAGCCACAGTTTTTGTGGATATTGCATATAAACGGGACCATGCAATATACGGCCTTTTGAGACTGCCTTCTTCACCTGGCATACTGCTTTTCAGAATTCATCCCTGTAGCATGGGTCATATATTTTATTCATGTGTATAATGTATCTCTTTGCTTTTTATGGCTGAATATCCCATCATTTGGGTGTACCACATTTTATTTATCCACTCACTAGTTCACCAGTATTTGGGTTGTTGCCCCTTTTTTGGCCATGGTGAATGATGCAACTGTGAATATTCGTGTGCAAGTTTTTGTGTCAACATATGCTTTCACTCTCTTAGGTATACACCCTTAGCCATGGAATTGCTGGGACGTATGAGTACTCTATGTTTAACATTTTGAGCAACTTCCAAACTGTTATGTGAAGTATTTGCATTATTTTCCACAGCAACATTCAAGTTCCAGTTTCTCTACATTCTCACCAACACTTGTTATTGTCTTTATTTGTTTTCTAATTTTAGCCATGAAGTGGTGTCTTCCCTAATTTCCTAATGATATTGAGCATCTTGTCCTGTTTGTTTTCTGTTAGTGTGTTGTCTTTGGAGAAATGTCTTTTCAAACCCTTATCCATTTAAATTGGGTTGTTTGTCTTCTTAGTGATCTGTAAGGGGTTTTTTTGGGGGGGGGGTTTTACATATCCTGTCTTATCAGATATGGTTTCCAAGAATATTTCCCATTCTGTAGGTTTTCTTTTTACTTTCTTGGTGTCCTTTGTAGCATAAACATTTTTGCTTTTGATAAAAGTCCCATTTGTCAGTTTTTTTCTTTTATTGCTTGTGCTTTTGGTATCCTAAGGTACTGTTGCCTTATCTGAGGTCACAAAGGTTTTTATATGTGGTGCGAGGTGTGTAGGGGTCGAGCTTCCGTCTGAGCACCATTTATTGAAAAGACTTATTCATTGAATTGTCCTGGCTCCCTTGTCAAAAATCAATTGACCACATTTTCCACTACAAATGGACTATTGTTTCATTGATCTGTGTGTCTGTCCTTATGCCAGTACCACATGGTCTTGGTTACTGTAGCTTTGTGTAGTAAGTTTTGACATCATTGAGTTTATGTCCTCTCTACTTTTTCTTTATGCTTTGGAGTATACTGGGTCCTTTGCATTTCCATATAAATTTTAAGATTAGCTTGCTAATTTCTCCAAAACAAACAAAAAACTGGGATCTTGATAAGTGTTATGTTGATTGTATAGATCATTTTGGGGAATATGGCCATCAACAACATTAAATCTTCCAGTGGAAGAAAATGCCATTTTGGGTGATAATGTAGGGTGTCTTTCCATTTATTTAGGTCTTTTATTTTAGCATTCTGTTGTTTACAGTGTACAAGTCTTGTACTTCTCTTGTTTATTTTTAAGTATTTTATGGTTTTTCTTGTTTGGAAGCTATGTGTAATTGGGATTGTTTTTCTCTATTTCATTTTTAGATTATTCTTTGCTAGTATATAGAAATGCAATTGATTTTTGTCTGTTGATCTTTAATCTTGCAGTCTTGCTGGAATCTTACTAGTTTTTCAAGAGTCCTTAAGATTTTCTGTGAATAAGATCATGTTAATTGCCCTAGATAGAATCCCCAATAGAATATTGAATAGAAGTGGCAAGAGCAGACAGCCTTGTCTTGTTTCTGATCATAGGAGGTAAGCATAGTCTTTTATCACGAAGTCTGATGTTAGCTGTGGCTTTTGTAGATGGCCTTTATGTGGAAGCCAGATCACAATTTAATTTTTAGGTTGTCAATATATTGTTGTTTGGTGTGTTTGGTGACTTTTCATGGTGTTTGTATATTTATATCCAAAGTAGAAATGATAGTTTTGCTGAATTACTAGAACCATTGGGTCACTGAATTGGGTAACACATAATCCTAAGACCTGTATGTACAAGGATATCTGGAACCTTTTTGGAAAAACATACTATAACTGCTTAACCTGAGCCAGATAAATAAGCATTTATTTATTAAAACACTAAAACTATACATGTTGAGACTTTTTAATTTCTACTTTTATTAGGATTAGTGATCTGATGGGCTCTGCCATTTGGCATTTAGCTCAATAATTCAGTTCTATGAACCATGGGAATGAATTTTAAGTATAGATCTAAATTATTTCTTGACAGTCTGGCTTAGTCTCTACATAGCCTGAAGGGATAAATGGCACGATCTGTGCTTTTAGACATGGTAATAACTTTTGTATTTTCTTTTAAATTATGAAATTAAGTTTAACGGGAGTTCTTTGACGTATTGAAAAAACTGGAGAATATTGTGAACTGTTTTGGAGATAATAGCAAGTGTGGAATTACTATTTGGATACTTGCAGAACTTTTTGTAGCCCCCCCCCCTTTTTTTTTTTTGATCTAGGGTTCATCTCTTAAATTCAGGTGATTAAGTCCTTTTTGCTAGCTTTTGGATGACTATAGAGTAGTTTTGCTGAATTTCCTGAAGGCTAGGCTGAACCAGGAGGTTTTTTGAGGGGGTGATGTAGGGATTGAGGAAGTTAAATTTCAGATGTTGTTGTACCAGCTAATAATCTTTCCAAGGAGACATTGTATAAGCATGCACAGCAAATGCTATGTAAACCTTAGGAGTATCCAGAATATAGGAGCCAAATAAAACTGCTTTGGCAAGTAAAAGTATGAAAATAGTTACCTATGTTTTCATCTGAAGCCACAATACTTTCGTATTAATGCCAGGAAAATATTTGGATGGATAGAAACCAGAATTAGTAAAATCAGGTATAATTTTATGAGAAGTGAATTTCCATATTTTTAACATTTCTGGATTATCATCTAATCTTATCAAAGTGACTCAAGCTATGGTAGTCCTAGAAGTCATCACTTCAGAATTTTGGGAGTTCCAGTGTATGCCTAGGGGGGTTATTTATTGACTCTCAAGGCCATTGTTTTGGGGATTGTTTAAAACAAATTTTAGGTATGTTGGTAATCTGGAGTTGGTGAATAGTACAAAAATAGACATAGTCTTAGATGATTTCTGTCCTATAAAGTTAAGTATACTTTAGAGCAAATCATATCTTAAGATTATGTAAGTGATAGAAATTACAGTCTTAACATAAAATTGCATTTGCTTTAGCTTCTAAGAGATTTTTTTTAATTTCCTAAAATAAAACGTAAATGTTCAGTAAGTAGAGTCAGCAGTTTTGGGATTTAGTTGATAAAAAAACTAATTCTTAAACCTGGCAACTATTTAAGGGAAGAAAAGTTTCACTTTCGATAGTCATAGTAATGGAAATTAGTAAGTTGTGAAGCTTGTTTTCAAGCAGTTGAGGGAAAGGAAAGACAAAGTTGTAAAATACAAAGATGACTGATTGACAGAAGAATCCAGGTTATTATTCTAATTCTACATGACACTGGACAGGTTAACCTCTACAGAGCTGGGTAATTGGAGTAGAGTTTTTTTAAGGAGCTTTCTGGCTCTAAAAGATGTCTGATTGTGATAACATGGCCTTATCATTTGTCAACTGGGGCCGTGAGTCCAGGTGTCCTTTTGCTTTTAGGAAGAAAAGGATTGGAGCAGTCTGAACAGTCAGCACACACTTTAATCCAGAACCGTCAAGCTCCCTAAACCCTAATACAAATACCCAAGATATCAATTCCGTGCTATAGAGCAGAGAGGTTTGCAAACTTTTTTTGCACGGGTGTGGGTGCAGAGCCTTTTAGTAAATATATGAGGCTCTCTGGGCCCCAAACAGTCTCTGTAGAAAAATACACATATGTATATGTGTATTTAAGCCTTTAAAAATGTAAAGATCATTTTTTCAGGCTCTTTTAAAGGTCTTATTTATTTGAGAGAGTGTGTGTGTGCATGGGTGTGCACCCACTTAAGCAGGGGGGTACTGGGAGAGGGAGAAAGAGAAAATCTCAAGCAGACTGCATGCTGGGTACAGAGCCTGAGTTGGGGCTCCATCTCACGACCCTGGGATCATGACTGAGCCGAAATCAAGAGTCAGACCCTTAACTTGGTGAGCTATCCAGGTGCCCCATTGAGGGCTCTTTTAAAAACAGACAAAAACAGGCCTTCAGATCTGGCCAGCTGCTTAGAACAATGTTTCTCTAACTTCATGGGCATGGCGTTTTGTTACAGTTCAGATTTTGCTTCTGTAGGTCTGGAATAGGGTCTGATGGTTCAGCACACTTCTGTCAGGCTCCCAGGTGGACCACACTTTGAGAAATAGAGCTCTAGTGCAGTAGTTCTTAATCATTTCTAGATCACAGTCCTTTGAAAATTGATGAAATCTCCCTTCCCAAAGACACATTAAAATCTTGGCATGCAGTTTCAGGGTGGGTTCATTTGTCCTTCCCAGAAATTCACCTCAGGTTCTAGCTATTTGGTTTTTAAAAGTATGTACTCCATATGATCCAGCAATTCCATTTCTGGGTATATATCTGAAGGAAAGGAAATCACTATCCCAAAGAAATATCTGTACCCCCATGTTACTAGTAGTGCGGTTTACAATAGGCAAGACATGGAAACAACCCAAATGTCTGTTGATGGACAAACAGATAAAGAAATGGATTATATATGTGCAGTGGAATACTACTTAGCCATAAAAAAGAAGGAAGTCATGCCATTTGCAACAACATGGATGGACCTTGAGGGTATTATGTTCAGTGCAATAAGTCAGAGAAAGGCACATACTGTGTGATCCCACTTATATGTAGAATTTTAAAAAATAATCAAATAAACTCTTAGAAACAGAGATCAGATTGGTGTTTGCCAGGGACATCCAAGTGAGGGAATTGGGTGAAGGTGGCCAGAAGGTACAAAATTCCAATTATAAGACAGATATTCAGGAGATGTAATGTCAAGCCTAGTAGACTTTGGTTAACAATACTATATTGTATATTTGAAAGTTGCTAAAAGCTCTTATCACAAGGGAAAAAATTGTAATTATGAGCTGATGGATGTTAACTAATGGTAGTAATCATTTCGCAGTTTATACACATACCAAATCATTATGTTACACATTTTAAGCTTATACAGTGTTATATGTTGATCCAGTAAAACTGGGAAAGGGGAGAAAGAAGTACAATTAAGTGTTGTAATTAAGTAAAATTTTGTTAAGCAATTACATTGTTAAATAGCTTTCACCTGTTTCTAAAATGATAAACATGGGGTGCCTGACTGGCTCAGTCAGTAGAGCATGAGACTCTTGATCTTGAGATCATGAGTTTAAGCCCCCACGTTGAAAGTAGAGATTACTTACCCCCCTCAAAAAAAAATGCTCTAAAATGATAAACATGGATCAGAGAAGTAGAAGCAAAAATGTATGACCAAATAAGATGGTCTTATTTGGGGCGCCTGGGTGGCTCAGTGGGTTAAGCCTCTGCCTTTGGCTCAGGTCATGATCACAGGGTCCTGGGATCAAGCCCCACATCGGGCTCTCTGCTCAGCAGGGAGCCTTCTTCCCCTTCTCTCTCTGCCTGCCTCTCTGTCTACTTGTGATCTCTCTCTGTCAAATAAATAAATAAAATCTTTTTAAAAAAAGATGGTCTGGGCGCCTGGGTGGCTCAGTGGGTTAAAGCCTCTGCTTTCGGCTCAGGTCATGATCTCAGGGTCCTGGGATCGAGGCCCACATCGGGCTCTCTGCTCAGCAGGGAGCCTGCTTCCCCCTCTCTCTCTGCCTGCCTCTCTGCTTCCTTGTGATCTCTCTCCCGCTGTGAAATAAATA
>LNAC01000056.1:1133066-1220833 GCA_002007465.1 Ailurus styani | reverse complement strand
TTAAAAAAAAAAAAAAAAAAAAAAAAGATGGTCTTATTTGGTCTCTTGACTTGCTCTCTTGACTTTTCTCCCATATGGAGTTGTTTTGCAGTGAGAAGGCTAGAAGAACGGGGCTAGCTGGAGGTGTAGGTCTGAGCCTCTGTGTCTAGATGGTGTAGAAATCATCTTGGGTGTTCCTGTAAGTCATAGTTCCGTTTCAGAATCAGAAATGTTCTTTTTTTTTTTTTTTAAGATTTTATTTATTTATTTCATAGAGGGAGAGAGATCACAAGGAGGCAGAGAGGTAGGCAGGGGGGGGGAGCAGGCTCCCTGCTGAGCAGAGAGCCCGATGCGGGGCCTCGATCCCAGGACCCTGAGATCATGACCTGAGCCGAAAGCAGAGGCTTTAACCCACTGAGCCACCCAGGCACCCAGAAATGTTAAGTTCTTAATCTTAAGAACTTGTACCTAAGCAGAAGAGCAAATAGTCTTACAGAAATCAGTCCAAATGTATTAGAAGCAGAGAGTTTTGAGACCTAGGGCCCTTCATTCATCAGTCAGTGTGGCTAAGACTTTAAGAACCTGGGAAACAAGGAACTCAGGAAGGTCTCCCCTGACCATCAGATCACGATGAACTAGTTGATCTTGAAGCCTCACCTAAATCTCCTGGGGCTGGCATTTCCTGATTTCCTATAATTACCTCCTCCCCATTCTCCATGACTCACAATACCAGTAAGTACCATCTCTGATTAAGATTTTGGAAAAATTAGAAGAAACCGTGTTGTATCAGAAACACATTTCCTAAGTGTGATACTTAGAACTTCCAAGAGCACCAAATTTGATTATGTAAAAATGTAAAACAACTTTCATCATGAAGATAAGACTTTTGAAAAATAAAGTATTCCAGTGCTCAGAAAAATACAAGATTGAGAACGAAGACATGGCAGGAATTAAATTTGGTGGGAGTATATGTTTGTGGGAAAATTTTGCTTCTATGAATCTGTTCTCTCGAAGTAATCTCAGTGCACAAAGATGTTCAGCATATTAACAGTGTAATGGGAAAAATAAGAAATGCCTAGATGGCCATGAAAATGGTGACTGATTTAGTATGTAGTATGGCTATAAATGCAGTGACCTTGAGCAAGTTTCCTCTGTGTGCCTCACTTTTCTCATCTGTAAACTGGGAATGAAGATAATCACATCTTAGAATTGTGAAGATTGTCAGTAACCCATAAAGCCCTTAGGGAAGTGGTTGGTATGGAATAAGCGAGCATTCCCCAAATTTTAGAGGGTGTTAGCACTATGCAGCCATTAAAAAAAGCATGAGACAGATAAGTATTAACGTAAAAGGTTCATGATTTCTGTTTCAGTTAAGTTTTATTAAGTGTTATCCATAGAGAAACGCCTAGGAGACAAAGATGTTAACAGCTGGTATCTATTTGGATGAGAGGACTGAGGAATGGGTTTTCACGTTTTAAAAGCAGGCTTTACTTTTGTAATACTGAAAAAACTGTTGGTGGGTGTGCCAGATACTGTGTGCTATAAGCTTGCTTAGTGATGGGCTGCTCCTGCGGCATCTCATGAGCTGTTGCCTTATACCTCCAGTCACTGGAAACTTGGCTCTTTAGGACAAGCTATGCCATTTTTAGTCCATTTTATTATAAAATATTCCTTATTACAAGCTAAAATATACTCATCTGTTGTGTATGTTAGTTTTTCACTTTGTAGTCACGTAGAAGTTGGAGGCCTCCTCCTGTGATAGCCTGCTAGGTAGGTGAAAAAAGGTAAATTCATGGCCCTTTTAGAACCAGAGGGGAACTTAAACGACTAGAACCTGGAGCAGCTGCAGCTTGTCCGGTCGAATGAGGCAGTTGTGGTGGAACAAGGAGTCTTGAGTGCTAACAGTGTTGTGTATGCTAAAATTTTATTATTATTTTTTTAAGATTTTATTTACTCATTTGAGAGAGAGACAAAAGAGAGCATAAGCAGGGGGAGAGGCAGGAGAGGGAAAAGCAGACTCCCCGCTGAGCTGGGAGCCTGCTGCAGAGCTTGGTCCTAGGACCTGGAGGTCATGACCTGAGCTGAAGGCAGACTCTCAATCATGTGAACCACCCAGGCACCCTATGCTAAAATTTTAATTTCTAAGTTAGTTTTAGCTCTTTCAGCTGTTCATATAATTATTTTCAAACCCTTTACCATCTTGATGATTTTCTTTGGTGCCCAGACTTAAATGCCATTATGTAAATGGAGTCTGGTTGATATTCTAGACACTTTTCTGCTTTTATAGTCTAAGGTCACTTTGGCGACCTTCATTGCCCTACCAGCTAAAGCCCTGCTCTCACTTGTGCTCTTTCCCCTATACCTCCAATCTCTGCTAGCATACGTGGTTTTTTTGGTGATAGTCTAAATGTAGAATTTAAGTAACAATCACTCTTGCCTCATTCAGCTCAACCAAGTCTGAGATCTCTTTGTCCTCTCTTCATTTTTCTTCTCTTTGTGATGTTCTTCAGCTTGATAATCATCATAAGTCTCTGATGCTTGTTTATTAAAGGAGATAATGTGTGCAAGTACTTAATTTGTTGACAGATATTTTATTTGTTGCCCACTGTGCACTATCATAGTGTTTGGGACTAGAAAATGAGCAGTGACTGAGTAGGAAGACTTACCAAGCATGTGGTGTGAGAGACTTGGGGAAGGAAAGGACAGTTCTCTCTGGGTACATCAGAAGGGACAGCAACCTAAAGTGGGAGTCCAGGGGAACCCTTGCTGGCGGGGTCAGGTAGGGTGAAGAAGAGCGTGTGTGAAGACTCAGAACTTTGAGGAACTGGAAACCATTGTGTTAGAAGATTGTGGTAAGAAGCAAGCAGTTGCCAGGTCCTGGGAGGTCCTGTAAACCATGGTTAAGATCCTAACAATCTCAGTTCTGGGAGGAAGATGCTATTGAAACATTTTAAATAAGAATACTACATTTGCTCTTTTTTTTTTTTAACATTTGTATTTTTGAAAGATGAGTCTTTTCATGAGTAATACTCCCAAAAAATGAACTGCGAGCAAACTTTGGTATATTATAGCGATTTGTGATATTCCTTCCTTGCTCACTCTGAGGCCTGGAGAAAGTAGGCAAGTGGGCTTCATCAGAGGAATTTCATTCACTCTGCCTGACTCTAAAAAATGTATGACTCAAATCGGAAACAATGAAAATGTTTGAGTCATAGTTAAATGTTTAAGTAATTTAGGTTAATTCTATTACAGCTTGCTTTTCCTAGAGCCATTTAAAATAAAAAACAATAGTGATATTTAGGAGGTAATTTTTGATCTTATGCATAGTTTTTCCTCAGAAAAGACTTGAATAGCTTGTAGACTTTGTCACAGTAGGTTTTTTTACCCCCTACATACAACCAATGCATAAAAAGGCCTTTGGGGCACCTGGGTCACACAGTCTGTTGTGCATCCACATCCGACTCCGAGTTTCAGCTCAGGTCTTAATCTCAGAGTTGTGAGATCGAGTCCTAGATTAGGCTCTGTGTTTAGTGTGAAGTCTGCTTAAGATTCTCTCTTCCCTCCCCTACCCTCAACATGCAAGTATGCTCTCTCTCTATAAAATAAATATTTTTTTAAGGCCTTTTCTAAGTAATGCTGATTTTAACCATCAGTATTCATTTGTTCATTCATAAATTTTTAAAGTTTATTTAATTTTTTTTTTAGTAATCTCTACACCCAGGGCACCTGGGTGGCTCATTCATTAAGTGTCTGCCTTCAGCTCAGGTCATGACCCCAGAGCCCTGGGATTGAGCCCCGCATTGGGCTCCCTGCTCATCGGGAAGTCTGCTTCTCCCTCTCCCACTCCCCCTGCTTGTGTTCCCTCTCTCACTGTTTCTCACTGTCAAGTAAGTAAATAAAATCTTAAAAAAAAAAAAAAAGTAATCTCTACACCAGGGGCTTGAACTCACAACCCCAAGATCAAAAACCACATGCTCTATCAACTGAGCCAGTCAGGGAGTATGTATTTTTGACCTAGTGATGTAACATAGTTTACCATGGCTTACAAGCATTCTTTCCCAGGTTTTAAGATAATGCTTATGTTCATTTCAAAAATGTGGCAGAGTAATTTCCTTTGACTTTTATTTGCATTCTTGGTGACCTAGCTTATAAAGTATACATTGAAGATTTTGTTCAGAATAGAAATCCCTATTGTGGTTAGCAGGTTAAAGGTTAAAGAGCTTATGGACTTACAAAGTCAAGAGCTGAATTTGAAAAGTGTCAAATGTTAAACAAATGGAAGGTATTTATAATAGAGTTTATTCTTTTATTACACCACCAGAACCCAAGAGATGGGGGAAAAATTTCAGAGGAAAAAATTGCAGAGCATCCCCTTGGCAAGCGTAAGAATTTTCCACTACCACTTGCCCTAAGGGCATTGACATGCCCCATCAGGGAAATATTACTGGGTGCGATCATCAGGAACAGCACTGCCTGCTCCTCACTCACAAAGCCCTCTGTCTGAAATTCACAGAAGCCTGCAGACAAAAGAAAATTATGTCTTAGTTTGAAAAGTATCCATTGAATCTTTTTCTTTTTTAAAGATTTTATTTATTTATTTGACACAGAGAGAGAGAGAGAGATCACAAGTAAGCAGAGAGGCAGGCAGAGAGAGAGAGGAGGAAGCAGGCTCTCCGCCGAGCAGAGAGCCCGATGCGGGCCTTGATCCCAGGACCCTGAGACCATGACCTGAGCCGAAGGCAGAGGCTTTAACCCACTGAGCCACCCAGGCGCCCGAAAAATATCCATTGAATCTAATGAATCTTTTCCTTCCTTAGAGTATGCTTCCTAATAAATTCAATCCTAAATTGACTCTTTTTTTTTTTAATTTTTAAAAAAAAATTTTATTTTTTTTTTAAGATTTTATTTATTTATTTGACACAGAGAGAGATTACAAGTAGGCAGAGAGGCAGGCAGAGAGACAGGGAGAGGAGGAAGCAGGCACCCTGCCGAGCAGAGAGCCCGATGTGGGCCTCGATCCCAGGACGCTGAGATCATGACCTGAGCCGAAAGCAGAGGCTTTAACCCACTGAGCCACCCGGGCGCCCCTAAATTGACTCTTTTTTTTTTTTTTTAAAGATTTTATTTATTTCACAGAGGGAGAGAGATCACAAGGAGGCAGAGAGGCAGGCAGAGAGAGAGAGGGGGAAGCAGGCTCCCCGCTGAGCAGGGAGCCCGATGCGGGCTTCGATCCCAGGACCCTGAGATCATGACCTGAGCCGAAAGCAGAAGCATTAACCCACTGAGCCACCCAGGCGCCCCCTAAATTGACTCTTAAAAACAAACACAAAGCAGAGTCACACACTAGGTTAAAAAAAGTCTTTCCTTAATTGAAGTTCTTTAGGTAAGACCCCTTTTACTTTGAGCTTTAGTTACCTAACTAAAATGAGGACATGGGTTGATGAAGATGACATGAGGGTGTTTCTAGCTAAGAGAATACTAGAACACAGCAAGTTTTTTAAGACCAGTGTGGATTGATGCTTCTTTATGGATTTATGCTGCTTTCTCACAGAGATCAGTTACAAATGGAAACAGACATAAAACTATTTGAGAGAGAGCGGGCACCTTTGCAAGTAAGCAGGGGGAGGGACAGAGGAAGAGGAAGAGGGAGAGAATCTCAAGCCAACTCTGTGCTGATTGCAGAGTCTGACATGGGGCTCAGTCAGACAACCCTGAGATCATGACCTGAGCTGAAATCAAGAGTCAGGATGCTTAATCGACTGAGCCACCCAGGTCCCCCCAGTGTAAAATTTTAAGGTAATACATTTCTCAGGTGTTGGGGGACTTAAGGTCTTCTTGGCCTAGAGCTGGTGTACTTGGCACTTGAGAAACCCCACAAAGTAAACAGGCTGTTCCGAACAAGCCCTTCATGGGATCTATAACCAATTATTAGGCTTGGTGGTGGTGGTTGTTTCTTGTATTATTTTTTGTGTTTGGAGAACTTTTTAAAAGGTGGATTCCTGGACCCCACCCCGAATGCATTGAACCAGATTCTTGAAGAGCAGGTCCTGAGATTGTATCGTTTATAAACAGCTCCTATGTGATACTTTTCTTTTAACTCCGAAATATTTAATTGCCTCCCAGTTAGAATTGCTATTTGTCAGATGGAAGAAAAGTCGAGAAAAGCTTGAGGTCAATTTTTAAGGGCTTCCCAAGGTCATTTGTTCTGCTAGCATTTCATATCTTGAGTCATTCCTAAATATTTGACCAACAATTAAATGTGTATCCATATAATTTCTCTACAGCAAAGAAATTATTTAATATATTTCATATACTTAAAATAGACCTTTGGGGCAGGGGCTCCTGCTCCTGGCTGGCTCAATCAGTAGTGTGTGCAGCTCTTGATGTCAGGATTGTGAGTTCAATCCCACGTTGGGCATAGAGATGGCTTTAAAATAAAATCTTGAAGGAAAAAACCTTTAGGGGAAAACTAGCTGGTTTTTTTCAGAGTGCCAATATAAGTACAATTTTTAATGTGTATATATATATATAGTAATTGATACTACCTTAAACTAATAGCTTATATGTTGACTTTGTTACCCAGGAATGAAATTTAACCTTGGTATTTATTGCCTCAAAGATACCTTCTACGCATTTTAAATCCTCTGAGCTTTCAGTGAAACACAGCAAAATAAATTCCAAAATAACCTCTTTTAAGTCTACTTGTAGTTTATTCTCAATTTGAATATTAGATTGGCTTTAAATGTAGGTATATGAGAGTACATGCTAGGGCTTATGTAACAGGATTCAACTTTCAATATAAAATGAAATGTTCTGGGCACCTGGGTGGTTCAGTCACTTAAGGGGCTGCCTTCAGCTCAGGTCATGATCTCAGGGTCCTAGAATTGAGCCCCAGATTGGGCTTCCTGCTCAGCAGGGAGTCTGGTTCTCCCTCTGCCCCTTCCCTACCCCCCCATGTGCGCTCGCTCTCTCAAACTTTAAAAAATGAAATGGTTCTCTCTCTTTTTTTTTTTAAGATTTTATTTATTTATTTATTTTTATTTATTTGACAGAGATCGCAAGTAGGCAGAGAGGCAGGCAAAGAGAGAGGGGGAAGCAGGCTCCCTGCTGAGCAGAGATCCTGATGCGGGGCTCCATCCCAGGACCCTGGGACCACGACCTGAGCTGAAGGCAGAGGCTTAACCCACTGAGCCACCCAGGCACCCCTCCTTTTTTTTTAAAGATTTTATTTGTCAGAGAGAGTGTGTGCACACAAGCAGGGGGAGTGTGAGAGGGAAAAGGAGGCTCCTGCTGAGCAGAGCCCAATGCGGGCCTCGATCCCAGGACCCTGGGATCATGACCCGAGCCGAAGGCAGACACTTAATCAACTGAGCCACCCAGGCATCCCAAATGTTCTGCTTTTAAATTGCGGTATATGATCAGCTCTTGGAGTGCAGAAGTGTCTTAGTACTTAAAGATTGTGGGGACCTCTGTGCCATGTTAGAAATTTTTGGCTCCTGTGATATAAATTGCCTGTGACAGCAAGAAACATTTTCAAGTAGATTTTCCATTTAAGGTCATAGGTTCATCATTGAACCTTATCATCTTTTCATTGTTCAGGATCATGCATGATCAAGTTAATTATGACATCCAGAAATAATACAGTAAAATTTTTTAAATGGTTTCAAATTTTCATCTTGATGGGGCATTTTTGCTGTTGTAGGCCGCTGAAGTTTCATATAAGGTTGATTGTAGTAGGAGCAGAATTAAAGTGAAAGGTTCTCGTATATTCAGTTGGGGAGTATTGCTGTTCATTGCATAAGCATTTCCAGCAGGAATTTCACCTTAACCTAATGTGTCCCTGCAGTCAAGTGCAAGGATGATCTTTGCCTCTTGAGATTATATACTGACAGTCTGTTTCTGGGCTGCTTTGTGACCACATTGCCTAGTTAAGTTACAGAGCTGTTTAATGAACTGGAGCTCAAAAAGCAAATCATACTCTTCCTAAACTTCAAAGCTCTGAACTGTAGAAAAATCAGAGCAAAATTGAGGGCTTAACAAATGAAATGAATCTACTTGGACAGAACGGCTATTTTGCCAGTTTATATATAACCAGTGACAGTTAAAATTCAGTATGTAAAGTAGTCAAAGTAATCCTAGAAAATGAACATTTGACTTAAAAATACTGTATGTAGGGGCGCCTGGGTGGCTTGGTTGGTTAAGCATCTGCCTTCAGTTCAGGTCATGATCCTAGAGTCCTGGGATCAAGCCCCTCATCAGGCTCCCTGCTTAGTGGAGAGCCTGCTTCTCTCTCTCCCTCTGCCTGCTGCTCTGCCTACTTGTGCTCTCTCTTTCTCTCTCTTTCAAATAAATAAAATCTTTTCATAAAAAAATACTATATTTAGAGGTGCTTGGGCAGCTCAGTCGTTTAAGCATCTGACTCTTGATTTCAGCTGAGGTTGTAATCTCAGGGTTGTGAGATTAAGCCCTGCATTGGGCTCCGTGCTGGACATGGAGCCTGCTTATGATTCTCCTTCTGGCTCTCCCACCCACCCACCCCCATTCCCTCCTTAAAAGAAAAACAAAAACAAAAACAAAAAACTGTATGTAATTCTAGGGGAGACTGTACCTGTTCTAATTTTTAGCTCTCTCCCTTGTAGCAGACTTGGAAAACTTCCATAGTTACCTTTCAGAAAGTCAGGGAAAGTTGTTGTACGCTTATTTTAATGTCCAGTTGCGTTGGTACTGATAAGTATGTGTTCAAAAATATTTGGATGTCTGCAGCGTGCCAGACACTGTTCTCGAGACCATGTAAAACATTGGCTTTATCTGTTCCTGCGCCTGCACTGTGGCATTTACTCGACAAAACTAGAGTTGTGGACCCTTTAAGAGCTGTAAAGAAGCTCTTTGGCCCAGGGAAGAAGACTTAGTTGACTTACAGATCCTCTTGAGGTGTTACAAGAGGTTTATTCATTTATTTGCTAAATCAGATTTCAAAAAGTACGAAGTGAAGTCTCCCTCCACTCCATACCCAGTCACAGCATTAAGATTTTGTTATACCTTCCCAAAGATATTTCCTTATATGAATTAGATAGTCCATGTAGGTGATGCTTCCCACTTGTGTTTTCCCCCTTGGTATACAGTATATCTTAGAAGAGATTTTCACTTTAGTATGAATGGAATTGTCTCCTCTTTCTACTGTGACTAAACATATTCTGCTGAGCCTATCTGAAGAACAAATTCCTTGTAGTGGATTATATGGGGTAAAAAGATTGTGATTTGTAGTTTTGATATATATTGTCAAACTGCCCTCCAAAGATTTTGTAACATTTTTTTCTTACTACTGAGCAGCATATATACAGGGGGTCACAAAGTCTGGAAGCAGGGTTGAATTATAAACACTGAATGAACTGTTACTTTTACATAGAACATGTAATACCTTGCATGCATTTAATTTGTCCTTATCAACTGTGCACTAGCACAGAATTTCATTGCTCTCTGCTCAGGCACTTGCCTCTAAGTGATTTAGGACTCTGAATTTTTTTTTTTTCCTATTTACACCAAAATTTCCAGTTTTTATAGTCCCCCTATAATAAGAATCCCTATTTCTATACATCTTTGTAAACTTGGTGCATTTTCTCAACTTGTTTGTCAGTTTTAAATTGATGTCTTTGTAGTTTTATTTCTTATTCCTGTTATGAGTGAGATTTATTGATCATCTTTTAGCCATTTGTTACCTACTCAGGATATTTTATCTCTTCGATGGGATAAACCATGGCATTTACAGCTTGATCCCCCTCACCATGCCATGTGTGTGCGTAAGTGTGTGAATAATGTGTCTTTAGAAGTTTCCCCAAGCATTATTTCTTCCTTCCTGTGTAATTCATATCCAATATCTGTCTAGCAAGGGTTTTTATGACCCTAAGAAAAAGTTAATTATCTTATTTAACAGATTTTTTAACAGATTTTTATTTTATTTAACAGATTTTTATGTATTTGTGCTATATACAGGCTATGTATTTTCTTTAAGATGTGTTTTATTTGGAGAAAGCTTCATCTCTATGAAACATGAAATGCAACATTGCTTATTTTAGCTGCCTCTTTTCTCCCCAATTAGTTGGTGACAAAGTTCCTGCTGATATAAGATTAACTTCCATCAAATCTACTACTCTAAGAGTTGACCAGTCTATTCTCACAGGTAAGCATTATACCTTGGAAGGTTGCTGAATGTTGAAGTCCTGTTCAGACCCCATGCTGAGTGAGTTGGCTCCTGCCCCTCCTGTCCCTTTTTAGAGTTTCATCTTAATCCTCTCCAAGATACTTATTTCTTAATGCTTTAGAAATCAGGCTTTTTTGCCAATGTATCCGGTTTAAAGGTATTTAAAAAGAAACTTAGCTTTCATCTCGTAAGACCTCTATTTGTCTTTTAATTTTACCAAATATTAGCTTTCACCAAAAATCTTATGTTTTTACTTTCTAAAAAAAGAAGTTACAAATTCCTACATTAGGAGAGGTAATAATCTCAAGGTTGAAGTGTTTTATGGGAAATGAATTAATTACTTAATGTTCTTTTCTAGGCAGGAGGGAAAGTTTCTGGAGCTGTAATTTTTTTCATCGGAGGAATGCTAATCTTGGATCTAACCTATTTGCAATGATCAAATGTACAATTAAAAAAGTTAGCACCCCCCCCAAAAATGGTGAATGTTTTACTGCCCAAAATTTGCGTGCTTAGGTTTGAGGTTGTTTGGAACATTTTTCCATTTTTGTTTGATAAAGGCACAGTCAAGGGTGGAGGGTTCTAATTAACTGGAAGTAAGGTGGTCAGAAGATTAACTTAAACACAATGGTAACCTGAATTAAATAGAGTAATTAGAAAATCCAAAGGTAATCAAGATTTATCTGATTATCAGTTTTGAAAAGCAGCTGAAATCCTAGGAGGTAGTACTGTGAGTAACCTGGGCTCTATTATTGTTTCTCTGTGAATAGCTTAGTTACTAAAACTCCCATTAGCAGCAACGAGGTGAAAGCTGATTGAGCCATAAAATGTTAGGAAACTGATTAGGTGGTGCATATATTTTCTTAGTATGCCTACAGAAATAATTACCTTTTAAAACCTCTCATAAAATTTCTTCAGTGTTTTTATTTTTGTTAATCATACTGTCGGGCGCCTGGGTGGCTCAGTGGGTTAAAACCCCTGCCTTCGGCTCAGGTCATGATCTCAGGGTCCTGGGATCAAGGCCCGCATCAGGCTCCCTGCTCGGCAGGGAGCCTGCTTCCTCCTCTCTCTATGCCTGCCTCTCTGCCTACTTGTGATCTATCTCTGTGTCAAATAAATACATAAAATCTAAAAAAAAAAATCATACTGTAGTTTCAGGCTAGATTGAGGAACCAGGTTTGTTCAGATACCGAGTGCTGAAGTTGGCTACCTGACATTTAAGTGAACAACTGGAGCCATATTTCACGTTACTCGGACTTAGCCAATTATATATTTCATAAGTAATGTTAAGGTTGAAACCAAATTCAACAAGACATTATAAAAGTTCTGAGAAGTAGTCCTTTGTCTACCATGTGAGGTTTTTAGTGCCGATTGTTTTTCAGTTTTGTTTTATTGAAATAGAATGGTCTGATCACTCATTTTTTGTGCAGGTATTTCTGAAACAATGTTTTCATTTCTCATGTCTGGCATTAGTGAACAAAAATAGGCTTCTCAGTAGATGCTCCTCAT
Source organism: Ailurus styani (assembly GCA_002007465.1). Lineage (NCBI taxonomy): Eukaryota > Metazoa > Chordata > Mammalia > Carnivora > Ailuridae > Ailurus > Ailurus styani. The sequence continues at coordinate 1,209,150 of LNAC01000056.1, read as the reverse complement.
TATACATATAATGTATGTTCATTGTGTTAAGAATAAATATACTTTGATCTTTATGAAGTATTAATATGTATATGTAAGTTTACAACAAGTAAATATAAGTATGTATTCACAGTATTAGAGTATAAAGTTGATACGTGAAAATAAACTAGATTTGAATAGTTACTCTGGGAAATACAGGCAATTGACTGGATCCTGTTTCTAAATTTTACTAATTTTCCTCTGGCAAGCAAATTGGGTCTTTTATCTCCTTTCCTGAGAGTGGTGGCAGCACAAGTGGTTGAGGGCTCAGGGTCTAGGTGTGAATTGCACAGGCCTAACCACCTCTTCTCGCAACCTGTTTAGGTGAGTCTGTGTCTGTCATCAAGCACACTGACCCCGTCCCGGACCCACGGGCTGTCAATCAAGATAAAAAGAACATGCTCTTTTCTGTAAGTACTTTGTCAGACATATTTGTATTTGGAGACATTCTCAGAATTTAAAATCTGCAGGGTTTTAAGTTTGTTTATTTTTAAGTAAACCCTACACCCAGCATGGGGCTTGAACACAGGACCCCAAGATCAAGAGTCACATGCTCTTCTGACTGAGCCAGCCAGGCTCCCCAGTGTTTGCCATTTTAATTAGCAAGTTTTTGAGGAGGCAATAAAAGATCAGGTCAAACATCTTTAAATTCTTTATCTGTAAACTTAGGGCGCCTGGGTGGCTCAGTGGGTTAAAGCCTCTGCTTTCGGCTCAGGTCATGATCTCAGCGTCCTGGGATCGAGGCCCGCATCGGGCTCTCTGCTCAGCAGGGAGCCTGCTTCCTCCTCTCCCTGTCTCTCTGCCTGGCTCTCTGCCTACTTGTAATCTCTCTCTCTGTGTGTCAAATAAATAAAATCTTAAAAAAAAAAATTCTTTATCTGTAAACTTAGAAAAGTAGATTTGCATGGAAAGGCTTACTAGCCTATAAAAGATACTTTTTAAATGATGTGGATGATAGCTGTATGTAGTTTACAATAAAAAGGTGTAAGATTAGAGGAAATGTGGCAAACCATTTAATAATTGGCGAGTCTGGACGAAAAGTAAACGGGATATTCATTGTACTACTTCAGTTTTTCTTTTAAACTTTTTTGAAATAAAAAGTTGAGAAATTTGTATATTTTGCTTGTTTGGTTTTTTAAATGCTATTTCAAGTGGTAGGTTTTTGTGGGTTAGTATGGGAGCCTAACCACTCATAGTAAGTAAAATGCTATAGAATTACAGTGGAAATAATGAAGTTGTATCATCCCAGCACTAGGAATTAAAGTAGGTGGGGGGAGAGTGCTGTACTTGATTTCATTTTTGTTTTTGTTTTTGTTTTTTAATGCCAGTGCTTGAGTGGAGATCCTCCAGGTAGCTCATGGGGCTGGTTGCCCTACTTATTGTAAGCAATGAAAGTAGGGGAGGTTGGACTATTGGAGCCAGCAGTGGAGAATGCTTAGGGTTGAGGACTGTATGGAGTTCGAAAAATCAGGAATGCCAGAGGGGTTACAGCACTGTTCAAGCTAGTCTGCAAGCCAGGTTTGGTATGGTGAATAGAGATTCCAGGGGAGTCAGGGTGGAGCTGCTCTGGGCAAGTGGGGACCACATAAAATGAGAATAAAGGAGAGCTATACCGTGCTGCCTGCATTGTCAAGGTTGGATGGGTGGTTCTCTGAAGAGCAGCCCCTAGAAGGCCCAGTAGAATATGAGAGTCTACATGCTCTAGTCAAAACCCACACGAGCCTGAGTTTCCTAGTTGGTGTTAATCTTGTAACTGGTTTCCTCTACTTCTGTCGTAGGGTACAAACATTGCTGCTGGCAAAGCCATGGGAGTGGTGGTGGCAACTGGAGTGAACACAGAAATTGGCAAGATCCGGGATGAAATGGTGGCAACAGAGCAGGAGAGAACCCCCCTCCAACAGAAACTAGACGAGTTTGGGGAACAGCTTTCCAAAGTCATCTCCCTGATTTGCATTGCAGTCTGGATCATAAACATTGGGCACTTCAATGACCCAGTTCATGGAGGCTCCTGGATCAGGGGCGCTATTTACTACTTCAAAATTGCAGTGGCTCTGGCTGTGGCAGCCATTCCTGAAGGTCTGCCTGCTGTCATCACCACCTGCCTGGCTCTTGGAACTCGCAGAATGGCAAAGAAAAATGCCATTGTTCGAAGCCTCCCTTCTGTAGAAACCCTTGGTTGTACTTCTGTTATCTGCTCAGACAAGACTGGTACACTGACAACGAACCAGATGTCTGTGTGCAGGGTAAGTGGGAGTGATTTAATGAGACTCTTGGCTGGTGGTGAGTATTGGTCCATCCTAGGAATATGCCCTCATGCCATCAAAACCTTGGATTTGTAATTTGATACCTTTTTAAGTGCTTTAAATGGGTTGTGTGTATAGCCAGAGCCCAAGGTAATCTGATGTCCCAGAAGAATTAGTCTTCTAATTCCTAAAATTGATTCATGAAATAAAGGGTATCTGCATGGTTGATGTGCTTATATGGGGAAGGTGACTATACGCAGTCCGTAAATGTGTTAGGTGACTATGTTCCCTTTGTATTCCTGTTCCTCTGTCTCTGAGTGCATGTACATTACTGGAATAGCCGTAAAGGAAGAGAATTCTATAAAGCATCTAGTTCCCTCCCTACCTGCCTAGCTAAACTTCTGATATTTCCATAACACATTGAATGAGACATGCTTTCTTGTAAAGCAGGTGAATAATTGCCTTTAACTTACTTTGTTATATGTGTTCATCCTTCCTGTCTTAGGTTATTTTGACCATCACTGGAGGGGTAAAATAAGAAACTATTTAAACCTGCCCTTAGAAAAGTAGTAACTACAGAAACACTGATACAGCTGAATTATGTTCTTTTCCTAGGTTTTATTTAAAATTTTGTACAAGTCTTTTCAAAGTATAATTTTCCAGAAGGTACACAACTCATAAAAATATTGAGTGGACACCGGTCAGAGAATCTGTTTAGCTTGTTAAATAATGAAGGAATCAGTAAAACTGGTTACAAGACCATTTGAGGAAGTAGTCAATAACAGCATAGAATTGCTATATGCATTAGGTTGCAAAAGCTGGTTAATATCCAACAGGGGAGTAAAACTACAGCTTATCTTTCCTACAGGACACACAAATCCACAACTTTATGTAACATGAGCTCTTAATAATAAGTAGCACAGTGGAACAATGTTAATATTTTTCTAGAATACTACATCTTTGAGCCTGTTAAAGGAATGCTTCTGAATGACATTGAAGGGACATGTGGACATCCTTTTGGCCTTTGTAGCTCCAGGTTTTGGATAATATTTTTTCATGTTAGAAATTGTTTTTAATACAGTTAAACCCTCTGAATCTTTATCTTGCCCAATTTAAACTCGTGATGATTTTTAGATACACAGTCATCGTCGGTGTCCGTCCCATCCCTGCGTCCCTCTGGCCAAAGTCTTTGTGTAGTCCGGATCCCAACTTAGAGTGAATGGGCAGGTGTTTTGTCTCTTAAGTGGTAAGCTGCTAGTCTGTCCTGGGTTTCACCAGAAGTGCAGGGTTTGACTTAGCTACCTAATTTTTCATTCCTTGGAAACAGAAAAGGTTGGATAAATTAGCTAATAGCTAGTTGGCAACTAATTTCAAACTGTGGCAGCAAATCAGATTTCAAAGATTTTTTTTTTTTTATTTATTCATTTGACACACAGAGAGAGATTACAAGTAGGCAGAGAGTCAGGCAGAGAGAGAGGAGAGAGGAGGAAGCAGGCTCCCTGCTGAGCAGAGAGCCCGATGTGGGCCTCGATCCCAGGACCCTGGGATCATGACCTGAGCCGAAGGCAGCGGCTTTAACCCACTGAGCCACCCAGGCGCCCGCAAATCAGATTTCAAACTAAGAATAAAACAGAGTCCATAGTAACAATTTTTTGTTTTTATATTTTCCCTTAAGTGGTTTAAGATATTTTCTTCTATTAAAGAAACAGCCTAGCCTGCCTCTTTGTTCTCTTCTCCCTCTATGAAAGAAAGCTGATGCTAATCAGTATTCTCCAGGAGGTTTCTTGCAGAGGGTTGCATAACTGCCCTTGACTTAAGGATACTTTCATCATCCGGTTTCTAAATGGTTTACTTGCTCGCAATCTAAAATGCCCATGTGCGTTCAGATTTACTTAATGTGGATTAGAATTCTGAATGTCTTAGAATATTTTGGACTTTGGTATAGAACCAAAGAGTTTCACTTTTTATAAACCATATCATTAAAGAAATGACATGGTGTGTAATAATAATGCTAACTTGCTTTGATGTTGCTTAGGACAGTTAATTTGTTTTCTCACATGTGACTTTATTTGAATCATATGGTAATCCTGCTCAAGAGGTTTAAAAAACTAAGGCCCTGAGAAGTTAAGTAACAAATCCAAGGGTCACACAACTTCTAATAAAGGGGTAAAGTTGGATTTTCTTATAGGAGAGATTGGTAGTTAACCCAGTCCTCTTTCTTCCACTTAAAAATTATATAACCTTGAGCACATGTTTTAACCTCTCTGGTCCTTTGTTCCTCTTCTGTAAAATGTCAAACATCTTTGGAAGGAACCATTTGACAAGCTTCCTTTTTAGGTGTTGTATCTGTTAGAAAAAAATGTAGGCGTCACTGATCATGCTGCATGTGACCTTGGACATGAATCTTCCTCATTCGACACTGGTTGTATATGTTTGAACTAGAACCTTTTTTATCAGGACTCTGTTTTAAATCCCATTATATACTTTTTTTTTTTTTTTTAAAGACATCTTCTATGTCTTGGTCATGGCTTTAGTTCTGTTCCAAGGTTGATTTGTATCTAAGTGTACTTTTGAAATGAAGCTTTTTGGGCAACTGGCTGGGTCAGTCAGCATGCATCTCTTCAGACAGGGGCTGTGAGTTCGAGTTCCACATAGGGTGTAGAGATTACTTTTTTTTTAAGATTTCATTTACTTATTAGAGAAAGAGAGTGAGAGCACAAGCAGGAAGAAGAGGGAGAAGCAGGCTCCCAGAGAACAGGAGCTCGATGTGGGGCTCAACCCCAGGACTCTGGGATCATGACCTGAGCCAAAGGCAGACGCTTCACCAACTGAGCCACCCAGGCGCCCCACAGAGCTTACTTTAAAAAGAAAAAAAAAAAGAAAATGAAGGGTGCCTGGGTTAAAGCCTCTGCTTTCGGCTTAGGTCATGATCTCAGCGAGGCCCGCATCGGGCTCTCTGCTCAGCAGGGAGCCTGCTTCCTCCTCTGCCTGCCTCTCTGCCTACTTGTAATCTCTCTCTCTGTGTCAAATAAATAAATAATTTTTTTTTTTTTTTAAATAATGAAGCTTTTGGGGTTCCTGGGTGGCTTCAGTCGGTTAAATGCCTGACTCTTGGTTTGGGCTCAAGTCACTGTCTCAGGGTTGTGAAATCTGAACTCTACGTCAGGGTCCACCTCTGCCCCTCGCCTCTTAAAAAATAATAATAATAAAATGAAGTTTTCGGAATTTCAAAGTTAGTGCAATATATATATATATATATATAATTTCAAAGTTGTGAGGCTAAAAAAAATTAAATTTACTGAATAGGCATTAGAATGCTCTGAAAAGATGTTTTAAATTTTTAAGGCATTACATGGCTGTCTACATAACTTGAGTTTAATATTTAAATTTATTGTAGAATGGTTTGATCATATTCTTCATATTTCAGAGGGATTTTGGTGTGACAAAAGTATAGTTGAAAGAGCACTTTGTGTTTTTGTGTTCTGGGATAAGATTTTGTAGTTTAAGTTTGCATGAAAACACACACCTAAATCTGAGTCTTCTAAACTGGGCTTCTGAATTAGGATTGAAAAGCAAACTGAGGGGGAAAAAAAAACAAAAAACCTCATCTTTAAGAAACTAGCTCATGGGGCGCCTGGGAGGCTCAGTCATTAAGCATCTGCCTTGGGCTCAGGTCATGATCCCAGGGTCCTGGGATTGAGCCCCCCACGTCAGGCTCCATGCTCAGCAGGAAGCCTCCTTCTCCCTCTCCCACTCCCCCCTGCTTGTGTTCCCTCTTTCACTGTCTCCCTCCCTCCCTCTCTCTCTCTCTCTCTCTGTCAATTAAATAAAGTCTTTAAAAAAAAAAAAAGGAAAAAGAAACTAGCTCATGTCACTCTATTGTATAAAATGAAGAATCCTCTCCTAAATATGCTTCCGTGTATATTATCTTGGTAACATGAGTTCATTCACCTCTGCAGCCTCCATACTGTATACATGGGGTTATGGAGCTTCATAGAAAATGAGCTATTGCCACAATAAAAATAAGTGGGAAGGAGGAGAGAAGTAATTTGTCTTATTTTATTCAGGGAATGTTTATGCAGCTCTGAAATGTGAGTTTATTCTTCCCAGGCTTTTACTATTAGCTCTGAGGCAGGACTACCTAATACTACTTTCTCAGCCAGCCATTTGAAATTTGGAATTCTGAGCACTCTAGGGTACTGCTGTGTCTGTGGAGTTGACTGAGAGTGCTCATAACTCACGTGTCATGTGGGTTTTCTTCTGTGACTATGGTGCCCCTGCTGCTGCTGATTTATTCAGCACCTCAGTGATGCTGTTTTCTCAGTCTTGGATGGATGAGGAAGTGATCTTAAATAGTGTCTGGTTGGAATAAGTATAGTACTTCTGAAGTTCAGCTTCAATTTATCAGTTTAATTGTTTTCTAAAGTGAGAAATGCTTTTTTCATAGCAAAGATTTTTTTTTCTAGCGTATTTTTATACCTTTTAAACATTCGTGCCTTTTTTCTGTAGATGTTCATTCTGGACAGAGTTGAAGGTGATAGTTGTTCCCTTAATGAGTTTACCATTACTGGATCAACATACGCACCTATTGGAGAAGTGTGAGTAAACCTGCTTTATCATTTACAGGATCCATTGTGGCAGTTTGGGACTTGGATAGATTTGCAGTATATCTGAAAACTTTTCTGAATGTACCTCATATTAGTTAGTGGAGTAGTAATTTTTTTTAATATAATGCACACTTCGAAAGAGAAAACACAGGTTATTAAGTCAGACTTTTTCATCTTTATTTGGCTCCCTGGAGCCCAGTTTTTCAAGTGGGGTTTCTCTTTTTTCTTCTGTATTGATATCTGTGGTGGAAGAATTTCATTAACTAAGACCTTCTGGTCTTTACTGATTGGTTCCTGATGTCAGAGACGCATTCTTTCATTATCTCCAGCATCAGATTTCTAAGAGCCATCACTCAAATTCTTTTGAATACTTGCCAGGCTCTTGTCTACAAAATTACACTGTATAATTAAGTAAAAATCAATAGAGATGACCACACTGCACTCTAAAAGTATTTTCTTGATAGGCATAAAGATGATAAACCAGTGAAATGTCATCAATATGATGGTCTTGTGGAATTGGCAACAATTTGTGCTCTTTGTAATGATTCTGCGTTGGATTACAATGAGGTAAGGCTTCTCATAAACGAGACAGTAGACCTGGCTGTTCTAGTTCAAGGGTGGGGTGGGTGGAATGAAAATCCAGCCTTCCTTCCTCCCTTTGGAAAGTAAGGGTTCCTGATTTTATTTCCTCTTTCCATTTTATCTGAGTCAGCATGACCTAGCCAAAGAAAGCGAGAGCCTTTCCTACCCTGACTGAGCATTGCAGTCACTTCACTAAGAGTCGCATTGTACGTGGTGCGCTCTTCTGCTGTGGCGCAGCTACTGTGCGTGAGGAAAACCTCGAACAGGGCATGTTTTCTTGAAAGTAAAGGGTGTATTGATCTTTTCTTTTAAGATGGGGACTGTTACATCCTTGACAAACTGAGGGTTAGAGGGTTGTTTTGATGGTGATGATACAAAATTTAACCAACAAAAATCCTGTTTTCCCTCCCTTTTTACTTACATGGTAATCTGCTGGTTTCTATCTAAAATTAGACAAGCCAGTCCCCAAGAGAAACCCCGCATGAACTCTGTAGAATGATAACACACAGTGACACATGCTTTTTGCAAGCTCTGTTTGAATTAATGCTGTGACTAGTGGGTTCTCATAGTTAAAGGAAATACAAAACCTAGTTGTTAGAATAAGATAACGTGCTTTGAGTATATTTTTAATTATCTGCGTCATGTGCTCCAGAGTCAGATAAAAATGGCCTCTGGAAGAATAATGTGAAGAAGTTGTCCTCCGATGGAAAGTCTTTATTAATGAAAACCTTATTTACTTTTGCACTTTCTGTGCTTTTAACCAAAACAGGCAAAGGGTGTGTATGAAAAAGTTGGAGAAGCTACAGAGACTGCTCTTACTTGCCTAGTAGAGAAGATGAATGTATTTGATACCGAATTGAAGGGTCTTTCTAAAATAGAGCGAGCAAATGCCTGCAACTCGGTCAGTATTCGAGCTTGGTGTGTTGTCCGTGCTGCCGTTTGCTCCCCTCGCGGATAGACAGCTAAGATACATGTACCTTATCTCCTCAAATTTGTGGCATCTCCTTCCCCACATTTGCTCTCAGGTCAGATGATCCGACTATCTGACCAAGAACATAGGTATCGCTAGATATTTTCCACACACAGTCATCGTGCCCCCAAGGTCTGTCTTCTCAGAGCGCCTGGTGCTGTGAGTGCTCTGTCCTCACTCCAGCAGCGCTTGGCTGCTCCTCTCAAGCCCCACAAGCCCCACCCCCTCTCCTTCTTTATCACTTTTCCATCTAGTCTCCACCAGATCTTTATCAGCATAGGACAAATAGTAGTATGGTTTTTATCTTAAAACTTTCTTTGGACTTTATTTCCTCCATTAGCACCCTGCTTCTTTTCTAGTAAAATTTCTCAAAGCAGCCATTTTATTGTATTCTTTTGTTTCACTTTTCCTGTTTTCTCGAATCCACTCCATTCAAGCTCTTTAAGCATTTTGGTGAGCACACCAAATCTCAGGCTGTGAAAGGGGCTTATTTAAAACCATCCAGTCTAGTCTAGCACTTAACAGGCAGGGAAACTGAGGCCTTCAGTGACTTAACATAATCTCACAGGGTGAGGCAGAACTGGACTCCTGCTCCCGCACCCCTTCTTTGCATCATTTTGTCTCCTTTCTTTGCATCATTTGAGGAAGCAAAACTCACACTAGAATTAGGGATACAATCTCCACTGAAGTGCACCGATTCACACCCCACAGCCAGCAGTCCCCTTCCTAGTCTTGAGGGTCTTGGGCAGGTCCTGTGGCATCCTGCCCTGACATTTGTGACTTCCATAGGACGGGAGAAGTCCAGGCCCCTTGTCTCCATTAGAGAGCTAACTCCCTGACTGGCAGGGTAGGGAGCGGTGCTGGTTCTAGCAAAGCCACACTGCCTGACAGCTCTGTTATTAGTTGGTGTGACTAAGTCCCTCGGCAGCAACCTGGAGACTTAGCTTCCCAGAGACTGTGGGTTAGAATTGTTTGATTCTAGACCCATAACTACTTGATGAAGGGAAACAAGTAGTATCGTGGAGCTTTGGCAGTGGTGTGTTAACTGTCATGATGACCACAAATAAGGGCACAGCCATCTGTTCTCTTGTCTGCAAACTAAGCATTTTCTCGCTTCATGGCTGCCTTTGCCTCGTTTTTTTTGTCCACAGCTGAGCGGCAGGGGGCGGGGTGTCAGGAATGACTGTTATGGGGGCTCCTTCACTGAAAATCCCCACATTCGAACTCATGCCAATCCCCAGCCCCCAGAAAGAGGAACCTGTTGTATACAGTTCACAGGTGAAGTGGGCAGGACCCAGCTTTTTAATGCCCAGTGGACCATTTGGTAATAACTGCCACTCTGGACCATTCTAATACTGGAAGAAATGGCTTTGTTCATCTCTCTGCCCCCCGCCGCATATATCTGGTGCCTAGGTCTACACCTTAGTCAGGATCACTACACATTCCATCAGTCTTCCTAGAGCATTTGGTACAAATGCTTGATGGAAACTAAACACGTAAGAGATCTATAGGAGTCAGGTAATGCAGAATTCAGTGATGGTCTTTTTTCTGCTTGCGGCAGCCTGGCTGAGAGGGTGGCTGTCAGTCTACTCATCACTGCCCACATTGGACGCTGAGGTTCTTGGGGATTTCTGTAATTTTCATTAGCTCTGTGTGTCCAAGTGGGGGATAGGGGAGAATCAGGGTAATTCAATTCAAGACAAAACCATAAGATTAGGTGGATGCAGAAAAGGCATCTGATAAAATTTCTGTTCATGATAAAAACTCAGTAAACTTCACCTTCAAGCTGATGGTGCATTTACACAGAGACTATAGTAATGTCATACTTAATAGCAATAGAAGTTCTACCTTCCATGTTTCTATTCAGTATTGTACTGGCAGCCCCAGTCCGTATAAGGCAAGAAAAAGCAGAGGTATAAAAAAAAGGACACAATATACGTTGTAGGTAATTTGTATACATGATCCACATCCAACAGCATCTAAATCTGAAGGGTAATTTTCAGTCTTCGTTTACCCAAGCTGTCAGTCTCTCCCTCCTTGAAACATTCCTTCACTTGTTATCCTCACTCCCTACCCTCTGCCTACTCTCTTGGCTGGATCTTCCACCTCTAATGAGGGGTAGGGAGGCCCCAGGGCCCAGTCCTCAACCTCTCCTATCTAGTTACTCCCGTGAGGTCTTCCAGTCACTGTGCTGGTGTGTAATATGTGGCTGCTCGCTTCCTGAAGGTCTTCAGAATAAAGAGAACAGTGGCTCTTCAGGTGCTTAGTGGCCACACTGGACAACTACATGAACACCTCTGCTAGAACATTCCCACCACAGTAGGAACTTCGGTGAGGCAGCAGTGGTCTGGACCATCTATTTCTGCCCACAGTCGCCATCACTTCTTGGATAATTGTACTAAGTAGTGCTCCTTGTCCCCCTTTAGCTCATTCTAATGCAACTGCCAGACCTTGAAACCCTCCCTTGTTTTCCATTTTCACTTGTTATAAATGCCTTAAGATGATTTTTTTTTTAACATCCTACAACCTGTTTCTCACCTTTCTGTCTTGCAAGATTTTCCAGCTGCTCGTCCTGGAGGCCGCTTGAACATGCATGCCAGGTCCTGCCAGTCTGCATTCTGCACTCCCGGCTCACACATCCTTCACATTTATACTCACATGTTGCCTTCTGACTATTTTATGTAAAGTTGTGATCTGAACATACATAAAATTTCCATCCCCCTTTCCTGCCTTACTTAAAATTTTTTTCTCCATAGCACTTAATGTTTACATTCCAGTGTGTCTTTCCCAAACCAGAGGGCAAGTTTAAGCCTCATGTAGGGGAGGACTTCGTTGTTCTGTTCATTGTCCATAAACCCCCAGTGCCTGTCACATAATAGGTGCTTAGTGAGTATTTGTCGAACAAGTGAAAAATATACAGAAATTGTCATCTAATAATATTCCATGGATGTTGTCTTGTAGGTCATTAAGCAGTTGATGAAAAAGGAATTTACTCTGGAGTTTTCACGTGATAGAAAATCGATGTCAGTTTATTGTACACCAAATAAACCGAGCCGGACATCAATGAGCAAAATGTTTGTGAAGGCAAGTATGGCAGATTGCAATTGAGATGTTCTTACCAGGATTAGTATCCTGGGTGAACCCAGCAAATAAAATTGTTGACTTAAATCTGTAACATTTCCAGGGTGCTCCTGAAGGTGTCATTGATAGGTGCACCCACATTCGAGTTGGAAGTACTAAAGTTCCTATGACCCCAGGAGTCAAACAGAAGGTCATGTCTGTCATTCGGGAATGGGGTAGTGGCAGCGACACACTGCGGTGCCTGGCTCTGGCCACTCACGACAACCCACTGAGAAGAGAAGAAATGAACCTTGAGGACTCTGCCAACTTTATTAAATATGAGGTAAGCTAATGAAAAGTTTCTTCCCCCACACCCTGCACATTCATTGTGTTCAAACAGTACTCCTTCAGGAAAAGGTCAAATGAGTCTTGCTTTTGCCAAGAAAGGGGTGTGGTTATTTGTTTTTCTGTAGGCCAAATGCATCACCATTCCAATTTAGCTTGCTGTTTCCAACCTATGTAGTTAACAGTTTAATACAAGTCTGTTACTTTCAAGATAGAATAATTAAGACTTGTAAAGCCTATTTTGTCAGCTCTGTAAATTAAGTTGTTTTTTTTTTTTTTTTTTTTTTTTTTTTTTTTTTTTTTTTTTTAAGATTTTATTTATTCATTTGACACAGAGAGAGAGATTACAAGTAGGCGGAGAGGCAGGCGGAGAGAGAGGAGGAAGCAGGCTCCCTGCGGAGCAGAGAGCCCGATGCGGGCCTCGATCCCAGGACCCTGGGATCATGACCTGAGCCGAAGGCAGCGGCTTTAACCCACTGAGCCACCCAGGCGCCCAATTAAGTTGTTTTTAAAATTGGGAATGTTTTTTAAACATTCGTGAGTTATTAAAGGTCAGAATATCCAAGTTGAGAGATTTCTTCCGCTTGTCTGCTTATAGAATTCTTTCTTACCAGGCATGTGACTTCCTGGAGTGCTGCCTGAAAGGAATAAGGAATAACTTGGGTACCGTGGGCCCTTAGAGTGGCCAGTATCAAAATGCTCTTACTCCTTGGTATGTTTTTCTCCTCATTTCAAAGGATTATCATCATGAAAGTTAAAGGATGATTTAGTTACAAGAACGTAGTGCTATTTTTCATCCTTTCCAGTTAATTAGAATTAATATTGTTCCTCATTGGATTTATATCTCTGTGAATATTAATCTTAGATAAGAGTCACAGTTACAGGATTTATTATAGGAAAATGCAGAGACCTTTGCTCTTAATGTGTGACTGGCCCTTGTTCTGCACCTGGAGAGAAACTAGAATTTCCTGTTTGAACATAAGGTGATTCTTTTGCTGTAGACCAATCTGACTTTCGTTGGCTGTGTGGGCATGCTGGACCCTCCAAGAATTGAAGTGGCCTCTTCTGTGAAGCTGTGCCGGCAAGCAGGCATCCGGGTCATCATGATCACGGGAGACAACAAGGGCACTGCAGTGGCCATCTGTCGGCGCATTGGCATCTTCGGGCAGGATGAGGATGTGACGTCAAAGGCTTTTACGGGTCGGGAGTTTGATGAGCTCAATCCTTCAGCCCAGAGAGATGCCTGTTTGAATGCCCGCTGTTTCGCTCGAGTTGAACCATCCCACAAGTCAAAAATTGTAGAATTTCTTCAGTCTTTTGATGAGATTACAGCGATGGTAAGTACCTTTGGACTCACACTACGCAGACACAGCAGATTGTAATTTTGACTTAAATTTTTTGTAACAGCTCCCAGAATATCTTGATTAGAATATCTTGATTTTTGTCACGATCAGTGCTGTTTCTGTAGGGTTCTGTTGACCTGTAGTTGGCATGCTGTATGTTACTTGCAGGGAAGATTCTAGAGTAGTTTATTTTTTTTTTTTTTAAAGATTTTATTTATTTATTTCACAGAGGGAGAGAGATCACGAGGAGGCAGAGAGGCAGGCAGAGAGAGAGAGGGGGAAGCAGGCTCCCCACTGAGCAGGGAGCCCGATGCGGGCCTTGATCCCAGGACCCTGAGATCATGACCTGAGCCGAAAGCAGAGGCATTAACCCACTGAGCCACCCAGGCGCCCCTAGAGTAGTTTAAGAAGTAGAAGTATGCTTTCTGAATCAGTCATGGAGAAAAATTTGGTGTCAGCTAGTCTTTATCTTGGTTAAAGTGTACATGTTTCTTTGTGTTTCAAGATCTATTGATTTATTAGAGAGCGAGCGAGAGAGCATGAGTCAGAGGGAGAGGGAGAAGCAGACTCCCCACTGAGTAGGGAGCCCGATGCAGGACTCGATCCCAGAACCCTGGGTTCAGTTGTTAAGTTTCATAACAACTGAGCCACCCAGGCACCCCAAAAGTATACATATTTCTGTCTCAGGTTTTCTAAAAATTGATTCAGGGTATAACTCTTGTGTTCTATAACCCTACCTGAGATTAGATGTATTGGTCAAGCATTAAGAGCTGCCCGTGTGCGAGGCATTTCTAGTATTCTTCCTCTACTGTGACTCTTAGACACATTGACATTGTGTAATACTTGCTTTTTGTTGATTTTCTATAAAACTTGAAGAAAAAAAGCTGTTATTTGAAAGCAGATATTATAGGTGTACTCCCTCCTCCTTCCTTCCTGTCCTCCTCTCCCAGAGGGAACCACTGTTCTGAATTCAATGTTGGGTGTTCAGTGAAACACCCATGGGGATGATTGCTTTGTATCTGTAGACAATATTTAGTCCTTTTGCATGTTTATGACCTTTGTAAATGGCATGTTACAGTTTCCATCTTTTTGCAGTCTGTTCCTGTTCTCCTTGAGGTTTCTCTGTGTGGATACAAGTGCTGATCTTAACTGCCATGTGGGTGGTTTTGTGTTTGGTTTGGCTTGGTTAAAAAAATATATATACAGATGAATTTTAAAGTCCTCTTTGTTCCACTTCCCTCTGAAGCCTCTTCAGCTAATTTGGCAATTGTACATTTCCCAGGTGAAGTGTGTTTTGTGATGCCACGTTGTAAAAATGAAAATTCTTTGTGCGCAGAAGGCCACAGCTCCATTCGTTCCCCTTGCTTCAGGATGGATGAGCCTTTGTTGGGGGTGTGTGTGTGAGGTGGTGGCAGGTGTGCGTAAACCAGCCATCACGTTCCCTTTCAGACTGGGGACGGCGTGAATGATGCTCCTGCCCTGAAGAAATCTGAGATCGGCATTGCCATGGGCTCTGGCACGGCAGTGGCTAAAACTGCCTCGGAGATGGTCCTGGCTGATGACAACTTCTCCACCATCGTGGCTGCTGTTGAGGAGGGGCGGGCAATCTACAACAATATGAAGCAGTTTATCCGCTACCTCATCTCATCGAATGTGGGGGAAGTTGTCTGGTGGGTCCCTATGAGAGATCACTTGTAGTCCTTTGTCTGAAATCAGGGCTTGGGATGACCAGTTTTCCAGATTTGTTGTTCATATGGCAGCAGCTGCATGCAGGAGTCGGAAGGGAGGGCCAAGCAACAGAAGGAAGGTAGAGGTTCTTCTGGCTCTTGGGAGGGCCATCCTACACACCTTTGTGTAAAGAATGCCCTTGAACATCCAGAAATGAGTTTTACTGGATAAAGTGACGTAAAATTCTTGGCCTAACATTGTACTTTAACTCGAAATAAGGTCTAACAAATGTTTTATGGTGGCCCAAAAGTAATCTCAAGCAGTCATTGTTAACTGTCCATTGATTTTGTAGAGAAGAGGGTGCTGGTGCTCTGTAAGTAGTGGCCAAAATAATTTGGGATCTCTTTCTCTTTCTTCGGGTGGAAACAGTATCTTCCTGACAGCAGCCCTTGGATTTCCTGAGGCTTTAATTCCTGTCCAGCTGCTCTGGGTCAATCTGGTGACAGACGGCCTGCCTGCCACCGCCTTGGGGTTCAACCCTCCCGATCTGGACATCATGAACAAACCACCCCGGAACCCAAAGGAACCCCTGATCAGTGGATGGCTCTTTTTCCGTTACCTGGCCATTGGCTGTGAGTATAGTTTTTATATTGTTAACTTTTAAACCAAATGTTCATGAGCCAAAATTTTTATAAATTCGTTCCTTAAAAGCACATTTTTTTCCTATGTCTGTATTAGGGTAACAAAAAATGGAGTTTAATAAACTGTATACCCAGTTTATAGGAAAGTTAGTCCCTTGTTTCATTTATCCCTGTCATGCCTTGGGCCTTCATAAATGAGGTTTCCAGATTTAACCTAAGGGGAAAAGGATACAGGGGTGAGTCAGGGTCAGGCTTTCCATCCCCAAGCTGTGAAACTAAGCCCTGCTCCCCCTGAGTAGAAGAGGGAGCTGTGCATTCATCTGCAGCACCTGGGAAACACACAGGAGCCCCGGCCACAGGTCAGGTTCTTCATACATCCTCTCTGTGGCAGCTCCTGCTCCTGCCTGACTGCCAGTTCTCGTGAGGCCAGAGAGTTAAAATAACCGCCCTGGGGTTCAGTAGGAAGATGATTTTTTGTTTGTTTTTTCAGTATGTTCACATGATTTAAAATTCCAGAAGCACACTGTGGCATAATGGGAGGAGGTTCTCAGAAGCCAGTCAGTTCTCCTCTAATACTGAATTTCTCTTGTGCCCTCCAGAAATACTCTAGCAAATAGATCTGTCCTGTACGTGTATTTTCTTAAGTGTTGGTGTGCTGTACACATACGTGTGCTGAATCCTGTATTTCTCCCTATTTGTTGGGAATTGCCACATCAGTACATGTGTGGCTGCCTTGTCCCATCCACCAGCTCTCTCCTGTTCCCTTGTAATTGCCAGGTTAGAGGGAGTGTGCGCTGTATCTTCTGGTAGATGCTGCCACACTGGGCCGTCTTTGTGGTGTCCCTGTGTTCTCCACTACCCCACTGCTTGTAATAAACTTGCTCAATTCAAAACTGTTTGGTTGGGGTCTGGGTGAAGGGGGCGGGGAGGTGCTTCCAGAATCTGCTTTGGGTTTGCCATGTTGCTTGCATTCTGCACTAACTGCTCTGGCGGTATTTCCACGTAACGGTTCTGCCAGGCCTTTAATGGAGCAAGTAAGTGTACAGCTGGGAGCATCAGTTTTCCTAAAAGACCTGGGTGGTGTGAACTGGCCCTCCAGCACAGCAAGGCACTATGTGGAGGACACATACCTCCAGCTATAAAATAGTGTTAGCCTCCAGTTTGAGAGGGGCTTGGCTAGTGAAAGGGGCCAGCCAATTCCAGTTAGGTGCTCTTCTTCACAAACTCAGGAAGAAAAGTTGCTTAGTTTTTCTGTACCGCACACACCCCTCTCCTTGCAGAAACCCTCCGTCTAGCTGCTTTGGCTGATGGGAGTGAGCAGTTGCTAGTGGCAGCACAGGCTCTCCTGTATCATCGTCATACCCTCTCTCCTCTCTGCTGGGCACTGGCCCACAAGGCAGGACCTGCAGTGAAAGCTGGGGGCTGCAAACCCCTCCTGCGTCTCTTTCCAGGTTACGTTGGCGCTGCTACCGTGGGTGCTGCTGCATGGTGGTTCATTGCTGCCGACGGAGGTCCAAGAGTGTCCTTCTACCAGCTGGTACGTATCCGCCTTTTCTCCTCTACCTCAGAGGCAAAGCGTTAGAAGATCGTCCTTGAGCATTTTGTGGTTTGGGTGCCTACCAAATAACCTTAATTAACCTCAGATAATTAGCAGTGGCATCTAAGATGATCAAGATGATCCAACAGGGCTTCTCTGGGAGATGGGGTGAGATCTTGAGTGGGTCTGTGTCCTGGGCTTCCTGTGGAATGGGGACGTGGACCTTGGAAATGTACTTGGCTGATGACGAACTTGATTGGGCATTTGTTGCAGAGCCACTTCCTACAGTGTAAAGATGACAACCCGGACTTTGAAGGAGTGGATTGTGCAATCTTTGAGTCCCCATACCCGATGACAATGGCGCTGTCTGTTCTAGTAACCATAGAGATGTGTAACGCCCTCAACAGGTCAGTGAGTCCTCGACAGGCTGGGGCAAGAGCTCCACCAGCCAGCGCACCCGGGAACTGGGTGTCGTGGTTGCTGAGGATTGCAGGAAAGCTCCTCCCTCCCAGAGAGAAAGAACAAGCAGCACCGGTTTTAAAAGCTTCAGTCATCACCTCCAGGAAGTAGTGGGAGTGCTTAACCACATGTTCCTTATGAGACAGCGGGGGCCAAAAATAGGGCCTTTGGTGCCCCTGGATGCCAGTGCCCACAGGGAAGGCACTCTTGCCCTTTAGCAGCGAGACAATTGGTATCATCCAATTATAATAAGCCAGTGACAAAAATGGAAATTTTGAAATAATGTCAGTGTCAAGGGCAATTGAGAGCAGCTTTGAGTCCTTTGAAATGGGAGTCTGCTGTGCCGAAGCCTAGATTTAAAATTGGAAGTTTGTCCTACATCTGAACATTCTTCCTTTAATTTTGCCACAGTAGAAACTTCACTAAGTAGAATGAGGTCAGTGGGCAATGCCAGGTTAGCCACTGCCTTACTGAAGCATATTTCAGAACAGTCTTGATCACTTGTTAATAGGGCCTTTGCCTTTTGGGCAGGCATATTTCATGTACCTCTCATTCTGCAGCTTGTCTGAAAACCAGTCCCTGCTGAGGATGCCCCCCTGGGAGAACATTTGGCTTGTAGGCTCCATCTGCCTGTCCATGTCGCTCCACTTCCTCATCCTCTACGTGGAACCTTTGCCAGTAAGCGCTGGTGGGACCAGGACCAAGGCTGGGGCCTCGCTGCCTGTCCTGCAAGGCCTGGGAGCTTGACAGTTTTTTTGTATTTCAGCTTATTTTCCAGATCACACCGCTGAATTTGACCCAGTGGCTGATGGTGCTGAAAATCTCCTTGCCTGTGATTCTAATGGACGAGACACTCAAGTTTGTGGCCCGCAACTACCTGGAACCTGGTAAAGAGTGTGTGCAGCCTGCCACCAAATCCTGCTCGTTCTCGGCATGCACCGATGGGATTTCCTGGCCGTTTGTGCTGCTCATAATGCCCCTGGTGATCTGGGTCTATAGCACAGACACTAACTTTAGTGATATGTTCTGGTCTTGACTGACAGTTTTACATAAAGAAGATGTTTAACTTAATTAATTTTTTTATTGTTTAAAGCAACTGTCTATTTCTGCTGAATTTTCACATGAACATACTGGCTGGTGAAGGAGATTTCATACTCTAGATTTTGTTTTGCTTTTCTGACTCCAGTGGGGCAAGATTTTCCTTTTTTATACACATAATTAAAGTGTCCATTGACATGTACAGAGAACTAACACTATTTTATGCAAATATTTTTTGTAGATGAAAAAGCATGTACAGTGTTCTGTTTAATACTCATCCTTGTATAAAAAAATAGTTGAGCCAGCAGACATTGTCAGCAAATTAATTGGCAGCAGATTTTAGGAAATGAATGTGTGTGGTTTTTTTCTAAAACTAAATAGCATGTATTGTGTCTTTTGCATGATCATCTGGATTTAATCTGAGATCACAGTCTAATTTTTATTCATAAGCCAATTTTTCTGCACTGAGCAGAGTACTGCTACCTCAGTCAGTATTTTTTGGTTTGCCACTCCCCTCACCCCCCCGGCCCCGTTCACTCCCACCCCCACTCCCAGCCCCGCTCGGCTGCTTCTCCTTTAGGGTTCTGATGGTTCTGTTTACATCAGTCTTAAGAGGTATGCCTGTTCTCGCTTGTGCAGAAAACATTGTTCCAGATTTAATCGACTGGGTTCATGTCCCCCCACGTAGTTTTTAAGGTTATTTATTTAAATGTCTAATGTATTTTATTGTAACAGACATTGTTTTGCCAACATTGCCTATTTCAGTGGCACTTCACAATCTAGTTTAAAAAGGAAAATAAAACATTTTAAATGGACAGAAAAATAACTCTTGTTTTTAACTTTTAAGTGGCTTAGCTTGAACTATCTAACGAAATTGTGTCCAATTTTCTCTTAAGTAAGTTCTTAGCTCAGAACTTGAGTTTTAGTGTGCTCGAGGGGAAGGAGGATCATGTTCTGCTGCATAGGTAGCTGTAGGAATTAATACATAGGCACCTGTTTGTCACCCATGATACTTTTTTTGCAAGGTTCTGCTGGCCTGTTTTAGCCTGGTATAGAGAACATAAGGGGGAGTATGTGTGTATGTGTTTTTGTAAAAATCTGTAAATAGCACATGACCAAATGAACATATTGTATAGAACTATTTTTTATTTGAATGTGGCACTAACCAACACCATGGTTACTATGATAAATGTTTGCGCATGTTCGAGATCAGCCTTACCAACCGTGTGTAAGTCATTAACTGTCCTAACTATGGTGTTTTCCTCCAATGCCTTCCAACATCCATCAACTAACGTGAGTATTCCCTGGAATCCTGATGCTTTAGCCTAAGGTGACTGCCACCAAGTGAGCTAGCTGTGACACGAAAACGTCCCTTGTGTCATGTACTGCTGTGCTCTGTGACTGTCTCCGAGAGCAGCAAGCGTATGATGTGTGGTACCTGTGCACACTTGGGGTGGGTTAGCAGACCTGAGGTGTGATGCGTGTAGACTCCACGCACGGCCTTGGGATGGTGGCTCAGCCAGATGTTGAGAAGGGCCTGGTGGGAGAGAAACTTGTTGTGCTTTGGTCCAACTGACAGGCTGAGGGAACGCTTCCTTTGTTAATGCCAAGATGATGAGTCTCAAAAACTCATGGTTCTCTGTGTTTACTACCTGCAAGGACTCATCCCAGAGCCTTGCTACCTTGTTCATCAACAAGTAAGAACCTAGTGAAAGCAAATAATTGAACCAGTGAACTCATACATCCACAGGTTTGTCTCATATAGGGTGGCCATCTTTGTTCACCTTCTGGGTCATATCCTTTGCAGCTGAGACTTGTCTTCTCTTTCTCTGGGGTACGAGAAAGCACAGTTAGTAGGGCATGGCTCTGTCATGAGCCAGGGTGAAGGAGGCCTGGCAGCAGCTCCTTCCCTGGGAGGCCCTGACTGTTCTTGTGAAGGTACTAGGGCCAGCCCCAAGATGTGATATAAAGGCTCAGTGGGGGAAAGTTAATGGATATTAAGCAAGGTGCTGCCAACTTCCCAGGTCTGAGTATAAGGGGATGGCAGTCCCAGCCTGACTCACTGAGGTCTCTGAGGAAGGGAGGTTGGTTGGTTTGGCAGAGAATATAGGGGGGACGGAGGGTAGGTTTTGCCGATTTGGGCGTAAAAAGCGGGTTGTCAAATGCAAGGAGTGCACCTTGCCTACAAACCAAGACAGGATGTCTGAGCTTGTTGGTGTGCTATTCGATGGAAACCGAACTTACCAAAGAGCAACTTTTCCTGATCGGGTTCCTTGATGTAGTGGCCTTTACAAAAGAAGTGGAATGTGGTTTGCTGCTGTCGGAGACACGCGCAGCCCCAGATGGGCCTGGGCCGGCTCTGGCCTTGTGGTTTCTTAGCTTCAGGCCAGTCCAGCCCATGGAGGTGGTTCAGGCACCCACTTGGCTCATCCTGGGCCGCTGGGAGCATCCCCTTGTCAGCTCCGCTTCAGGTTCTGCTGCTGAGAAACAGGCGCACAGGAGCGGCGCACAGGAGCCCCTCTCCTCAGCCACAGTACTGTTGCCGGCACATCCCTGGCCTCGGGCCTCCTGCACTGCGGGGCAAATGCCCAGGCCCAGCTTCACCCAGCACCTGCAGGAAAGCATAGGTGGTCTCTGCTTTTGCCACCATCGGGACTAGACAGGGTGGTGTCGTTTTCAGACCCACCAAAACTTGCTGGTGGTCTCATCGATGGGCAGGTAGGCCTCGCACAGCTTCTTTGATAGGGCTTTGCCCAGAAGATGGCGATCTCACACATCCCCCAGCTGGGATCCCACTGCAGCAACTCGTTCTTCATCTGCACAGTGCAGGTGCAGAGTGAGCTGCATGAGCTCCCAGACAAGCAGGGCCAGTGCCGGCCTCCCCGAGCAGCTGCTACCACATCAACCCTCAAACTAGGCCTTGGCCCCCTGAACGTCCTTGCAGTGGCAGACCTCAGGAATAGGCGACTACAGGCATTAGCTCAGTGTCTGTAAAGTGCCTGCCCACCGCCAGAGCAGTCCGCAGTGCCCTGAGCTAAGGCCTCCAGATCATCTGTTGCCTTTTTAATGTAACCACCAATTTTGTCAAAAGCCACCACAGTGCAGCTAACAGTGACGATAATCCCCAGCCTGCCTTCTTCAGAGAAGGGGGTAGGGACCGCAGCTCCCCTTCTAGGACCAGGTAGGGCTAGTCCCCTGGGAGGAGGGGTAGGGAAAGGGAGGAGCCAGAGGCTTTGCACTCTGCCACGCTGCTCACCTCTGCTTCACCTTCCTTACCAACTGCACTGCTAACCAAGAACTTCCCCTCCTCTTGCTCATCTCCCTTCCGTTATATCTGAAGCGATTACATGTCTGCCTGGTGGGGTTCTTCTGTGAGCCAGGGTGGCCTTTCCTCTTTTAGCTGGATGAAAAGGGTCCGTGTTGCCAAGACAGTGCTTCTAGCTGCTACCCTATGTAGACAGCGCCTCAGGGACAGTTAATCAGAAATGCTGATCTAGAAATCTTTAAAGGTCAAACCGAATATTCCTTCTCACTATTCCTTGTCACTATTAATCTTAGTTATTCTAACATTTCTTGCCCATATTTCATAAAGCTGATTTCCTCTCTCTTTCCTTTTCAGCAATACTGGAGTAACCGCTTCCTAAACCATTTTGCAGAAATATAAGGGTGTTCGGTTGCGTGCATGTGCGTTTTTAGCAACACATCTACCAGCCCTCTGCATGATTGATGTTGGGGGAAAAAGAAAAGTAGAAAAAGTCCCCAACTCATTGTGTGTTATGTGGAGGAAACGTGTATTACCAACGGGGCTTAGCTTTTAAATCAAAATAATTACAAATGTACAATTTAGTTTAATGAATCAGAAAGCCTCTCCAGAGAACTTTGGTTTCTTTGCTGCAAGAAGAATGAGGTTCTGAAACCTTATCTATGAACTTAGAAGCCATCAGCCAAGTCTCCATGTTTCTCTGTGCAAAATGTCATAGTTTATATAAATGTACAATATTCAGTTGTAATGCATGCCTTCAGTTGTAAGTAGCCAGATTTCTATGTGGTGTCATTTAAACATGCTACTTTTTAATTGGCCCTGTACAGTTTGCTTATTTATAAATTTATTGAAAACACTACAGGTGTTGAAAGGTTAGAATGTAGGCCTCCAGTTCATAACTTTTTTTTTTGAGTGTGCAAACAGTTATTTTGCACTGTATTAAATGTAACTTATTTAATGAACTCAGAAGCAGTAGACAGATGTTGGTGCAATACGAATATTGTGATGCATTTATCTTAATAAAATGCTAAACGTCAATTTATCACAACGCATGTTTGACTTTAGACTGTAAATAGAGATCAGTTGTCTATTTCTGTGCTGGTAACAACAAGCATTGCACAGACATGGTTTCAGGTAAATAAATCTATTCTATGATAAGTTCACAGTGTGGTGCTGACTGTTCTCCAGCGGGAGGGGTGGGTGATGGGCACTGAGGGCCTCCAGCCCTGCACCCCGAAGGGTTTTTACCTTCCGGTGGGAAAAGGTCTTAGACTTTCTGAGGAGGAGGTCTGCTCATGTGTCACATGACTCAGGTGTGGGGAAGGCTAAGTGTCTTGTCATTGGGTTTCCAGGAATAATCAGATGATGTTTTCAAAAGTTGTCAGCAGTGGAGAGATAGTTCTCATACTGTTCAAACAGAAAACGTAAAATTCTACACTCCTGGTAAATAGATAAAACCAAACTGCAGCAGCTGCAGCAGATAGCAGAATTCATCCATTTGATGGCTTAGTCCTTATCTATCAAGCATGGGTTTGAGGTGGGGCATTTCTCTATTTTCCAAATTACCTAAGATGATTCTTTTATCATTTTTTAAAAAAGGCAGTGAAGCAAGGCTAGATCATGCTATAAAGCTAATAAAAAAAAAATACAAGTCTTAGCAACTAAAGAGATGGAAGAAATATTTGATAAAAAATTGATAAACTGGGCGCCTGGCTGGCTCAGTGGGTTAAAGCCTCTGCTTTCGGCTCAGGTCATGATCTCAGCGTCCTGGGATCGAGGCCCGCATCGGGCTCTCTGCTCAGCAGGGAGCCTGCTTCCTCCTCTCCCTGTCTCTCTGCCTGCCTCTCTGCCTACTTGTAATCTCTCTCTCTCTGTCAAATAAATAAATAAAATCTTTAAAAAAAATTGATAAACTAACATCCATTCTCGACTTAAGGAAAAAAGCAGTATCCATAATTCCCATTTTATAACCTACTGAAAAATGAACCAGCAGTATTGACACAACCAGAATTCCACTCACCCTAGTGCCCAGTACTCAACACTGTTGACAGTCGCTGCAGTCAGGCAACAGATGGGACGATACCTACAAGAGAACAAAAAGCCCCAAGAGTCTTATTAGGGCAATGGTAATATCTTGTTCTTAGGAAAGTTTAATAATTCAGGGGGAATTGACATCTTGGTAATATGTAGTTCATATATTAATGATAAATGAAAATACCAGCAGACATTTTAGTCAAATATGAACAAAGAAAAACAATAGCAAGGAAGCACAGCAAACCCCTCAGACATAAAGCTCCAGTTGTTAAATGCACAGTGAGAAAGGTGATATTTCAGCTTAGTAGGTGAAAGTTGGGGTATTCGCTGTTGGTCATCTTGAAAAAAAAACAGCTGTATCCCCCCCCTTCTGCCCAGTCAATTGCAAATGCCTCAAAAAATTTGAAAAATGAAACTAGACTGCCAAAAGGATCATGGCTAAATGGCCCAGACGAGAGAAAACGAGAATGGCTTATAAATAAGAGGCATATGGTCCCACCGGCCAAGTCCCAGTGAGACCGCGTTGGTGCCCATCTGCTGACAAAGGGGCCATGTGACACCAAGGAGGTGGGGAGCCGCCCTCTACCCTACACTGCAGAACAAGTAAGTACCTCTCGCAGATCTCTGCATGCCCTTGCCATACAGCCCAGCAGGCCCACTCCTGTGCCACCTTCGAGAAGCCCTCACCTGCACTGGAAGAGTCACACCAGCAGGTTTATAAAAGCATCGAAACAACTGAAGTGACCAACAGCAAGGAAACAGGTATGTGGCCTTTCAAACAGGTTTAGATTACTCAGCAGCAATGAAAATGAGTAAACTGGAACTGCAGAGATCGACAGAACTCTCCGTGCACAGTGGAAACCAAGTGTGTATACAAAGTACAAAAATCTGCAAAAAAAAAAAACAAACTTGTTACTTATGTAGGTGTTCATTGTGCCTGTTTGTATGTCTGGGGTTTTTTAAGAAAACGATAAAAGTACTAGGAGAGAACATGGAAGATGACAACAAGCCTTTCCAAGCAGGACACAAAAAATCCCAAGAGAAAAGGAATAAATTGTAAAAAAGTAAAACTATGTAAAAAAGTAAAAAATTGGAACAAAATATCCCTCTCCTAAGTTAGGAAAATAGATTTGCTGTACCTGTGACAAAGAATAAATTCCCTTCACATGATTTGGCAGAAGTCAGAGATTGACAGATACTGATCTCTCTTGCAGCTGGCATCAGAAAACCATATTCATGCTGATGGTGAGGGTATCAACTGCCCCAGCCTTTGGAGGGCAGCTTGACAAATCACAGAGGTTTTTAAACATCCACACCCCTTGATCAAGCACTTTACCTCAGTGAAATCCTCCCACATGTTCACAAAAGCAACAAAATCCTGCTGTAGGATTATATAGTAAAAAATTGGAAATAGTCTAGGTGCCCATCAACAGGCAAGATGTTGAATAAGAACATTAATATCAGGGAATATTATGCAGCCTTCAAAAAACACAAGGTAGAGCTGTGTGAACCAGCAAGGAATGATATCCAATTGGTGATTGTCTGTAGTGAAACATTCAAGTGCAGGACAGTTTGTATAATATTCTATCGTTCATTTTTTAAAAACAGAAGTTCACAGTTTCCAGTAATGATGGTTACTGAGAGTAAATGATAATACTATGATACAGATGGTGGATGTTGGGAGCCAGTGTTCTCACTGTGGGAGTGGAGTGGGAGGTTACAGACAAGAGAATGCTAGAATGATTCACATGGTAATGAATTATACTTGGAGATACTAGCATAAATTAATATTTATTATTGATACAGATGATCTTATACAGAAATATTTCTAGGGGTGCCTGGGTGGCTCAGTCGATTAAGTGTCTGCCTTCTGCTCAGGTCATGATCACAGGGTCCTGGGATCAAGTCCCACATAGGGCTCCTTGGGGAGCAAGGGGGTGGGGGTGAGGGGAGGGGGGAAGCTGCTTCTCCCTCTCCCTCTGCCACTCCCCCCTGCTTGTGCTCTCTCACTCTCTGTCAAATAAATACATAAAATCTTTGTAAAAAACGAAATATTTCTAGTTAGGTGTATGTGTCCATGTACTTCCTTGCACCATCAACTGAGAGGGCCAAGAAACAAGGACCCTGCAGTAGCAATGAGCATACTTGGTTTCAGGTTCCTCATACCATTCTCTAATGAAAGGAATCAAATCTCCTTAGAGACATGGCAGATTCTAGGGCCAGGGCGGAAAATGTACAACACATGCCTGGAGAAAACTAGTGTCAGGAAGTGCAGAAGTACTAAAAAAAAACAATGATCAAAGATGGGGTTATGTCAAAGGAGAGAGGGGCCCCCTGAAAAGGCTCTGGATAGCCAAAACTAAAACAATTTCAGCAACAAAATCATGGCATACTGGATTATAATCAAAAATATGAAATAAATATCCATGAGTCTATCCTGACATAAACAGGAGAGATTAGAAATCTCCCATGCAGAAGAAATCCAAGTAATGTCTGTAGATAACTCTGCCCTCATGGAGGGAAACCATAACTCCCGTTCGTAAGTATGAGTGGTGCCAGTGACCTCCTCCCCTGGGGTACATGTCAGTGTGGTTGGGGAAAGTTACCACAGTGGAGACACCTGCAGACACTACCTCAGCCAAGTGAGGTAATCTTGAGAGTGTGTACCCTTGATAAGAAGTGATGAGAGTGTCATTTTACTTGTGGTCTTCCTCCCCAAAACACATAACCTCAGTCTAATCAAAGAGAAAACATCTGACAAATCCCAAAGAATCTGCGAAATACCTGACCGGTACTCCTTAGAACTGCTGAGGTCATCAAAAACAAGGAAAATCTGAGAAACCGTCACAGCCAAGAGGAGCCTAAAGACAAGTAAGAACTAAATGTTGTATCCTAGATGGTATCCTGGAAGAGAGAGGAACAAAAACAAAACAAGTCTGAATAAACTATGAACTTTAGTTAATAACATATAAATATTGGTTTATAATACTTAAGTACTGTGATGAATGTACCATATTATTGTGAAATGTTAAAGTTAGGGGAAGTTGGGTCCAAGGTATATAGGACCCTTCCACACCATGTGCTCATTTTTCCATATGCCTATAAATATTCTAAAATTAAGTTTATTTTAAAATGCTGGAATAAACATTTTTTTTAACATTTTTTAATTTGCAAAGAAACATCAAAGAACTACACGATAGTACAGAATTTCTGGGCCAAAATCTAAGCAGCAGCAAGGAGAGATCATCAGAATCTCCGTCTACCTCTCCAAATAAACTAAGCTGTGAATATGTGAAGCAGGGGTTTGGGGAGTTCACAGGGTAAAAAAGGCAAAGTCAAAATCCAGGGCCCACCAAAAGTGAGAAGTCTCATAGGACATTAAGCTGTGACCCCAAAGGGCTAACACCTCAGGATAAAGGCAAACCAGAAATAAAGCTGCCCTCCTCCCCAAAAACTCAAAGGGCTGTAGGCAGCACTGCCATGATGCAAAGCAGAACCAGGAAAACACACCCACCCCAGAGGGAGTGTAAACACTGGCTCTGGATGTGCAGCCCAACCCGTAGCCTAGGGGTGGTCTGTGGAGCCTCAAGGCATGAATTTAGAGTCATAGGCAGTACTCCTAAGGCCCAGGCAGAAATAAATGTCAATCCTCCCTAGAGGAAAGCACCTTCATTTTATGTCTTTAAGAGATCTACACAATTACTTTGCAAAGCAGCCTATAGTAAAAGCTAACCAAGTACACAAGAAAACAAGGCACTGTGAGTGAAAGGCAGCAGAAACAAACATTATAGGTCCATCTAGACTTCACATATTAGAAGTATTTGATATAGATCAAAAAACACCCCTGGCTTACTTTGTTTAAAGAAAAAGAAACAGGGTGCCTGGGTGGCTCAGTCAGTTGAGCGTCTGCCTGTGGCTCAGGTCATGATCCCAGAGTCCTGGGATTGAGCCCCTGGTCAGGCTTCCTGCTCATCAGGGTATCTGCTTCTCTCTCTCTCTCTCTCTCTCTCTCTCCCTTTCCCTCTGCCCATCCCCAGTTATCTCTCTCTCTCTCTCTCATAAATAAAATCTTTTTAAAAAAATACAAAATAAAGAACAATAAACCTACCTGAAAATCTGTAGGAGACAGGAAATTATAAGAAGTGAACATATAGAGCAGATAGGAAAGTCAAATAGAATTCTAGAGATGAAAAGCACAACCACCAAAATTAAAAACTGGGTGGAATGATGTGGCATCAGAGTGGACACAGCAAAGTAACAAATAAGTGGAAGACAGCTAAGAAATTAACTAGAATGCAGCCAAGAAAGAAAAAAAAAAGCTGGAAAATATGGAAGAAAAATTAAAATACCCAGAAGACAAACTGAGAAAGGTGACAAAGTCAAACATACATTTCATCGTGGTTTCAGGAGACAAGAGTATGAGGAGGATATTATTTGAAGAGATAATGACCGAGAATTTCCTAGAAGTGATAGAAGACAGCAATCCACAGATGCAAGAATCCCAAGAAATCCCAAACAGGATAAACAAAAGAAATCCAGCTGTAGACATGGTATAGTGAACTGCAGAAAACCAAAGACAAAGAGAAAATCTTAAAAGCAGCAGAGGGGGGGGGGAAAGCCTTTCCCCTTACCTTTACAGGAATGACCCTGCTGGCTTCACAGTATCACTGGAGGCCAGAAAATTGGCCTGACAGTTTCACAGGCTGAAAGAAATTACTGGCAACCTAGAATTCTAAACCTGGAAAAAAATATACAGTATTTAAAGAAGGTAAAATAAAGGTACTTTCAGATAAACAAGAACGTAGAGTTCTTCACCAACAGACCCACACTCAGGGACATTCTCGATGGGCACAGAGGTAATTGCTCTAAGTGGCCTGAGGCCTCTGTCATCCAGAAGCACAGCAAAGGCCCCGGCCCGCTGCCGAGGCAGACACAAGCATGTTGCTATTCCTCAGGGAAGCAGAAGACACACAGGCAACACTAACAAAGCAACTGAAGAAAACAATGAAAGAATAAATAGAAAGGATGATAGAAGCTGACAGCCAATCCCAAATATAAATAATAACTCTGAGAAGATACTAAATTTGTTATTATTATTGTACCGTCTCTGAATGAGAGATTTCAACATGATCCAGATGTTCCTGGTTTTGAAAAAAAATCCATGCCTCTAACGTGATTCCCTGAAACAGGAGGAGACACAAATATGTCCAGCAGTCTGCTACGAACTGTTGGGGAAGCAAAATTGATTGTTTGCCATCAAAATTAATAGAAATTATAGAGTCTATTTTGTAATTTTGGAAATTACTCAAAATGACTTGATGTAGGACTTTATATGTAAGAACATATAAAGTTTAACATTTATATCTTTCATATTTATAAATCAGGACCTGCTAAGAAACAGTTTTCATTGAAAATTAAGAGTTTGGGGGCACCTGGGTGGCTTAGTCAGTTAAGCGCCTGCCTTCAGCTTAGGTCATGATCTCAGGGTCCTGGGATCTAGCCCCATGTTGGGCTCCTTACTCAGCTAGGAGCCTGCTTCTCCCTCTGCCCCTCCACCTGCTTGTGCTTCCCCCACTCCCATCTCTCTGTCAAATAAACAAATAAAATCTTTTTTTTTTTAAGATTTTATTTATTTATTTGACAGAGAGAGATCACAAGTAGGCAGAGAGGCAGGCAGAGAGAGAGGAGGAAGCAGGCTCCCTGCGGAGCAGAGAGCCTGATGTGGGCCTCGATCCCAGGACCCTGAGATCATGACCTGAGCCGAAGGCAGAGGCTTTAACCCACTGAGCCACCCAGGCGCCCAATAAAATCTTTAAAAAAGAGAGAGAGAGAAAGAGAGAAAGAAAGAAAATTAAGAATTTGCTTTTTAAATAGTCTGCTGATGACCTCTGCATCTGCAAGAAGTGGGGTGTATGCACACATAGACTTGGGCAACTTCAGATTAATTCTAGAAAAATACAGAAAAACTCTGAACTACTGTTAATTCTAGGGGAGGGAACTGGGAGAAGAAAAGCAGACTGAGGAAGTTTTACCATATGCCCTTTTGAAAATTATGAACCTAACTTAAAAAATATATTTGACCCCCTGATACTAACAATTTTATGGAAAGACAGAGAGCTAAAAATACCCAAAGCACTGCTAAGAATAACATTAGGGGGTCTTGTTTTTCCTAATACTGAATTTTTATAAAATGGTAGTAATTAAGACGGCACAGTGTAGGTGCTAGGACAGAAAATGGACTGACAGGGGCGCCTGGGTGGCTCAGTGGGTTGAGGCCTCTCTGCCTTTGGCTCAGGTCATGATCTCAGGGTCCTGGGATCGAGCCCTGCATTGGGCTGCCTGCTCAGCAGGGAGCCTGCTTCCTCCTCTCTGCCTACCTCTCTGCCTACTTGTAATCTCTCTCTCTGTGTCAAATAAATAAATAAAATCTAAAAAAGAAAAAAAAGAAAATGGATTGACAATATGGAAGGGAGTGTACAGAGACAGATGTGCTTATCTGGGAACAGCTGACTTGGGACATAGCTGGCTTTGTAAGTCAGTGAGAGAAGCAGTTTTGCAATAATTGGTGGTTATATATGTTTAAACATAAATGAAAAAAATCAATAAAACTGGATTCTTACCCTCCTGGGTGGCTCAGTTGGTTAAGCGTCTACCTTCTGCTCTGGTCATGATCCCAGGGTCCTGGGGTTGAGCCTGCTTGGCAGGGAACCTGCTTCTCCTTCTGCCTGCCGCTCCCCCTGCTTGTGCTGACAAATAAATAAATAAATATCTTAAAAAAAAAAAAAAGGGTCCCTACCTTATACCACATAAATGGGAGAACAGATTTTTGACCCTGAGATACAGATTTCTTAATAAGAAAATACAACTACAGGGTGCCTGGGTCACTCAGTCACTTAAGCACCTGACTCTTGGTTTCAACTCAGGTCATGATCTCAGGGTTGTGAGATCAAGCCCCACCTGGGGTTCCACACTCAGTATGGAGTCTGCTTGAGATCCACTCTCTCCCTCCCCCTATGCTCCTCTCCCCAATCATTCTCTCTCTAAGATAAATAAATCTTTAAAGAGAGAAAAGAAAATACAAAGAAAAAGATTCATAATTTACATTAAAATCAAGACCCTGTGTTAATCAAAAGATATTACAAAGAGAATGAAAAGGTAAACCATGAACTGGATGATTTTTGCCACCCCCCATTCTGAATTATATCTAGAATATATAAAGAATTTCTGTGGGGCGCCTGGGTGGCTCAGTGGGTTAAAGCCTCTGCTTTCGGCTCAGGTCATGATCTCAGGGTCCTGGGATCGAGGCCCGCATTGGGCTCCCTGCTCAGCGGGGAGCCTGCTTCCCCCTCTCTCTCTCTGCCTGCCTCTCTGCCTCCTTGTGATCTCTCTCCCTCTGTGAAATAAATAAATAAAATCTTAAAAAAAAAATTTCTGTGAATTAAATAGAAAAATAACCCAATAGAAAAGTGGGGTGGGGGGTAGAATTTTATAGAAGAGGAAACACAAATAGTTCCTAAACAAATGAAATGATGTTCAATTTGTCATAGAACAGAAAAATGTAAATTAAAATCATTGTATCATCTCACATCACTCTGTTGCAAAAATTTAAGGATTGATAATATCAAATGCTAGCAAGGAAGTGGGACGAAGGACAGCAATTGTCTTTTTAAAAAGATTTTATTTGAGGGGCGCCTGGGTGGCTCAGTGGGTTAAAGCCTCTGCTTTCGGCTCAGGTCATGATCTCAGGGTCCTGGGATCGAGGCCCATATCGGGCTCTCTGCTTGGCAGGGAGCCTGCTTCCTCCTCTCTCTCTGCCTCTCTGCCTACTTGTGATCTCT
Organism: Ailurus styani; assembly: GCA_002007465.1. NCBI lineage: Eukaryota > Metazoa > Chordata > Mammalia > Carnivora > Ailuridae > Ailurus > Ailurus styani. The sequence goes on along the minus strand of LNAC01000056.1, from coordinate 1,177,505 downwards.
CTCTCTCTCTGTGTCAAATAAAGAAATAAAATCTTAAAAAAAAAAAAAGATTTTATTTGAGACAGAAAGCAAGCACAAGCGGGGAGGAGGATCAGGAGGGAAAAGCAGACTCCCCGCTCAGCAGGGAGCCCAATATGAGGACACCGAGATCATGACCTGAGTCGAAGGTAGACACTTAACCAAATGAGACACCTATGTGCTCCAAAGGACTGCAGTCATACCTGTAAATGTATACAACTTCTTCGGAAAACAGTTTGACAGTAACTGGTGAAACTGAAAATGTCTATACCCTGTACCCACCAATTTCACCTCTGGGTGTATAACCCTATAGAAATGTGTGTTTATGAGCACTAAATGACACATACGAGGGGCGCCTGGGTGGCTCAGTCATTAAGCATCTGCCTTCATCTCAGGTTATGAACCCAGGGTCCTGGGATCAAGCCCCACATTGGGCTCCCTGCTCAGCAGGAAGCCTGCTTCTCCCTCTCCCACTACCCCTGGTTGTGTTTCCTCTCTAGCTGTGTCTCTGTCAAATAAATAAGTAAAATCTTAAAAAAAAAAAAGACACATAAGAAGGTATATATATATATATATAGCAGCTGTTTGAAACAAAGGATCAGGAACTGAAACGTCCATCAGTGGAAGAATTAGTAAGGTGTGAGTGTATAATGTGTATAATGTATACATTATACACTAGACTATTATATATTATTATATAGCAATGAAATTATATCACATAGCAATGAAAAATGAATGAGGTATCCTACAAAATCCCTGACCAGTCCTCCTCAAAATCGTCAAGGTCAACGAAAACAAGTCTGAGAAACTTTCACAGCCAAGAGGAGCCTAAGGAGAAATAACTATCCTGGATCCTGAAACAGAAAAAGGGCATCAGGTAAAAACTAAGAAAATGTGGGCGCCTGGGTGGCTCAGTGGGTTAAAGCCGCTGCCTTCGGCTCAGGTCATGATCCCAGGGTCCTGGGATCGAGGCCCACATCGGGCTCTCTGCTCAGCAGGGAGCCTGCTTCCTCCTCTCTCCTCTCTCTCTGCCTGCCTCTCTGCCTACTTGTAATCTCTCTCTCTGTGTCAAATGAATAAATAAAAAAAAAAAATCTTTAAAAAAAAAAAAAACTAAGAAAATGTAAATAAACTACCGGCTTTAGGTAACAATAATGCTTCAGGGTGGGGAGGGGGCGTGGGTAGCTCAGTTGGTTAAGCATCCAACTCTTCGTTTTGGATCAGGTCATGATCTCAGGGTTGTGAGATTAAGCCCCATGTGGGGCTCCATACTTAGCATGGAGTCTGGTTGGGGTCCACTCTTTCCCTTTCCCTCTACCCCCCACCCCCATTTGTGCTCTTCCTCCCTTCAAATAAATAAAATCTGAAAGAGGTCTATTAACTAAAACATGAATGAGTTACAGCAGCATTAACATGGATCAATTTTGAATATAACATTAAGCAAAAGATGCCATGGAAAAACAGACCTGACTCCACTTACATTAAGTTCAGGAACAAGCAAATAAATGTATTGTTTAGGATAAGATGTGGTAAAACTACAACTGAGTAGTGGTATTATTGTACAGGTGAGAAAAATGAGCTCACCACTTGCCCAAGGTTCACAAGACCTTCCGGGGTCAGAAAATAAAGGAAGGAAGTGTAAAAACAAAATTGAGAATAATGGTTGCTTCTGGCAAGAGGAGCAGGTGGAAGGTGAAAGGAGGGAGGGAAGGGAAAGAGCTGTGATCAGGTCTAAGTGGGGGGTGGGGGGGTTGCTTCTGGGATCGTGAAGCATCCCATTTCCTGTCCTGGGTGGAGTGTACATCTGTGTTCTATCTGTGGTTCTTTAAACACTGCATGTTTTCATAGACTTCTGTATGTATGCTATACTTCACAAATTTACATTTTTATTAAAAAAATAAAAGAAATACTTGTCTGGCCCCTGGGCAGACTGTAGGCCCTGATGCACTGGCAGCCTTATTTTACATAGGACACTGCTCTCCTGGACTTCCTGACAGGTCTTCACATGGCCCTGATCTCCAACGTAGCTCCCCTTGGATTCCCCTGAGCTGAGGGAAGCTGTCTTTCTGGTCAATGCATGCCTGGCTTGAGTATATGCTCACCATTCCAGATAGGGCCTGTACATAGGGGTCATCTCTGTTCCTTCCTGTCATATACCACCAGACTCAGCAAAGCAACAGCATAGTCGTGGGGAGCAGCCTGGACCTGTGGGGTATTAAGGGTCAGCTTATTTCAGCCAGTCCCAGAGAAGGCTTCAGTCTGGGCACCACCCAGGCTGGAGGTCACAGGCCTCTCTCAGAACAGATGGCTGCTTGCTGCCACTCCCACTCAATTCCTGGACAAAAATCCCCACTGCCCCAGGGGACTGATAAGAGAAATGGGCCAGTGGGCCAAGTAGGTTGAGGTTGTGGATGGAAATGATCTCTGGGCCACAGAGCATGTAAAACTAAATCTTTCACTCAGAGGAGCTCAGGACAAATCTATTGATTCAGCACCAAAAGGGGTCCAGCCTGTAGGTCACTGATCCCCAGTTTAGCCCTGGGAGGCTGATCCCCTCCCACATACTCCACCCAAGTCTTGAGCACTGACATCCCTGCCACAAAGCACCTCCCCCCCAACAAGAGGGAGACAGAACCAACTCTCTGAGATCTCTTCCAAAGGAACATGGAGGTAGAGAGAGCCTGAGAGTTACCCATGACCACATGGCCAGTGACAGGCCATGGACCTGAGGCTTCCACCTAGTGATGGAGAGGCCCTCCCTTTGAGGCGCTCAGCCCTCCTACTGGGGAGAGTGGGATTCCTTCAATGGGACATTGAAAGAAGACAGGTAGAACACAGGTAGCCAGCAAACCCACCCACACACCATAAACCTCATCAGTCTTCCACAGCCCTAGATAGAGCAAGATCTGATCTCAATCTAGAAAACATTCCCCAACCTAGAACTAGGAAGGGTTGTCCTATGGGGGAAAGGGCCTCAAATCCCAAAGGCCCGAGAAAGCAAAGGCAGATGGCTTGGCAGACATCACCAGAGTCTACCACAAGCTCTCAACTCCATTGAGGGAAGCAAGTGGGAGTTTCAGTGACTACAGAGCTCCTGGTTCACCCCTAACCTGAAGCCAATCAATGGACTGACTCCCTGGGTAGAGTGGGATGGCCAGAAGAGGCCATATCAACAGGAGAAGGAGAGGCCGCAGGGCCAGCCTTGGCTTACAGATTCACTGAACAGAGAAAGGACCAGCCAACCAGATCCCTTAAACATTCCAAAAAAAGTACGCACTACAACTCTGATTCCCCCTCCTGGGAATTTGCCCAAAGAAGGAAAAAGCTGTGAGCACAAAGGAGGTCACCAGAGGGTTTTTTATAGACAGACACTGGAAGATTTAAGTGATAAACGAGAGCTGAGAGCTGTGTCGTGATAATGTTGCCCTTGACAGTCTGGCTGGCAAGGTTTAAATGCAGCAGAGCTGAGGATCTTCCTTGGTCCATTTTCTCTTTATGCCTCAGGGGTATAATGTTAAGATGTGATAACATAAGCAAAGGGCTTGCCTTGTGGCCTGGCCCAGATGATCACTCAAATAGCAGCTCAAGCAAATAAAAATGATGGAATATTTACCACATCTAAAACTGGTAAGGAAAAAAAAAAAAAAAACACTTGACACTGGCATCAGTGAGAGTACAGGCAACAAGCTATTGGAGAGCAATCAGACAGCATCCATCAAAGCCTTAAATGGACATAGTCTGAGACCCAGAAATTACACTACGAAGAACTTGACCTGTGTGTCTTCAGATTATGCCAAAATATGTTAACGACAGTGCAGACTGTAATAATTATAAACAAAACTGGAAACAAGTGTCTACCAAGAGCAGAAGGATTATAGTAACTGTTCCATCCACAGAATGGAATTCTGTGGAACTGTCAAACAAGGAAGAGCACACCTCGGGCAGGAGTTTCTCAGAGTGACAGCATGACTGCTTTAGTGTTAACTTTCATATACAGATCATTAAGTAAAAGCTCAAAACTATTTTTCTAATTTTAGAACCAGAACACTTATTTTGTAGAGAGACACTGGGATTCAGTAGAGATTGGGAAGTGGGTAGATTTTTATACCTTTCTTTGAACTTTAAAAATTATGTGTACATGTATATAACACATATATTATTACAAATACATGTGTTAATGGGGCTGTCTGGATGACAGAATTATAGGATATTTCTTTATTGGTTTTTAGTTATATACATATACAAGTATATATAGTTTGTATATATAGAGTACGTGTGTGTGTATATATATATAAATCTCTCTATATATAAACAAAACTTGCCATCAACCATTTTTCAGTTTGGTGGCTTTAAATACATTCATTTATTAATTACCATCTATTAAATACCATCCATCTCCAGAACTACATTCTAAACGGAAACCTTTCCCTGTTAAACACTAATTCCCTATCCCCGCTCCCTGTCCCCCCGCCCCCAATATTCCACTTTGTCTCTATGAATTCTGGCTTCTCCAGGGATCATGTAAGTGGAAGCATACAGTATTTCTCCTTTTGTGACTGGCTGCTACACTTAGCATGTCCTCAAGTTTCATCCATGTGCCATGTGATAGGACTTACTTTTTAAGGCTGTATTCCATTGTGTGTGTGCACACACACACACATACTGCATTTTTTATTTATCCATTCATCCAACAATATAACACTTGGGTTATTTCCACCTTTTCACTGTTGTGAGTAATGTTGCTATGAACAAGAGGGTGCAAGTGTCTGGTGAAGATCCTGCTTCAATTCTTTTGGCTACGTACCCAGAAGCGGAATTGCGGGATTGTATGCTAATTGTTTAAACCTTTAAAGAACTGCCAGACTGTTTTCCCCACAATGGCTCTATCATTTTACTTTCCCACCAACAATGCATGAGGGTACTCTTATTTTTAAACTGTTTTAATGGCTGCTAAGGAGACCAACTTGTGGGCTTCTGGCTTGTTCCTGGTGTTGCTGATACTGTGTAATTTGTGAAATAAGTGACATGTTCTGTGTTGTCAACACCCAATATCTTCCACAGTAATCTGCAAAAACCCCACACTACCCTGGCCCTGTCTAACAGTGCAGCTTAGTACTCAGAAGCATCTAGACAACAGACCTGCCCCACGAGGGAAAGTGGTGGCTGGGGCACCAGCCCCCACCCCCATCCACTGCCCCAGGGCAGAGAGGCTCCAGAGAGAAGTGGAAAACCTTAGTGAGGCACTTACCTCAATGGGCCCGCCCAGTGCCAGGGATTTCTGGCTGGCCCGGCCAAGGCCATGGTCCCCGGAGGGCACGGTGAGGTGCTTGTCGAGTCAGGCCTCACTGCCTGTAGCCAACGGAGAATGTAGTCACCATGCAGTAGGCAGTGCCTGTGGCCTCAGGGTTGGCCAAGCAGGTCTGGGCATGGCCTCCAAAGACCTGGTCAGACAGTTGTACAGTGAAGCTCCCACAAGCCTTCTGAGGTCAAGCCTACAGCTTCTGGGAACCTCAAATCCCCTTCCCCAGGTTTCTCAATATTTAAGGACCACAAAATGCCTGCATCAGAATAGGAAATCAGGGTGGGAGTGATTGAAGATGCAGACTCCTGGGCCTGGGCCCTGAATTTGGATTCAGGGTTGATGCTGTGCCTGGTAATCTGCATCATCTAATTGAGAATTACAGATTTCAGCAAAAACTGGTCCCATTCTCTGAGGAAGAACTCATTGGCAGGAACATGGCTCCCAAACTAAGGCTGGGAAGGAGAGCTCCTGACATCAACCCTGTAGGGGCCATGTCTGCTAGATCCCTGGAACACAGCAAGGGTTCAGAGTGTGATGGGGGCAGGGAGCACCCTTCCTTAGGACCCTGCTCCCTGCTTAGCTGAGAGACCTCCAGGAGAAAAAAGACAAGAAGGCTTCAGAGTAGTACCACCAATCCACAATTCCTAAGAGGGTCTGGCATTTACCCTGGCAATGGTAATGGAATACACAATGGGCACCACACTGAACTCCTTGTGGGCTGATTCTGCCCTCAGCCCAGAAGCTATGGGAGCTCAGGCCACAGAAGCGAACTACCTGGCCCCTGACCTGTAGCTCCGACAGTGGGAGAGCAGGGACTTTTAAAGAACCTACCCTGATTCCAAACTGGGGCTATAAACAAGCTGGAAACGGCTGGGGGAAAAGGACAGGATCAGTAAAACTTCCTTAGTGGTGTGTGAAACTCCAGACACCAGAGGGTACCTATGGTGACTTCAGGCAGTTGGGAGCCCATTCCTTGTCAAGACGCTTCATCTCCTGGAAGGTAGCTCAGTGGGACAGCCAGAGCTGGGCAGCCTGATTCTGTTCCTGGTTCCTAGGGCTCCCTGCCCTCATGAGTTTTTTTTGTGAGACCAAGTGACAGTAGCAATGCCCCGTGAGATCTTCAGCACCCTTCAAGTCACACTCCTCCCATTCTTTGATGTGGACCAAGAATGTCTTCAATTCAGTCAGTTGTGCTAAAAATACAGCTTCACTTGCCTCGTCCAACCCGGTTTTGACACTAACACGGTCAGGACAGAAATGCTGGAGCTGCAGGCGGGAGGGGTCAGAGGGATCCAGTCCTGGGTGTTGCTGGGCTGGGGGGCCTGGGATGATCCAGGGGCTAGCAGCAGAGCTGAGGGCAAGCCCAGGGAAGGGGAGGAACATGCTGGTGCTGACAGAAGGAAATACACAGGGTCTGGGCTCTAAGCCACATTCTGACCCCACGGGAATCTTAGGGAAATGGCAAAGAGGTTTCACCTTTTTTCCCAAGGCACTGACTGGTAACAGCTGCTAAGAAGAAGCTGAAGGCCATGAAGCTACATCCAGAGCAAGCACGGAGGCCAATGAGCAGCATCTTCTCCCGGCAGCATGCTCTCCTGGAATGCCCCCAACTGATAGCTGGGATTTTTAAAAACTGCTTGATCAAATGGTGCTGCCCAGGCTTTGAGTCTCATACTGAAACATACTCAAACAGTAACATTTTGCCCATTTGAAGTTGTAGTTATCATGTTCTGAGCTCCTAAACTACTGCATACTTACACTGTTTTTACACTTTAGGACAGAACCTTCCATTTATATCAAAACCACATTTTGTACCACCTTTGACTAATTTTGTTTTAGTGAGAATTTGGGGTTAACTGTGCCATTCTCCCCACCTTCACCTCCAAGGATACAGTGAAAAGCATGACATCTTAAGAAACAAGAGGGTAGGTGAAATCTCCCAGCACCAAGCCCAGGGAATGTGCCCCCTGCTGACCCCGTGACAGAATGCTGTAACCAGACACCAACTTGTTTAGTGCCCTTGACAGAACTGGGCAGAACCAGCCACAGTCAGGCCAAAGACTCTCTGCCCCAGGGGAATTTAACCAATCAAAAATGCAAATAGATGAACCAGCTCAGTGTTACCCAGTGTTCCCAATCTTCCTGGCTCCCAACACTCTGTGAAGAAAGGGAATGTATTTATGGCAAATAATTCTGGGGCTGAATCAATGCGTTGTGAATCAGAGACCCCAAAAAAAAAAAAAAGAATCTATAAAGGGCTTCCATTCTGATCAACCCAACACCATTACTGTACAAAAAACAGTTTTATTAGTTAATTACCCCAGGTGTGCCTCTGTTCATGCTCTAGGTCACACCCCTTTCTCAGATCCGGCCCAGGCTCATAGGCAAGTTACCAGATTAGCAAATAGGAAAATTGTTCTGCAAAATAGCAACTGTCAGCTTAAGGCATTACTAACATTGCAGAAGGAAGCAAGGTTACTAGGGAAGTTTGGACAGCTCAGGATGATGATTTCCGGAACAGGAAACCCTCTCTGAAAGGGCCAGCCCATGCTGCTGTCTGACATGGGAAAGGACACTCTTGCTCTGGGTGATAGGTCACTCCTTTAAACTCACCCACAATGTCACAGACAAAACACTGTCTATTCCTCAAGCTTTCAGATTTAGAAATTAGTTATATAAAAAGGACTCTGTCCCAGAAGCCCTGGCACATCTGCAGGCCTCCCAGAGAGCTCACTCGATCCTCCCTGACTAGAGCAGGGGAGGATAGAGATATATGGAAGGTCGGTCAGGCTCAGTTTTTAAAAATGAATTCACTACTAGAAATATGGAGCAAGGGGTAGAGACCCCTGCTACAATTACATGCGGAATCATTGTCCTCCCAGAGAGCGGGCTCCTCCGGGCTCCTTCAGTCCACGGAAGTGCTCAGAGCAGGGCAGGCCAGTGTGGCCACAGAGCTGCCGCCTGCCTCACTGCATGCCGAACCACTGCTCCTGGTCAGCCCACTGGGCCGCCTCACTGTCGCTGCCCTCCAGGTCCCCTTCTTCCCCACTCCCTTCCATGTCGTCCACATCCTCCTCCTGAGTGGCATCCGTGGGACTCTCCTCCTTCTCCATCTTCTGCATCCCCTCTAGAGACTTCTGGTCATTGGGGTCCAAACTAGGGGACAACAAAACAAAGGAGAGGCCTGAATCTCTGCCTTGCTTCTTGCTGGCTGATGCGTCATCTCCCTGGCACGGCAGTGAAATGACCACCCAGTCACAGAGAAACTGCTAATGCCTGGCCTCTCCAAACAACTCTGGTTCCACAGGCGAGATCGAGGGAGTCCACCACTAGAAGTGAAAAAAGGTGTCTTGTCCTAATTTTTAGAAATCTCAAATTGAGTTTTTCTCCACGTATTTCTTATACATTTTCACACTTCTTACCCCAGCATTCTGCTAGAGGAAGATACTAGATAACACAAATGAAAAAGCAGCAAACAACCATTAACAGAAAAATTCAAATGTAATTTCTTAACAGTATCAGATTTTTAAGCTACAAAGTTACAAAAAATACTTATATTTCTGTGAGTGAAGTTGTTTCGTGTTCTTATGATGTAATTAACCACATCAGCATTTTAGTAGTCAACCAAAATTGTCATGCTTACCATGGAACACATCTGTCAACTCCTAGGTTAGACCCCAGGACCCAAAGCTACCTCTACTCGGACACACAAGTTTAGCAGCTAAGAATCACTACACATGCCAAAATCCCCAAATCCCCAAAGTTCAGTCTCCAGAACATTTATTTACTTGGCTTCTAAGCAATTCTTCCTCTAGCCTTTGTGATTACCACCAAGGCCAGGAGGTGTCCAAGCTCTAGCAAATTCCACCTCTACTTCCATAACTACAGATTGATTGGTAACCTTTTCTCTGAAACTCTCCATACAACTCTCACCCACACCCAGGGATCCCCACCCTTGAGACACCTTGCCTTCTAGAGACTGCTATGAAAGCACTTAGCACGTGGCATCGATCAGTCTACATGCCTGAGACTGAGAGTGAGAGTTCCCAGAATCGCAGCATACCCAGTGGTTACTGAGATGCCAGGTGCTCAACTGCTGAACAAATAAATGGATGTGACCAGACTCGATTAAAGACAGGCCTTCACCATAACCTTACAGACACACAGACAACCCTCAAAGAAATCACTTCTATATTAAACAGTAAGAATACCACTATTTATTTAGTATTTACTATGTATCAGGCACAGCACTAAGAGCTTTACATGGAATAATAATTTAATCCTCATTTAATCACTTAATACCTAATAAGGTAGATATAGACAAATTTGTTAGTAACTTGCCCAAGATAACAGGTGAAGGTAATATTCAAACTTCAGAGCTTAAGTCTGTTACTACAGTAGGTAGAAACATGGGAAAGTACTTACAATACTTTGATTTGAAAAAGCAGAATATAAAATATATACTACATATACCCTATAAAAATATGTTTACTTGTGGGCAAGGCCAGGCAGATGATCGATACAAATGAAAACAGATGATATAGTGGTATGGGCTGGTTATGAGTGAAACAGTTCTTTAATGTTGCTTATAATATACTTTATGAAAAAAATTTTTTTTAGAAGCTACGTACTCACAAATAACTCTTCTACCATTACTATTATTACTCTGTTTTCAACCATGGGCACAAAAGTGTGCTTCCAGAACTCCTATTACATAGGTCCCTGCCTCCTCTACCCCTCATTGACCTTCCCCCCATGGGAGGCTAAGTGCCTACCTTAGTGCTATACTATATTGGTCCATTGCCTCCTGATACTCATTGACAGCTACAAGGAAATCTCCTAGGATCCGATGCAGGACACAGTCACTCTGATTAGCTAGTGCATTCCTCAGCAAAGCAATTCCATCTTCATATTTCTGTTCTCTGCCTAAAAAGAAAAAGATTCTCATTTTCCTACTTAACACAACATTGTGAAAATACATTCCCATTTTAAGTCATATACACAAAACCACAACAATGATCAAAATCCAATAATCTCTTTGTAGACGTCCTTAAGAGAACAGTGGTATAGCAAGAAGTAAGAACAAGCTCATATGAATTCCTATTCCATTAAGAAATGTGGAGCTTGAGTTCTGATTTTTTTTTTTTAAAGATTTTATTTATTTATTTGACACAGAGAGAGAGATTACAAGTAGGCAGAGAGACAGGGAGAGAGAGAGAGGGGGAAGCAGGCTCCCCGCCGAGCAGGGAGCCCGATGTGGGCCTCGATCCCAGGACCCTGAGATCATGACCTGAGCCGAAGGCAGAGGCTTTAACCCACTGAGCCACCCAGGCGCCCGAGTTCTGATTTTTTAAAGTGTTTTTTTTTTTTTTTAAGATTTTATTTATTTATTTCACAGAGGGAGAGAGATCACAAGGAGGCAGAGAGGCAGGCAGAGAGAGAGAGGGGGAAGCAGGCTCCCCGCCGAGCAGGGAGCCCGATGTGGGCCTCGATCCCAGGACCCTGAGATCATGACCTGAGCCGAAAGCAGAGGCTTTAACCCACTGAGCCACCCAGGCGCCCGAGTTCTGATTTTTTAAATTATACTCTTAACCTAAGTTCAAATAAAAAGCCAAAATCCATTTTATTTGCCAAACTAGGCCAAACCCAGGATTTCATCATAAATCAGGACTAAACAAAACAAAACAAAACAAAACAAAACAAAACAAAACCACAGCTAAAAGAAAAGTCATTAGCAAATCCAGATGGGTCGAAATCATTCAAGCTGGCTAAAACCAGTTCTAATCAGCCCAAACCAGTTCAGGACAACCAAAACCAGATCAAAGTGAGCTGAACAGGTACCAACCAAGTATAGCTGGTTTGAGCCACTCAAAATATGAGTCACTGCCAATCCAAGCTGGTCTAAACCATCTACATTTGGCTGTGCTAAATATAAACCAATTCAGATAGGCTCAAACCTACTACAAAAGACACACACCTGTCTGGTCATCTGTAGTAACCAGCTGAGACCAAGAAATCCAAATGAGATCAGGTTTTATACAATTAACAACAAAAGGGAAGTAAATAAGATACTTACTAAGTAGTTCTGCTTTTTTCACCACAGCCTTAATGTAATCCGGCCTTTGGGTCAGGGCTTTATCTAATAAAGTTTTGGCTTTTTCCTGTGTCACTGGGTCTTCAAGACAAACAGTGGCTAAAAGGGTAAGGGTCTGTGCATTTGCTCCTAGAGTTTTGTAAACATTGTTAGCCATTACCATTGCTTCACGAATACTGTTGGAAGCCAAGTAACATTCAATGAGACCTGAAGGAAAAAAAAAAAGGTTCAACCACATTACCATTCTAAGCAATGCTTCCACTCTGACAGCCTTCCAAATTGCAAACCTTCAAAGCTTCAGACAAAGGGCAGGCCAGGGGGAAAAACTCTGATGTCATTAGAGAGTGTGGAGATGGAATAAGAAGTGCTCCTCCCCAGAGCACTTCAGGGATGTAGAAAAAGGCTGCATGCACTGCAAAGGCACCTTCAGTTAGCAAAGGAAACAAACACGCATAAGTAAAATGAAGCAGGCAGGCAGCCCAGTTGATGTGAGAAGAAAAAACACAACCTTAATCCATTACTTGAAATAGAGATGATGTTGACAACAAAGCGCAAGATTCCATTGCCTCTTAACGAGCTATTAATTTCTGGTTGTATTCAGTCACCTCTAGTCCTAGGCTTACATGGGAGAACTTTATAGTTCCAAGTGAATGTCCAATCCTACAAAACTACTAGTTAGTGTAATATCTACTAATGGACATAGAGAGCAACCTAAGAAGAAACAACAACTTTTCATTTGAAACATAAAATTATTTTGAAAAAGACATTTGCTGAGGGTTCCCCTAACCTAGATGGAAAATGCTTATCAGATGGACCAAATACACCGAGACTGGCAGCTCCTGCCTCTTACCATACCCACAACAAGATGCCCAATGGGGATACTTCAAGCAGAGACAACTCTCAACTCTTTTTGCCAAGAACTTGAGAACAGAGGAAGTACTTTTTGACACAAAGCTCTCATCAAAACAGAAAAACAGCTTAAACCCAAACCCACGCATCCCTGGCAGATTTTCTTTGCATACTCCTCCACCCTAGCAGCACTTATAATATTTGTGCACGTTCTACAGCACACCATGGTTACTTAACCAGAAATTACCTAACTCCTCAGGCCAATGTGTTGCATTTAGAATATAGCTGTTTGCAACTACTTACTGAGCAGTTTTATTTCCCTGCTAAAGCCCCTCTTGGAACTTCAGATGGAAATGGAAAGAATGCTCTTCACTACTCCAATGCCTCCGCCAATAAAGGAAGCTTGGCTAGAGGTTGTAAGAAGCACCAGAGAGCATAATAAGTTACTCTGCTTCAAAACTCCAAATGTATCTTGAGTGAAAGCACTTATCATGCCTCACTGGCCTGCAGAAGGTCCTCTGCTCCCAATGACTAACCATCACTCGTCCAAGCATTGTGGAGTTCATTATTCAACTGCATTCCTGGGCTCTTATGAAACAGGCATGCAGTAGAAAGGAACTAGCATGATAAAAGCAGCTGAGAGACTAGGAAGTTAATTTCAGGATCAAAAATTTAATCTGGAACCAAAAACTTGGTTTGCTGGGGATCCTTTAAGAACAAATCCACAATACGCATAGTTCTCTATCTAAGCAGATTTGTTCTTTACCCCAACTTTCAAATTTTCTCAAATCTGAACTCATCTTCCTGTTAAGAGCAAGTCACTCTTAGACTCCTGGGTTTATTTTTAAATTCTTATAAAAATATGCTTTGGAGGAACTGCATCTTATAAGATCTATTTTAACATCTGTGACTGAGTCACCAAATGTTGCTGAAGCTGGCACGGCTCCTCTGAACTCCTAGGGTCAGTTCACATGAACTTAAAATAGTACGTAACAAAACAAAGTTTGACCATGATCATGCCCACTCAGGAGGTCACAATGAACTGACTAGTTCCCACAACCAACACTGTCATATGGATATGAAGTTACCCTCTGAGTAATATTTCTGGCCTGATGTAAAACAACTATTAAAAAATAAAGACATAACTAAGTGATCTAGCACAGTGCCAGCAGAGATTCACATTAAGGAGTGGGCCATGTTTGTGAAATAAAAATAGGACCAAAAAACCCTCCCTAACTACTCCCTCAACCAAAAACCAGGAAAAGAGAATGAAAAAAATATATTCTGAAGGTCCAGCGAAAACCCTAAATGATTTTTAAAATGTCAAATGCAGTGATTCCCAAACTCGTCCACACACTGGCATTACCCGGGGTCTTCAAAAAAAAAAAAAAAAACCGGTAACCATCTCCCAACTGTAGTATCTCCCAACTGCAGTATTCTGAGTTAGGTAGTATTAGAGTGACCTGGCATGAGAATTTTTAAAAGTACCCCCAGAGAACTTTAACATGCAAGAGAGTTTGGGAACTGCTGGCCTAACAAAACCTTCCATCTCGGGGTGCCTGGGTGGTTCAGTCAGTAAAACATCCCGACTCCTGATTCAGGCTCAGGTCATTATCTCAGGGTTGTGAGATCAAGCTCCCAAGCTGGATATGGAACCTGCTTAAGATTCTCTATCTCCCTCTGCCCCTTACTCCCACAACTAATGAGCTCATGTGCGCTCTCTCTAAAAAAAACAAAAATTAAAACCTTCCACCTGAGTGCTAATGCTACACACCTACAGATTCACACCATTCATCTTTTTCCTCTTACCTTCATAACAATCTAAGCGACAAGGTGCAAGCCGTATAGCCTCCCGAAAGTGGATTATTGCTTCTTGGACTCTGCCCATGTTTCTAAGTGCTGCTCCCTTCAGTAGCAAAGCTTGAACACTATTACTGTTCAACTGAATGGCCTTGGCTCCTAAATAGAGAGCCCGAGAGTAGCGTTTGCTATAAAAACTATGACACCTGGAGAAAAAAAAAATGCAACATTACCTGAGAGAAAATGGTAAAGAAACTTCTTCAAAACCAAACAGAAGGTCCTCTACATGATCCTTATCACAAGCACACTTACAGCTTTAACCTGAGATATTAGCAGGTGGGGGAAACAAAAACAAGAGAATCTAAATATTTATTTTGAAGGTGAAATACTGATATGGAAGGGAAAAATTATGGGAAAGAACCTGATACCGGGATATGTTATCCAGTGAGAGATATTCAAAGAATCTGTAAAGCCATGGTAAATAACAAAGCAGGGACTTCTGGCTTGTTGCTGAGCACAATGCACTATCTCAGTGGATACCTATCCCATAAAAGTCTGAGAAAAGACTCAGTGAGGTAACTAATGTGTCCAAAGTTAAAAACCCTGATCTGAATTCTGATTATCTCTTAAACCTGTGTTTTCAACCTATATGCTATTTGGGAGGAACCACAATTTCCCAAAGAATGTACTGAAAACTAGAGAGAAAAGAAAATGCATAAACATACCCAGAGACCACCCAGGGTTCTGCATGCTGATCAGAAATATTGAAAAGGCGGCAGCCAAGGTTCTCCACATCCTCTAGCCGCCCTTCTCTTGCTAGGAGGTAGCCATATACATCCATTCCTGGAAAGGAAGAGGCTTTTTTAAAAAGCAGCAGGTGTCCTTTATTAAAGAGCAACAGCCTTCATCAGAGACCACACTCAAGCCCCAGCTCCACCATGGCCTGAGCCCTTTCCACCATGATGAGCTCTTCCCACCAGCATTCCCACTTTCCTACAATACAATTAATTAAAGGGGCACCTGAGTGGCTCAGTCAGTTGGGAGTCTGACTCTTAATTTCGGCTCAGGTCATGATCTCAGGATCGGGAGATCAAGCCCCACATGAGGCTCTGCGCTCAGCAGGGAGTCTGCTTGAGATTCTCCCTCTCCTTCTGCCCCTCCCCCACTATGGCTTATGCGCTCTCTCCCCCTCTCTAAAATTGACAGATAAATCTTAAATTTAAAAAAATGACTTTTTAAACAAAAGATTTTATTTATTTTTCTGACAGAGAGCACACAAGCAGGGGGAGCAGTGGGCAGAGGGAGAAGCAGGCTCTCTACTGAGCAAGAAGCCTCATGCAGGACTTGATGCGAGGATGATGGGATCATGACCTGAGCCAAAGGCAGATGCTTAACTGACTGAGCCACCCAGGTATCCCGAAAAAAGGACTATTAAAAAAGACAAAACACATCCAGAAAGTTTAAAATGCAAAGGAGTAGAAGGATCTACAACTCACAATTTGAAAGCCAATTATTTTTGGGAACTGTTTGTCCCTACAACCTGTGACATGATATACAGTTAACCTAACTCATAACCAGAAAAAGCACAAAAAAGCATCACGTTAATTTCTTTTCTTCAAGAAGCCTAGGCACAGTCCAGGGTGCACACTTAATAGGCCGGTTAGTCTCAGAAAAAGTAGCCTATTCCAGAAAAAGCATCTAGTTCTTTTTGGAGTCCAACTGATTTAAGATCACCCCACTCCCTGCTTATTCTTACCCGTGTTCTATAAAAAGGGTCCCATGTTTGCTGTCACCCATCTCTTACCACCATCCCCTTCATTCCTTGTTATCCTTCAGATTCCGAGGAAAATGTCTCTCTTGCCAGGATCACTGCAATACTCCCTGCTGGGCCCCAAATCTGGGCCTGAGCTTTCAACTCCAAGCTGCCAACTACTGCCAGACTAGTATTTCTAACACCACTTTCATCATGGGCACAGACAACTCAGAGAAGAGAAATAAGCACTGGGCAGGAGGGTCTCGAGACCTTGGGCAAACAATTTCATATTTCTGGATCTGTCCTCTCATCTCCTTGCTCTGTAGTTCTCATGGCTTAAAAGTCTACAGGACTAACTACCATCACAAGGCCATATTTTTCTGATGGCCTCTTTTGGAACTTTGTAAGCAGATTCCAGCCTACTTATCAGACCTTATTTCCCACTACCTATCACTCACCTCATTACATTCTTAATGCCTGTTCACTTACTCCCTTTTAAGTGTACTAAGGACACTTTTAGTTTTAGTAAAACTAAATGTCTAAAAGGATATTATGGTTCTGGGGATGCCATCCAAAATCTCAGCTGGGCACACCATAAATTTATAAATCATAAGGAAGGGCTATCACCTCTCCCAAAAGAAAAAGAGTCAAGTAATGATCTACCTGGAAATGATGCTTGAATTCAAGCAAAAACAACTGCTCAAAATGGAATTACAAGTGTTAAAGACATGTATTAGACCTAAAAAAAGGTAAAAGGCTACTAGAATAAGTTTCACAAATATTTCTATGAAAAATGGTATCAGAACATTATTCTACATTGTCTCCCTTTCTTTGCTGATCCTCCCCTCTGCAGCCACTTCCACCATGCCTCAAAAATTACTTACCTTTTATCAAATAAGGATCCAACATCTGTGCCTGTTCAAACTTGAGGACAGAGTTTTTATTGTCTCCAGCTCTGAAGTACAGATCTGCTAAGCTTCCCAGCAGGTCCACGTTATCTCGTAATAAGGACTTTTTCTCTAGTGAACTTCAAAATATTAAACATTGACCCTTAAGATTTATTATGAATCCTCTTAGTTTCTGAATTTGGGTGACAGGGATATAAGCACTATTTTCTTTTGTATATATATGACATTTTTCATAATAAAAAGCTTTTCAAACAAACCGTATACACTATTCTTATTCTGAGCTTATGATTTAAAGAAAGTTATACACGATAAGAAAACCAATATATAGAATAAAGCAGAAATCTCTCATTACCTAGAAAGGACTTTCTAGTTCCAGGTTTTCAGAGGACAATATGGTGCTAAATGTACTGTCATTCAAAAGTGACTCTGCATAACACAAAACCCAGTCTCTTATCCTTGGACTTTACCTGACTAGAAAGAAAATCCCAGTCATAAAGAGGCAACCCAAGTCAGATGCTGCAATCTATGCTTCTGGGACATCCAAAAAGATGTTCTTCCAAGTTCCGGCATGTCAACTAAGGCAGCCGGCTGTGCAAGGGTTACCACTTTTGCAATTACAGAGCTGAACTCGGTCAAAGTTTACATTTAACACATCCTCAAAGCAGAGATTATTACCCTTAGGACCATTAAGTACATTAAGAGACTAAAGCAAGCCTGAGGACAACAGGCTACAACACCAAGAAATAAGCAACTCCTAATTCTATTTTGCTAATTTCTATTTTACACCAGACCTCCATTAAAGAAAGGGCCTCAAGAACACTGAATTAACTTTGTGGCTCTCACCAGATGGTATTGATTGCTCTCGAGTTGTCACCAGTGTGCACAAAAGCATATGCTTTGATCCACACAGAGAGCCAATCCAAGTTAGGCACGGTCTGGATCACGTTCATTGTCATCGATGCCACCTCTGCACCTTTTACAGAAAGGGAAAGCAAACCTAATCCAACAAAAAACAGGAGAAATAAGGTGAAGCTTACCATCCCTCTTCCACAAGGCAAGAAGCATTAGGCTACTCTCCGTTGGCTACAAGGTAACACTTTCCCTATTCTAAGCAAGATGCAGATGACAAAACAACTATAATTTAACATTTCTTGATCTGTGAAAAACACATGACAACAGTAGTCTACTGAACCACTCTCTGGAAGTTAGGCATGGGCAAATTTTTTTTAAATTTGCCTTTTTAGTAATCTTTACACTCAACATGGGGCTTCAACTCATGCCCCGAGATCAAGAGTCGCAAGCTCTTCCAACTGAGCCAGCCAGGTGCCCTTGGCATGTACAGATTCTAATGTATAGCTAAGAGTGAGAACTACCAACTCAGAGAGTAAACAATCCATAGAAATAGGCTGAGAATGATCTGTACCTAGTATGGCATCAAGGGCTAACGGGCACTGCCTCAGCACTTCCTTATAGCTGGTGACTGAAGGGCGCTCCTGACCAGCCTTCTTGTACAGGTTTGCCAACATCATGTTTATCTGTAATAAACAAAAACAAAAGATAGTAAGATAAGCGTATATTGCAAAGAAAATATCAGATTTAAAGTCCTTTATGATTTAAATTAAGTCCTGATTTGTTATTACCAGCTACTAATCTACTTTTTACTGGAAAATCTACCCACAGCCCTGTGGAAATAAACAAAGACCAATCCCATTCTTCAAACCAAAGAGGAAATTACTACCTTCGCTTTTCCTACATCCTCCCATTTCTAAGAGGAAAGTCAAATTCCTCTCACTTACCCAACCAAAAGGTCCCGTACTATCTGGACCAAAGATGCTGCCTCTGGAAATGGGAGCAATATTTATTTGAGAAATGTTACAGAATTCTAATTACCTTGATTCTTTCTTGATCTTAAGACAGAAGATGAACTACCCTAGAAGTGCTCAAGTTTACATATTTTAAATGCAATTAATATCAAGACAAGAAAATGAGGAATTCTTAACATAACTTCTTAAGAAAAGGTCAGATGAATTTTCCCCCAAAAAGAAAATGACAGATACAGAATTAAATACTTGGCTTCTCTCTGACAATTATTCTAGCATCTAGACTCTAGTCTTTCTAACACTGAAAGCATGGACCCACAGGTACTATCTGACTCATCAAAGTGATGCTACAAAAATCAAACTCTAACTGACCTCTGGAGGTACAATGATCCAGAGATTAGCTACAACATTTAAATCCAGTAAATGCATTTTTAGCGCAATTCAAATTTGTAACTCAGTAGAGCTCTTTTAAAATAACCCTTTCTAAAAACACAACAAGGAAAATTTAAGAAAGCCTAAAAGTTTCAAAGAATGTAGAAGTTACAGGGAAAAACAAATGATCTCCTTAATAGTACAGAGAGAAAAAAAAAAGAACATTCCAATTTAAAATTAATAGATATTAAACATAGCAGTGTTTGCCAGATCATTAACCTAAGGAAGCAGTCAACATGAGGACACACAAAAAAAGCTAATCCCCAATCTCTTCGGTTATTTGTAGCCTGGTACGCCAGATATTTACTCAAAAAGAGTGGCTCTGAAGATGAAGAACATCTGCTCCAATTATGACTTACAGTATATAAAACAATCTAGTATGGCATTAATCCATACTGATGATTCAAATAATGAAATAAATGAAATACTAGAAATAAAACTTTATTTGGCCTCAGCTTTTCCATTTTAGGCTATGTTGAAAATGCAAAAGAAAATACTTAAAGGAAAACTCCAGTATTAGCATCAATACTTTAAAAAGAATAAAAGGTTTAATTTAAGATCCTTTCTAGACTGCTTGTTATTAACTATGACTGAGACACCATCTGTCTCAACAAATATTAAAATTCCCTTTAAACTACCTGTCACTTCAAAATGAGTTTTGAGTACTACCTATGAGAAAGTCAATTCTTTTTAAAACAGATCCTTACTTGGGAACATCACAAAGTCACATTCCACCAGCTATAAGCACAAGCAGTCATCTTTTTCTTAAAACTGAGTGAGAAATTGTCTGTTGATATGTTTACTCTTAAAAGTTGAAGATTTACAAGATATAATAATCTCACACTGGAATTTTCCTTTAAAATGTGAAGAAATGTGTGGTGGTGTTTACCATACATTAACAGACGTTCATTTAGACGTATTTTGACTCACTTCCTTGTCCTTTACACAGACTGAGAAGCCAGTTAACTCCCTAACGGACAAGAAAGAAAAACTGTAAATATTATAGGTTTATGTTTGAGGCACACATCTTTGTTTGTTCCTGGCTACAACAGCTCTACAGAATGAAGGATATGTACTCCTCACAAATGTGGACTCCTCTAGTCCCTCTTAAAATGATGGCCTTAAACACCAAAGCGTTGGATACCACAAACTGAGTTTATTTGCGATTACTCATTTTCAAAAAATGTCCCACCCTCAAGTCATTGAGGAAATTGTGGTACATTTCCAATGAGACAAGGAAAAGGCATCGTTCAAGTTTATAATCAAATTGGCATCTTCCAAAAGGAAGACACTCTTCACATATGCAAAAAATTATACTTGGGATAAGTCATAGTGTATCAGAAAACAATTTAGTATATAGCATCCAAGCTTATTATGAGACAGGTTAGTCTATAATATGCTTCCAAATGTTTTTTTTTTTCCAAATGTTCTTAATAGCATAAAATAAACTGAGGAAATAGCTTAGTTTTTAAAATACGCAGAAAATAGTAAATAAATCCTCAATATAAGGAGATGCTTAAACACATTCTCATCAAGTTTGATAGGTTACTTTCAAAACCCAGCAACACTTAGGTGAAAAAACACTAAATACACCACTGCTTAGATTCCTTTTCTTTTAAGGGCAGGAGGATGTACACAGACATCTTACATATAAAATTCATTGTTAAGCACAAGTTGGACCAAATGGTTCTTTAATGAAGTGAGGAAGGCAGGCGACATGAGAGCATGTTAGAGTATTAACTACTGATGTGAATTCAATACTACGAGCAAGGATTCTCATTGTTCTTCTAAACTGGACTCAAAACAAACTGTAATCAGATACCCAATATAATACTCCTTACATAGTATTCTTTTACATATGAACTTATTTATTTTTCCAAAGGCCAGCAGAGAAAAGTATTATTAACCTCATTATATAAATTAAAAAAAGTAAAGTTCAGATTGGTAACTTGCCCAAGTTCACACTACACAGTTCACAGCTTATATGCCCTAAACTCAGACAAGATACCAGATCTCTTGATTTCAGCTGAAGGTATTCTACTGATTATAATATGTTGCCAAATCAAACACAAATATATATCCCACGTACAAATAAGTACATAAAGATCTTATAATCTTGGATTTTTAAAACAAAAGGATTAATAACTTCATTCACGTTACAGCATGCAAAACATGAGGTTCTAAAAAAAAGTACCACTGCCACCTGGAAGCATTTGCAAATTACTTCCTCTGGGTAAGAAATACCAAAGAACAAACACTGGTAGTATTATCCAGCTATCATTTTTATCAGCTGAATTTTTAGGGTTTTATAAGAAAGTAATTCTTCTGTCTCTCTGAACCTCATCCACTCCATTAACAGGGGAACAAAGTGAGTCAAGAGTAAAATGTTCAGATGGACTCCCTAGGCATGGAGAAAACATGGAGGAAGTGGACTGGAAGGACCGAGTAGGAGAATATTATGTAACAAATTGTTAATTCAACTTACTTTGGGAGTCCTTTGTCTTGAAGGGATCCCATCAAGTATAGCAATGGCATCTTTATCTTGTTTTAGCATTGTATAACATTCAGCCATTTTGTATTTCACTTCAATTTCAGATGGAAGACACTAAGAGGCAATGAACACATCTCTTCAAAATACTACTTCAACAGTATGGCAGTTCTTTACAATGTTATACATAGAGTTACCATATGACCCAGCAATTCTGCTCCTGCACATACAGCCAAGAGAACTGAAACCTATGTCTGCACAAAAACCTACACACAAATGTTGGGGCGCCTGGGTGGCTCAGTGAGTTAAACATCTCACTCTTTTTTTTTTTTTTTTTAAAGATTTTATTTATTTGACACACAGAGAGAGAAATTACAAGTAGGCAGAGAGGCAGGCAGAGAGACAAGGAGAGGAGGAAGCAGGCTCCCTACTGAGCAGAGAGCCCGATACGGGCCTCGATCCCAGGACGCTGAGATCATGACCTGAGCCGAAAGCAGAGGCTTTAACCCGTTGAGCCACCCAGGCGCCCAAACATCTCACTCTTGATATCAGCTCAGATCTTGATCTCAGGGTCATGAAATGAAGCCCTACATTAGGTAAGCCATACCTAAGAACAAAACAAAAAACCTGCACACAAATGTCCATACCAACATTATAATGACAGACAAAAAATGGGAAGTAATGCCTGTCAACTAATGAATACATAAAATATGGCATACCCACACAATGCAATTTCTTTTTTTTAAAGATTTTTTATTTATTTATTTGACACAGAGAGAGAGATCAGATCACAAGTAGGCAGAGAGGCAGGCAGAGAGAGGGGAGGAAGCAGGCTCCCTGCTGAGCAGGGAGCCCGATGCGGGCCTCGATCCCAGGACCCTGAGATCATGACCTGAGCCGAAGGCAGAGGCTTAACCCACCGAGTCACCCAGGCGCCCCACAATGCAATTTTTTTAAAGATTTATTTATTTGAGAGGAAGAGAATGAGCACAAATGGGGGAAGAAGCAGAGAGAAAGGGAGAAGTAGACTCCCCACTGTGTAGGAAGTCTGACTCGAGGCTCGATCCAAGGGCCTTGAGATTATGACCTGAGCCAAAGGCAGATGCTTAACGACTGAGCCACCCAGGCATCCGCATACAAGGGAATATTATTTGGCAATAAAAAGGAAAGAATGAAGAGTCATGCTATAAGATGGATCAAAGCCGAGAACATTATACTAAAGTAAAAGAAACCAGACACAAAAGGTCACATATTGTATGATTCCATTCATACAAAATGTCCAGAACATGCAAATCCAGAGGCAGATGGGTTAGTGATTCCCAAAGGCTGAGGAGGTAATAGGCATGGGAATTTTCTAGGGTAATAAAAATGTTCTGGAATTGAATGTTCTGAATTGTTCTGAATCGTTAATTTTATGACACTGTATCTTAAGTTTTTAAAAATTCCTTGAAAATTACAGAGAACTGATAGTTACCAGAGGGGAGGGAGGTGAGGAGATGGGTTAAATAGACGATGAGCACTGAGTGATGTATGCAAGTGTTGAATTACTATATTGTATACCTGAAACTAATATGATACTGTAATGGTAACTAACTGGAATTAAAACAAAAACTCAAAAAAAAATTTTAAATGCGAAATCAAAACAATTCCTTAAAGATTAAATGTATTTAATTAACATGAAAGATTTAGCATGGTGCTTTGCATACTGAAACACTCAAAAAATTAGCTACTTCTAGGAATGATCCTATGAGGATAATATACACAACTTCCATTCGGTGCCAGAAAACAGAAAATCCTGGGGTGCCTCACTGGCTCAGTCAGTGAGCATGCATCTCTTGATCTTGGGGTTGTGAGTTTGAGCCCCATATTGGGTACAGAGATTACTTTAAAAAAATAAAACAGGGGCGCCTAGGTGGCTCAGTCAGCTAAGCGTCTGACTCTCAATTTCAGTTCACGTCATGACCTCAGGGTCCTGGAAGAGAGCCCAGCACCAGGCTTGCTGCTCAGTAGGGAGTCTGTTTGTCTCCCTCTGACTCTCTCTCTCAAATAAATAAATCTTAAAAATAAACAGAGAAAATTTAAAAAAAGAAAACAGAAAATCCTGGCAATCAGCTCTTTAATAATAAAAAACAAAGGTCTTACATAAAATAGACAAGATGAAAATCTAGAGGCTTTAGAAATAGAGCAACTACATTAATTTGTCTTTTTTCAAAATGTGGAAAAATAAAGTAGAAAAGACATGACTTACAATTTCACTCCCAGTTCATTCTACTGACATTCCTTCTATTGTATATATGTATCTATTTTTACTGATATTCCTTTTAAATATAAGTAGCACATTTAATTTAAAGACAAGATCAGGGCGCCTGGGTGGCTCAGTGGGTTAAAGCCTCTGCTTTCGGCTCAGGTCATGATCTCAGCATCCTGGGATTGAGGCCCGCATCGGGTTCTCTGCTCAGCAGGGAGCCTGCTTCCTCCTCTCCCTGTCTCTCTGCCTGCCTCTCTGCCTACTTGTAATCTCTCTCTGTGTGTCAAATAAATAAATAAAATCTTTAAAAAATAAATAAATAAATAAATAAAGACAAGATCAAACTGCAAGGTAAAAGTTTTTCTCTCCCTAAAGCTTTCCACTAATAAATTGCTTTCCTTCAAATACACAAAATCTTTTATGCATATTACCCATGTGTGTATTAGGCTTATACCAGGATATATTTATGTATCTATAAACTATCCCATTTAAACAGAAAGCATTGAAACATTTCTTTAAAACTTATTTTCCTTACTAATGTATATAATTCTTTCCAAATTAGCATATGCACCTCTATCTCATTTTTCATTTAATAGTTCCATCACATTGGGTGCCTGGGTGGCTCAGTGGGTGAAGCCTCTGCCTTCGGCTCGGGTCATGATCTCGGAGTCCTGGGATTGAGTGCCGCATCAGGCTCTCTGCTCAGCAGGGAACCTGCTTCCCCTCTCTCTGCCTGCCTCTCTGCCTCATTATGATCTCTCTCTGTCAAATAAATAAAATCTTAAAAAAAAAAAAGTTTCCATCACATTCCATCTTATGGCTATGCTCTAACTAGACCCTACTGATGAAAACTTTTACTTCCAGTTTCTGACCATTACAAACTGCTACAAAAAGCAGCCTTGGTTATATCATATACCCTGTAAACTTTCTGTGAGTCTATTAGGATTAATTTCTAGCAACTGGATGACTGTCAAATCGGAAGACTCTATGAAATTACAATTTTCCCCTTCATTTAATTATCAAGCTTCTGAAACTGTAGAATTCTTAGAATATTTCCCATAAATTTCCCTAGAGGACTCATAATCCTAAGAATTGAGTTACATTTTAAAAGTTGTACTGTAGGGCACCTGGGTGGCTCAGTGGATTAAAGCCTCTGCCTTCGGCTCAGGTCATGATCTCAGGGTCCTGGGATTGAGGCCCGCATTGGGCTCTCTGCTCAGCAGGGAGCCTGCCTCCTCCTCTCTCTCTGCCTACTTGTAATCTCTCTCTGTCAAATAAATAAATAAAATCTTAAAAAAAAAAAAAGTTGTACTGTAATGCCTGGATGGCTCAGTTAAGTGTCTGCCTTTGGCTTGGGTCATGATCCCAAGGTCCTGGGATCGAGCCCTGCATCAGGCTCCCTGCTCAGTGGGAGTCTCCTTCTGCCTCTCCCACTCCTCCTGCTTGTGTTCCCTCTCTCACTGTCTCTGTCAAATAAATAATAAAATCTTAAAAAAATAAAAGTTGTACTTTAATTGAAATTATAAAAACTTCAGATTTTGAATTATTTGCATAAAAGGGAAGAACAATGCAAAACTTCAGTGAACCCACATAATTCATGTTTAACTCCATTTTTAGATTCATCCAGAGTGAGTTTTGCATTCTTCCATCTAAGTGATTTTTCATCTTTGTTTCTCCAGTCAGCTCCCCGTTAAAATTACTTATTTTTCCATCTTTTACATCTAATCAGAAGTCTTGTAAATTCTTTCAGTCTCTCTCACTCTCAAAGGAAAAAAAATCACACTTCCATCTCCATTTACCTGACTTTGTGGAGCAGATGCAGAATTACCAGTTGAAGGTCTCACTTTTGAAGTTTTACTTAGGGCTTTCTTCTGCTGTAACGCCATGGTATACTTACTCACAGCATTCCGATATTCCTTATCATGAAAGAGAGAATCTGCATGATACACCAAAAGCTGGTACTTCTGAGATGGGGAGAATAACTCACTAGAAAAAAAAGAAAATATACCCCCTACATGGGTTATTTTGGAAATGTTAGATAAGACACCCTCCTTAGTATCTACCCAAATAAGTCTAGCATAAAGCCTTGTGTAATGACAGTTTACAGTTTAAAAGTCATTGTACCTTAAATACAACTCCCTAAAATGAGAGGCATGAGGATTGCACTCTATGCTAATATGGTCAACACATCTAGACAACTGCTTTAAATTACTGTTTTAATATGCTTTTCTCCTTTACTATAAAAGTAACGATACCTCTAAATCAAATTCAATAATACGTAGATATACAAAGAGAAATGTTATACACCTCCTCCCCTTCTTTAGCCCAAATCCTCTTTTATTTTTTTTAAAGAGAGCGAGAGTGCACGAGTGTGCGCAAGTGGAATGGGTGGGGAGAAAAAGAGGAAGAGAATCTTAAGCAGGCTCCATGCTTAGTGTGGAGTCCAGTGCAGGGCTCAATCTCAAGATCATAACCTAACTGAAACCCAAAGTTGGGATACTTAACTGAGCAACCCCAAGTGCCCTCCTTAAAGCCTTCTTAATTTAATAGTTTGATATATATCCATACTTTCTTATATTAGCATCAATTTTTAGCATAATATAGACAAAGGAGAGAAATCACAATGATTTAACTAATACTACCAAAGAAGGGTTGAAGAACCCGGAAAAGTGAAACCTCACTGCTTGGAAACATTTTTAGGAAAATGCTGAATAAAAACAGGTTTCAAAGGAACTGAAAATTAATTACTGAAGATGGGAATATAAAAAACTGAAGAATGAGAACAGAATAAGATAAGACAATGGGATAGAGCAGGATACAAAGAGGATTAGCCTTATTTGATGAAAGTTTTTTTTTTAAATTTTACATAAAAAGTAAACTTTACTTTTTAATTTTTTTTTAAAGATTTCTTATTTGCGATAGAGAGCACAGAGGGAGAATGAGAGGGAGAAGCAGACTCCCTGCCGAGGAGGGAGCCCAAGATGGGGCCCAACCCCAGGATCCCGGGATCACTGATGACCCAATCTGAAGGCAGATGCCCAACCAACCCACTGAGCCACACAGGTGCCCCAAAAGTAAACGTTATTAACACTAAAAGAATTTTTATCTCCTTGAGTCTCAGGGGTTTAAGGACAGTGTAAAGCAATGTTTCAAAACTTTTTCATTAATGTTGAACACTGCTCACAAGCATTACAACTGCCTCCAAGCTGGCCACCATGCTTAATAGGAAACGCATATATTTTTAATCTCCAATTCCACCCCACTTCCCCACTGCCCTGACTCCTGCCAAATTAAAAGGAATTAACGTTTTTCTTTGACAGGTAAAAGCTATAGCCACTTAAAATAACAGTAGCAGTCAAATCTATAAACAGTTAATTTGTCAACAAATGAAGGATACTCAAGAATAAGTACCAGAGATTACTGATTGCCAGGGACTGGAGGAAATGGGATTAGGGGTGCTTACCAATAGATACGGGGTTTCTTTTGGAGATAATGACAATGTTTGTAATAGATATGGTAATGGATCTACAACTCTGTGAATGTACTCAAAACCACAGAAATGTATTCTTTAAAAGAATGAAACTAATGGTATGTCAATTTTATCTTAATTTTTTTTAATCTTAAAAAAATAAAAGGATAGCTAGGCAAAACACAGGGTATAAAATTATGAAGGAAATTCAAGGACTAAAGGTATAGTCCAGATACTTAAGATCTCTTCCAACTCTGAGATTCTACATATTTACTGAGAAATAAGATTTGGCAGAAAATATCACTACACTCAGAGAAAGCATTCAGATACTTATATATTGTAACACGTCCCTACTTATGCACGCATAAATTATCTTTGGAATGATACAGAAGAAACTGTTACTGGTTGTTGCCTGTGGAGAATGGAAATGGTGGGGTGAGGTTCAAGAGACAGGGACATTTACCTGCATACCTCTTCTGTACTGTTTGAATTTTTCTTACTGTGTATAGTGCCAATTCAGTAAGAACATTTAATAATACATGGTAAAGGTCAGAATTTAAACTGACCTCCCTGAAGCTAGGAGACTGCCAGTTTAACCTAACAGAAATACGGGCTAAGCCGAGTCAGAGGATTAAACTGCTTCTACCCTGTAACATTTTCAAGAACTAAAAGTAATGACTAACTGGTGCACAAATTCCCAGTGATGGAAAGTGCGCCTTGACCAATCACTCAAAACCAACTGAAAGGCTCCAGAATAAACACAGAAGGCTGAAAGAGACCAGGGCTCCTTACTGTCAACACTAAGTGGATGGTGGTGAAATGATGGGTCTCACATAGTGAGGCCCAGAAGCACACTAGTGGAAATAAAATAGCAGCAGCTGCATTACAGGCACTTAAGGGGCTTTTCCTTTCTGACCTAGACAGCTTCTAGAGCAGGCCAAATGCAAGTGGGTCCACCCTGAGTAGAAAATTCAATTATGCCACTTAGAAGTAGCAGACTGTGGTGGGTCAGTCTAGTTTTCAGAATCAGAAGGACCAAAGCCCAGACATCGTGGCTCCTCCACTTACTAAATGTGTAAATTTGGACAGTTTTACCTCCCTAAGGTTGTACATACTTCCTTAGCACACTGAATAAACATGTGAGTGCTCACTGCAGAAAGGCACTGTGCTGACCTCCTTAGGTGTTAAGAGTGATGCAGAAAACAGATCTCAAAGTTCCCCGCCACCTGGGTGGCTAAACTGGTTGGGCATCAGATTCTGGATTTCCGGCCTGGTCACGATCTCAGGGCTGGAACATCAGCCGAGCTGGACTCTGGGCTCAGGGCAGAGTCGGCCTGACCCTCTCCCTTCGCTCCTCCCCCCCGCCCCGACTCACTCTCTCTCTCTCAAATAAATAAACAAAAATAAGTCTTCAAAAGTTTTCACCATAAGGGGAAAAAAAAATTTAACCATGTGGTGATGGATGTTAACTAGACTTGTGATCATTTCAAAATATACTGATGCAATGAACAAGCCATGATGCTGCACACCTGAAATATGTCAATTATATCTCAATTTAAAAAGAATGATGCAGAATATAGAACGGGGCAAAGGGATGGAACAGTGAGGGTAAGGGGCAATTCTGACAGTTAAAGAAGCTCTTCCCTAAGAGGGGATATCTGAGCTGAAACATGACTGAGGATGCAGGTCGTTGACGTGGAGGACTCCAAGCGAAACAGCAAACGCAAAGCCCTGAGTTAAGAACGAGCCTGGTGGGTTCAAGTAACAGAAGGAACTGCCTGCAAGGCTGAAGTACAGTGGGCCGAGGGCATGTAATGAGGTCAGGGAGAAAAATGTTTGGCCTCCGAGGCCATGGGAAGGAATTTTAATTTAAGTACAATGGAGGAATGTAAGCAGGGGAGCAACCCGCACTCAAGGCTGGCAAGAGCCCTGCGCTACATCCGTCACTGGACTTAATAAACGGCGGCTCTGAAAACAAGAAAGGGGCCCCGCATGTCCTTAAAGGGGGGCCCCTCCCACCCATCAAAGGAGCCTCCCGTTTTCAAGGGTTTTGAAGGCCAGAACGTGGACCCTTCTGACACACTCAAGGGGAAAAAAATCAATCTCAGTTGGGGGACGAAGGTACAAGGGGGACTGGGTGGGCCTCTTGGAGCTGCCGCGAGCGAGAAAACGTTCTTCGGGAAAGAGCCGCTTAGAGAGTAGTCGGGCCAGCGGAGTGACAGTCGCTGTGCCCGGCGACAGGTGCCTCAGGAAACCCTCCGCTCACAACTTTCGGGAAACCCTAGCCAGGCTCGCCTTCAGGGCCTCCGCCTTCCATTGCTCCAAACCGCCGCTCGCCACCTCTCCCTCAGGGAGCTCATCCCAGCGTCTGGTACAGCGCAGAGTAACTCAACTTGCGTTCCTAGATCGGCTCCGCCCGATGATGCCGTCACTGACCCCGAAGGCTCAGCTGAGGCCCGCGGTCGCTCCTTCCCGCCAGTTCCCAGGCCCCCTCAGCCCCCGCTCCCAAACCTGCGCCGCTTTCTCCTCAGCCCCAGGCCGCTCCCCGCCTCAACTCACGGGTTGTTATTACTCATTGTAAGTAACAAGCTGCTGAGGAGCCGCACGTTAGAGTGCAGCCCCGCGGCCGCCATGTCTCGCACATGGTCTATCACATTCATCCTGCCCGGCAAGGCCGCGGGCAGCGGCGGCAGCGGCGCGAAAAGCCGGTAGAAGCTCCTTAGGGAAGACTCCAAAATGGCGGCCTCGCCGGGGTCCATGGGGTCCACAAGCGGCACCGCCCCCGGGAAAATAGGCAACTACTGAAGTGCCTGAGGAAAAAAAAAAACTCCGTTCCTTCACTAGGCACCCTATTAAGTGGAATAATTTGGTTTTGGGGTTTTGTTTTGTTTTGTTTTAGCTAATGTGATGTCACTCGAAGCTTCAAACTTTATTGAGGGCTTTCAGTGGGCTGGGGACAAAAGGCACTTCAGTACGGATACACGCTCAATTGAAATAAGACGACTCGGAAATAAATTTCTGTTTCAAAAATTAATAAAAGTGACCTATGGTCACTTACCATAAATAACTCAATATAGTTTGGGGTATTTCCTACAGTTGGAGTTAAATATTTTAATCAGGCGCTACGGGCAGTCCTAACTGCTTTTACAATAGGGCTTGCGCACTAAGCTGAAGGCACCACGCCCCCTTCTCTCAGGTAGTCTGTGTTCCTGCAGCTATCAGGCTTCACTGTATGGATAGGATCCTTGAGTGCAAGAGGGCATATTTTTACCCTTTAAAATGACTCATCATTTCAGAGTGAATAAAGGCTAGGTTGAGTTTTAGGCATCCTAATACCTGTGTAGTGGTAACTTGCTGTTTTAATTTGCAATTCACTAATGACATAAGACGTCGAACTTCCTATTTGCTATCTGTATGTAGATCTTCTTTGGTGAGATATCTGTTCAGATCTTTAGCCCATTTTTAAACTTTGGGTTATTCATGGTTTTCTTCTCTCTATTTTAAAAAAGTTTTATTTAAGTAATCTTTACACCCCACGTGGGGCTCAAACTCACAACCCCAAGATCAAGAGTCATGCTCTTATAAGTCAGCCAGGAGCCCCTGGGTTGTTTGTTTTCTTATCGTTGAGTTTTAAGGGTTCTTTGTGTATCTTGGATAACAGTTCTTTATCAGATACTTTTTTTTTTAAGGTTTTATTAATTTGACATAGAGAGATCACAAGTAGGCAGAGAGGCAGGCAGAGAGAGAGGAGGAAGCAGGCTCCCCATTGAGCAGGGAGCCCTGTGCGGGTCTTGATCCCAGGACCCTGAAATCATGACCTGAGCCGAAGGCAGAGGCTCTAACCCACTGAGCCACCCAGGCGCCCCTCAGATACGTGTTTTATAAATATTTTCTCCCAGTCTGTGATTTGTCTTTTCATTCTATTGGCCACCACCTCTCCGTTAGGAAAAGAGTATTTTCAGTAATAATCCTGAAATGCAATAACTAGTAATAGCCAGAAAAGAAACAGAAAATATTATCTTATGGGCGCCTGGGTGGCTCAGTGGGTTAAAGCCGCTGCCTTCGGCTCAGGTCATGATCTCAGGGTCCTGGGATCGAGGCCCGCATCGGGCTCTCTGCTCAGCAGGGAGCCTGCTTCCTCCTCTCTCCTCTCTCTCTGCCTGCCTCTCTGCCTACTTGTAATCTCTCTCTCTCTCTGTGTCAAAATGAATAAATAAAAAAATCAAAAAAAAAAAAAAAAAGAAAATATTATTAAACTTTAAACTTCATCTAAATATGATGCTAATTTGCGGTTCATTGGAAAAAACAATAAAGATGCCAGTAAATTTTTAAATTAAAAATAAACCAGTATTACAGTACAAAGGGTAAGAGATTAATACTTTCTAAATTACAAAAATTTTAAGAACTTTTATCCTACATATTGGATTGGTAAAGCAATGAATGGTACAGTTTCTGCAAATTTGTCAATGGCTGTCAAAACTGATCATCTTTGCATATTTGTGTTCCATAAGCAGTATGAACAGATTTGTCAATTGCTAGAGCACAACCATGAAAAGACATGGAGGAAATATAAATTCATACTACTAAGTGAAAGAAGCCAATCTGAAAAGGCTACATACTATGATTCCAGCCACATGACATTCTGGAAAGGATGAGACTGTGGACAATGAAAAGATCATTGGTTGCCAGGATTTGGGAGGGTGGAAGGAATAGGTGGAGCACAGGGGATTTTTTAAGGTGGTGAAACTTCTATATGATACTGTAATGGCAGGTATGTCACTACATATTTGTCAAAACTCAGAATGTATGACAGTCGGGGAAACCTAACAGTAAGCTATGGACTTTGAGTGATAGTGATGTGTCACTGTAGTTATGTCAGTTGTAACAACGTACCTTGGTGGTATGGGATGTTGATAGCGTGGGAGGCTGTGCACGTGGGGGATAGAGGGTAAATGAGAACTCTCTGTATATCCTGCTCAACTTTGCTTGGAAACTGAAACTGCTCTAAAAAATAAAGTTTACCCCCCAAAAGAAGAAAGAAGTGGAGAAGATGTAAAAATTGACCTGTTCTGGGTGTCAGACATGATAGATAACACCATGGTATCTAACACACTTAGAGTAATGGCTAGCACACAGTAAACAACATACAAATGCCTGCTGTTAGGTTTTCTACATTTGAAATATTTTGTAATTAAAACCACATCTAGGGATGCCTGGGTGGCTCAGTCATTAAGTGTCTGCCTTCAACTCGGGTCATGATCCCAGAGTCCTGGGATGGAACCCCGCTTGTGCTCCCTGCTCAACACGGAGTCTGCTTCTCCCTCCGCACTTCACCCTGCTCGTGCTCGCTCACTCCCTCTCAAATAAATAAGATCTTTAAAAAAAGGTCTTGAAAAAACCATATCTAATTGCTAAAAAGTGGAGAAAATTCAAATGTTCACCAA
The DNA here is from genome assembly GCA_002007465.1 of Ailurus styani. Classification (NCBI taxonomy): domain Eukaryota; kingdom Metazoa; phylum Chordata; class Mammalia; order Carnivora; family Ailuridae; genus Ailurus; species Ailurus styani. Next base: position 1,144,880 of record LNAC01000056.1, on the reverse strand, counting down.
CTGATGACTATATAAACTAAATGTGGTATATCTGTACAATGTAATCCTATTCAGCAAAAAAATTAAAAATAAAGAGAACAAACTACTAGTGATAACATGGATGAATCTCAAAAATATTATGCTAAAAATAAAATCATGCGAGGTGAAAGAAGCCAGACAGAAAAAAATTACATAATCTCTCCCTCCGTTTAAGTTGGTTTGTTTATTCGTTTTATTGTTGGTTTGTTCCAATCTGGATCTAAGAAAGACCAATTCTTGCAATTGGTTGACATGTCTCTTAAATTATATAAGTTCCTCCTTTCTTTTTTCCCAAGACTTTATTTATGAGAGAGAGAGACCATGAGTGCAGGGAGGGACAGAGGGAGAAGCAGACTCCCCTCTGAGCAGGGTATCTGAGCAGGGCTCTATCCCAGGACCCCAGGATCATGACCTGAGCCAAAGGCAGACACTTACCAGACTGAGCAACCATGCACCCCCTCTCTCTTCCTTCCTTCCTTCCTTCCTTCCTTCCTTTCTTTCTTTTTTCCCCTTGCCTGGTATTTAAACCCATGAGACTTAGGGGCGCCTGGTGGCTCAGTTGGTAAAGCATTTGCCTTTGGCTCAGCTCATGATCCTGAGGTCCTGGGATTGAGTCCCACATCAGGCTCCCTGCGCAGGGGGAGTCTGCTTCTCCCTCTCCCTCTGCCTGCCACTCCCCCTGCTTGTGTTCTCTCTCTGTCAAATAAATAAAATCTTTAAAAACAAAACAAAACATAATTGGCTTCAGCACACAGTTAACCCTGGTGCATCCTGCCATTAGGTGGGGAGAGAGAAGAGGAAAAACCAGCAAAAGAGTCTGAGAAGGAACAGCCAATGAAGTGGAAAGGAAAGTAAGACAGTGGCGTTCTGGAATCCAAATGAAGACTATGGTTCCAAGAAGGTGAGAACAATCGTGTATACATAAAGTGCTAGTGAGAGGTTAAGTAAGATGATGAGAAATGGCCATTAGGTTAACAGCATGGAGGTCGCTGGGGACCTTGAGAGCATTTTCAGTAGGGGAGTGGTCAAGAGGGGATGGGAGGCAATAAAGATGAAGACAATCCAGATAGAGCTTTCCTTAGCTGCAGAGTAGTGGTTCTCAAGTGGGGAGGATTTTGCCTCTTGGGTACAATTTGCTAATGTCTGCAGACCTTTTATTTTTTATTTTTTATTTTTTTGAGGGGGAGTGCAACTGGCATCTGGGGGTAGAAACCAGGATTGTTTTGTTTGTTTGTTTGTTTAAGATTTTATTTCTTTATTTGACAGAGAGATCACAAGTAGGCAGAGAGGCAGGCAGAGAGGAGGTAGCAGGCTCCCTGCTGAGCAGAGAGCCCGATGCGGGGCTCGATCCCAGGACCCTGAGATCATGATCTGAGCTGAAGGCAGAGGCTTTAACCCACTGAGCCACCCAGGCAACCAAAACCAGGATTGTTGCTAAACATCCTGAAATGCACAGGACAGGCCCCCACAATAAAGTGGAGCAGAAATTTAAATCTCAAGTCTAAAATGTCAAAGTCCAGGTTGAGAAGCCCTTATTGTAAAGGGAAGGAGGAAATAGGTGGTAGTGGGTGGGAAAAGTAGAATAAAGAGAGGATTTTAAGAAAGGAGAACTAACTTGTTTATGTATTGATGGAATGAAGCAGCACATATCACTGGCTAAATGGCAGGAGAAAAGTTGATAATTTCTGTAAACAAAGTAGAAAAACACACCTGTGCATTTGACAAACTTACAGAAAGAGTGCACAAAGCAAAATATTTATAGAGAAAAAGAAAGAGGTAAAGGAGAATCCTCTTTGGAAATTTTTTTACAATCCTTTTTTTGTTTTTTTAAAGATTTTATTTATTTATTTGACAGAGAGAGAGAGAGAGAGCGCAGAGCACAAGTAGGGGGAGCAGCAGGCAGAAGGAGAGGGAGAAGCAGGCTCCCCACTGAGCAGGGAGCCTGATGTGGGGCTCGATCCCAGAACCTCTGGATCACGACCCAAGTGGAAGGCAGATGCTTAACAACAGCCACCCAGGCACGCCTATAGTCCTTTTTAAATCAGCCCCAAATAAGATAGATTCATGGTCAAGTTCCATTAACCTAATAAAAGTCAGATCATACTGGGGCACCTGGGTGGTGCAGTCAGTTGAGTGTTCAACTCTTGGCTTCTGCTTGGTGATCTTAGGGTTGTGGGTTCCGCCCCGCATCAGGCTCCCCTCTCAGCGAGGAGTCTTCTTGGGATCCTCTCTCCCTCTCCCTCTTTCTATCCCCCATACTTCCGTGGATGCTTTCTCTCTCTCAACTAACTAAATCTTTAAAAAAAAAGAGGTCATACTGATTTTAGTATTATTTAAAGAACCTGTATAACGTTAAATTCACTTGGGACAAGAGATATACCCAAGGGGACCAGGCCTCCTCTTTCTTATGGAACCATCTTCTAAAATGATAATTTTGGAACTAGAGGTGATTTTAGAAGACATCTCACTTTTAATCACCATTGTATTGGTGAGGAAACTGAGGCTCTGGGATGCTAGTTGATGCGAACAGTTATACAGCTGGCCCTGAAATTATAGGTAAGCTGTTTAGATGCTGAATCATGTGGATACCATGGCTAAGAGGAGTGTTGAATCAGATACATTAGAGGGACCATTTATAGATGTAAATGTTCTGCTCCACTTAAGTTCGTTTCTAAATGATCAACAACCTCCTAAGAATGAAAATCTTTCCCAGCTGCATTAGACATTTTTCTTAGATCTGTCTTTTGTACAAGGGGAAAAACACAACACTTGTAAATTGCTCTAAGGGAAACATTACTTAACATCCCTTAAGTGTCTCCTGGCAGTGACAGCCTTCCTTTCAAGTGGAAAAGTAACTCCAGGTCAAAGAATTTGGAGGAAATGCATAGGGCCATCTTTCCAAATGATTTTCCCCCTTTTCAGTAAAAATGGCTGGCAAGGAAATATTCCGGGGTTCTCAGGTGTCCATTTGATTTATGAAATGGTCAGAAAAGTAAGGCTAGAACAACTAACTCATTCAAACACAAATGCAAAATCAAGAGAGCTTGCCCCAGTCAGCATTTAACTGCCATAAAATGAAGTTTTCTGTCTATTTTAATATTATTAACAACCCCCTCCAAGAACTTCCTCTCTCTGACTCCCATGCTTTATTGATCAGCCTTTCATTCTCATTAACTGTAGACTAATTCTCTGCTGATTCGTTCCATCTTCCGGATTATAACTGCTGATTTGTCTCAGATCAGATTCTATTTCCCAATTCCACTAGAAGTCTTTACTTCTATTCCTGATCTTTCAGATATATTTGTACTTGCTGCTGGATTTCACCCGGGCCATCAGCTGTCCTCTCAAACTCAGTGTTCTTAGAATTAAACTCATCACCCACTTCCCTTCCAAAGGACTCCAAGCCCAAGTCCTCAGGACAATCCCAGTTTATGGCCCCTGTCCCAAAAGAATTAACCATAGCATGCTCTTTTACCACCCAAGACTTTGGACAACAACTTATATTGTCACTCAGCCTATATTCATGAAAGGCACTGCTATTTTTTAAGTCAACTAGACTCAAAACCTCTAGCAGCTAAATCTTCACTTAGCAGCTAAATCCAATGTAGTAGAATCCTCTTTTAGAATGTCCTTCAAATCGGGCGCCTGGGTGGCTCAGTGGGTTAAAGCCTCTGCTTTCGGCCCAGGTCATGATCTCAGGGTCCTGGGATCGAGGCCCGCATCGGGCTCTCTGCTTGGCGGGGAGCCTGCTTCCCCCTCTNCTCTGCCTCCTTGTGATCTCTCTCCCGCTGTGAAAAAAAAAAAAAAAAAAAAAATCTAGAATGTCCTTTAAATCTCTTCTTTTTCTTGCATTCCCAGGTATACCCACTAAAACCTTACATTGGGACCATTAATAAAGCTTCTTACTCCCTGGTATCTCTCTCTCCCGTCTTCCTATCCTCCAATCCATCTAGTATAGTGTAATTAACTCAATCTTATAAAAACCCTGATTTTATCCTCTCACCACTCTGCTTTAAAATTTAAATGTAGGGGTGCCTGGGTGGCTCAGTGGGTTAAACCTCTGCCTTCGGCTCAGGTCATGATCTTAGGGTCCTGGAATTGAGCCCCGCATCGGGCTCCCTGCTCAGCAGGGAGCCTGCTTCCCCCTCTCTCTCTGCCTGCCTCTCTACCTACTTGTGATCTCTCTCTCTCTGTCAAATAAATAAATAAAATCTTTAAAAAATTTAAATGTAATAATTCAATGAATATTTACGGTATTTACTATGTGAGAAGCAGTTAGTCTTGGCCCTCAGAAAACTTCATTCATGGACGCCTGGGTGGCTCAGTGGGTTAAAGCCTCTGCTTTCGGCTCAGGTCATGATCTCAGCGTCCTGGGATCGAGGCCCGCATCGGGCTCTCTGCTCAGCAGGGAGCCTGCTTCCTCCTCTCCCTGTCTCTCTGCCTGCCTCTCTGCCTACTTGTAATCTCTCTCTCTCTGTCAAATAAATAAATAAAATCTTTAAAAAAAAAAGAAAACTTCATTCATTTAATATATATTTGAGTGCCTACTATATACACGTCACCTCTGTAGGTATTGGAGCACAGTGATGATAGGCATGGCCCATGATCATGTAAAAAATCTTCAACTGCAATATAAGACAACCAGATAATGGCTTAGAGAGAAGTCTTAAGAGGACATGTGATGAAATGGCAAAGGAGTGATTTTTTTTAAAGCACCCAAAGAAATAGGAACTTGAACAGAAACCTACACACTGATGTTCATTACAGCATTATTCATAACAGAGAAAAAGTAGAGACAACCCACCAACAGAAGAATGGATAAGAAAAAATGTGGTCCATCCATACAATTGATTACTATTCGGCCATAAAAACAGATTGAGTTCTGATACATGTTACAATATAGAGGAACCCTTAAATCATCATGCTAAGTAAGAGAACCCAGTCACAAAAGGACAAATATTGTATGATTCCCCTTGTATGAAGTATCTAGAATAAACAAATTCAGAGACAGAAAGTAGGTAAGAGGTTACCAGGGTATGAGAGAAAGGGGAACAGGGAGTTACTGTTTAATGAGTACAGAGTTTTGGAAATAGCGGTGATGGTTCCACATCATTAGTGTAATTAATGCCACCAAATTACACTCTTAAATGGCTAAAATGGAAGATTTTATGTTACACATAAAAATTAAAATGCTAAAAACCATTGACTTGTATATTTCAAGTGGGTGAATTATATAAAATTTAAATTATGTATCAATAAAACTATTTTTTAAAAAATCACTTGAGGGGCGCCTTGGTGGTGCATCAGTTAAATATCCAACTCTTTTGGTTTCCACTCTGGGCATGATCTCGGCATTGTGAGATGGAACCCTGCTCCAGGCTTTGGGCTTTGTACTCAGCAGAGAGTCAGCTTGGGACCCTTTCTTCCTCTCCCTTTGCTCTCTCTGCCCCCATGCGTGTGCGCGTGTTCTCTCTCTCTCTCTCTCATTAATTAATTAATTAATTAATCTTTTTTTAAAAGCACTTGAGAGGGGCTGAGAGTTGAAAAATAAGTCAACCTCCTCTCCCTCAAAAAAAAAAAAAAAAGAAAAGAAAAAAAAAGAAAAAAGAAAAGAAAAAAAAAGAAAAAAGAAAAAAAATCACCTGAGAGTCAAGTGCAGAAACTGTGGAATGATTTGGAAAGGAAACAAGAGCAGGAAAAGTGACGGTTGCTCAGGCAAATGGCTCTCATGGTGGTAGATAAAAGCAAAATGGTGCCCTGGTATGGAAATCAATGGTTGCCGTTCTAAGAGAATGAAGTTTAAAGGTCTAAGCTTGACCCTGGCTCTCAAAAATGTGAAACATACCTCTTGCGAAGACAGCTGCTTCCCTACCATAGTCTTAGCCCTAAGGTTTCCTTCATGGCAGCCTTAGTCATACCACGTAGCTGGCTCAAGATACCCTTTTCTCATCAGACCTGCCCAATCTGGCTCACTTGTTCTGAGATCAGGTAAATGCCATCTACATGAAATCTTCTCCAACTGACCTTAGCAACGACAACCAGTCCTTTCTCTGAGCTTCTATAGTGCTAGGCAGTCAAGCCCATCTCTGTGTCTCTTGGTTCTATCTTGTCATACAAATGTCTCATCAGATGGTTAAGGTCTTGGAAAGCAGAGTTCATATTTACTTTTCTTGTAGATACTTCCAATAACTGGCCCAGCAGAACGAATACAGCAATCTCCCGATCTTGTTGCCAAGAATGCATTACTAAAAGTTTTAGTGTAACAGAGCAACCATTTTTTTATCATGGCCAAGAGGGACAGCCCTGGGTTCAAAAAGACTCAGGTTTACTTGCCAACTTTGCCAACTTCCAGGTGTGTGAGTTTGGTCAAGTTATGTAATTTCTGTGCGTGTCGGCTTCTTCCCCTGGGAAAGGGGGAGAGTACATGTATCTGCCACAGCAGTTCTTGCAAGGGTTAAATGGGATTTTAAAATGTAAAGTGTTTAGCACACTGCCAGATTACCTGCAAATTGGAGCTGCCGTGTAAAAAGCAAAGAGGAAAATCATGACTCATGATTTATCTCAAAATCAACACGGAACAGATGTAGCCCTAAAATTATACTCTCCTAATGGAATGCTCTTCCAAATTTCTATAAACAAAATGAAGGGAGAAACAAACCAAATGGCTTTTGGTATAATAGTATCACATCCCTTTCTGGACACAGCTCAGACCTCATTAAGGTCTTTAGGACTGATAATTTTGGAGAAAAGGAAAATGCAAAATAAAATAATTTTCATAAATCTTGTTAAAATATTTTCATGTAATCTTTCTACACATCTGATAGTAATTAGTGGAATATTAAAATGATAAATGTCAACAGGATGCTTAAGAAACGACAAGGTGTCCTTAGCCTGTTTTTGGCTAATGTTAATTTTTTCTAATATTTTATTTTTTATCATTTTTTTAAAGTAGTTGTCCTCCATTCCCCTGGTTATTAAGATAACATGTGTATGACTGAAGTATAGTATGTATGACTTAAAAGGGACAAGTCTTTGTAATTTTGTTTCTGCCCCAAGATAATTACTGTTAATGGTTAGTGTATGTGCTCCCATAGTTTTTCCTAGAGTACATACAATTAAATCAATAAAGATGGAATCACACTATCATACTGTCTTTTTTTTTTTTGACTCAGTGAAGTATACTAAGATATCTTCCCATGACAGGATAGATAGAATCCTTTATTATTTTTATTTTTTTTTAAGGATTTTTTTTTTTATTCATTTGACACAGAGAGAGAGATTACAAGTAGGCAGAGAGGCAGGCAGAGAGAGAGGAGAGAGGAGGAAGCAGGCTCCCTGCTGAGCAGAGAGCCCGATGTGGGCCTCGATCCCAGGACCCTGGGATCATGACCTGAGCCGAAGGCAGCGGCTTTAACCCACTGAGCCACCCAGGCGCCCTCCTTTATTATTTTTAATGGCTGCATATTTCATTTTATGGAGGTACCACAATTTATCCCATTCCCTATGAAAAGATGACTCCAGGTGTGTGCATGTAAATTTCAGCATTCAACAATGCTTGAAGTTGATTGCTGGATCACAAAGAAGGAACATTTAAAACTCTGATACAATTTTAAAAAGAAAAAAATATATAATTATTACAAAATTGCCTTACCTAAAGAGCCATGCATACCTTGTAACAATCTTCTTTTAATGCTGGCATTACATATTGATGAAAGCCTCTATTTTAAAACTCACTATGCTACCCTTCATGTATAATTTATTCTGGATTCTTTGGAGACCGTTCTCGCAGGTGCATTTAAAAAAAAAAAACAACAAAACTCCTACTATAATATAGCACCAATGCAAAGGTTTTAGAAGCCAGGTTTTATCTTCGTATTGTCTGCGATTCCCCTGCTGACACTAATGGAACAGGCACCATAGTGAGTGGCTGCTAGCACAAAGGTTCCACAATTAAAAAAAAAACAAACCCAAACAAACAAACACTCATCTGTTATAAATAAACCTTGATATGAATAATCTTTCTTTCTTTCTGACATGTGTCTGAGTTTGTAACGGAAGTTCAAACCCAAATGCCCAGAATCTGATTTTATTTTATTTGTTTAAGATTTTATTCATTTATTTGAGAGAGTGAGAGAGAGAGAACATGAGCAGGGAAGCAGGAGAGGGAGAAGCAGACTCCCCTGCTGAGCAGGGGAGCCCAATGTGGGGCTCCATCCCAGGACCTGCGCTGAAGGCAGACACTTAACCACTGAACCACCCACGTGCCCTTGGAATCTGATTTTAGATAACAATTTTAATTATAAAACAAAAACACAACCCAATCAAAACACTCTTTTGGCTTTAAGACTCTGCCTTCATGTATCTGTGGAATATGTTTTTACATACCCATACTCTCAGATATGTGAAATTCGTACTTGGTCCATAACTCAGATCTTCAGTGAACAAGATGGCTCAAGTACATTTAACTCATATATTACAATTACATAATAACTCATAAAGCCAAAATGGAAATACAGCTGACCCTTGAACAACATGGGGGTTAGGGGCACTGGCTCCAGCCCCCAGTCAAAAATCTGTGTATAACTTTTGACTCCAGAAAAACTTAACTACTAATAGCCTCCTGTGGACTGGAAGCCTTACCAATACCATAAACTGTCAATTAAGATGTATTTTGTGGGGGCACCTGGGTGGCTCAGTGGGTTAACCCTCTGCCTTTGGCTCAGGTCATGATCTCAGGGTCCTGGGTTCGAGCCCCGTATTGGTCTCTCTGCTCAGCAGGGAGTCTGCTTCCCCCTCTCTGCCTGCCTCTCTGCCTACTTGTGATCTCTCTCTCTCTGTCAAATAAATAAATAAAATCTTTAAAAAAAGATGTATTTTGTATATGTATTTTATACTATATTCTTATAATAAAGTAAGCTAGGGAAAATAAAATGTTTTAAAGAAAATCATAAGGAAGAGAAAATTACATTTACCGTATTTTACCTGTAAAAAATCTGCATGTAGTGGTGCCTTGGTGGCTCAGTTGGTTAAACATCTGCCTTCATCTCAGGTCATGATCCTAGGGTCCTCGGATCAAGCCCCGCATTGGGCTCCCTGCTCAGAGGGACGGCTGCTTCTCCCTCTCCCTCTGCCTGCTGGTCCTCCTGCTTGTGGTCTCTCTCACTCTCTCTCCATCAAATAAATAAAATAAAATAAAAATATTTTAAAAAATCTGCATGTAAGTGGACCAAGCAGTTCAAACCTATGTTGTTTAGGGGTCAACTCTATCAAGTTAACACCATCAAGCTCCGGTTTTAATACAATGTGAAACTTAGTTCTGCTTCTATATAACCTTCCCTTTGTCTTTAGCAGCACAACACAAATAATTAGGGCAGCAGCATGCTCTGCTAAAAATTTTCTTCTTTCCAGACTCTCTGGTAGCTAGATGCAGAGGAGACATAGCGCAAGTGGCTGCACCGGAATTCTGGGAAGGATGTTTAAGGTGGCACTCAGCTGGTGTGCTATTCAGTCCTCTTGCTCTCCCCACTTCTTCCTGCCCAGGTCAGGGGTGCAGGAGCATCTAGAGAGGTTCACTGTGGCATGTAAAGGAGCGTAGAGCAAGGAAATTGGAGGAGCCTGCATCTTCAATGACATCTTTGGCTGCCGCATTCAGGGACTACTTCCAGAAACAAAAGAAAAATAACACCCCAAGGTACTATAAATTGGGGCCAAATATAATCCCAGTGTAGATACAGAAACAACTACCTTAAAGAGCCAAACACGTATAGGTTTGATGTAGATGGCTCTACAGTAACTTTGTATCTAAAGGACTCCAGGCACTTTCTGAATTATCTAATTTATAACTTCAACATACCAGGAAGTACACGGTTCTGTAAGTATTTGGAACACCTCACATAACAGCTGTTTTTGTCAGCTGAGTAATGAAAACCTCTTAATTGCTAAAAACTGGCCAAATATAAAAGTGAATGTCACATAAGGACAGACAATAGAGTCTAGAAAGAAACCGATACGTTTACCGTCACCTGTTTGTTTTTTTTTTTAAAGATTTTATTTATTTATTTGACAGAGAGAGACACAGCGAGAGAGGGAACACAAGCAGGGAGAGTGGGAGAGGGAGAAGCAGGCTTCCTGCCAAGCAGAAAGCCCGATGTGGGGCTCGATCCCAGGACTCTGGGATCATGACGTGAGCTGGAGGCAGACGCTTAACTGAGCCACCCAGGCGCCCCAGTAAATAAAGTCTTTAAAAACAAAACAAAACATTGGGGCGCCTGGGTGGCTCAGTTGAGTAAGTGTCTGGCTTTGGCCCAGGTCATGATCCGGAGGTCCTAGGATTGAGTCCTGGGTCAGGCTCCCTGCTCTTTGGAGTCTGCTTGTCCCTCTCCCTCTGTCCTGCTCGTGCTCTCTCTCTCAAATAAAATCTTTAAAACAAAGCAAAACAAAAACCTCTATGCTTCAGAGGACGTAAAAAGTGAAAAAAACCCTACAGAAATGGGGGGAAATTTCCACAAATCATGTATCTGACAAGGGCCTACCTAGTATTCAGAATACACATATAAAGAACTCCTACAACTTGACAAAAGATAAATAATTCAAGTAAAAAATGGGCAAAGAATTTGAATAAACATTTCCCCAAAGAAGATACACAAATGACCAATATCCACGTGAAAAGATGCTCAACGTCATTAGGAAAGTACAAATCGAAACCACAATGAGATACTTGCTTTGTGCCCACCCAGATAGCTGTAACAACTGTTGGTGGACATGGAGAAATTAGAACCCTTACTGCTTGCTGTTAGAAATGTAACATGGTGGGGTGCCTGGGTGGCTGTCATTAAGCGTCTGCCTTCAGCTCGGGTCACGATCCCAGAGTCCTGGGATTGAGCCCCACGTCAGGCTTCCTGCTCTGCTGGAGGCCTGCTTCTCCTTCTCACTCCCCCTGCTTGTGCGTCCCTCTCTCGCTGTGTTTCTGTCAAATAAATAAATAAAATCTTAAAAAAAAAAGGGGGGGGGCGCCTGGGTGGCTCAGTGGGTTAAAGCCTCTGCCTTCGGCTCAGGTCATGATCTCAGGGTCCTGGGATCGAGGCCAGCATCGGGCTCTCTGCTTGGCAGGGAGCCTGCTTCCTCCTCTCTCTGCCTGCCTCTCTNTAAAAAAAAAAAAAAAAAAAGAAAAAAAAAAAAAGAAAGAAATGTAAAATAGTACAGCCACTCTGAAAAAAGTTTGCCAGTTCTTCTTAAAGTTAAATACCTGGGCGCACACCTGGGTGGTTTGGCCAGTTAATCATCTGCCTATGGCTCAAGTCATGATCTCAGGGTCCTGGGACTGAGCCCCATATTGGGCTCTCTGCTCAACAGGGAGCCATCTTCTCCCTTTCCCTCTGCCCCTCCCCCTGGTTGTGTTCCCTCAAATACATAAGTTTTGGAAAAAAAAAAAAGTTAAACATAGTGTTACCATATGATTCAGCAATTCCACTGGTAGTTATAGAACCAAGAGAAATGGAAACATATGTCCACACAAAAATTTCTACAGGAATGTCTTGTAACATTATTCATAACAGCCCAGATTTGGAAACCATCCAGATGTCCATAAACTCATGAAAGGATAAACAAAAGGGGATATATAATTATATATATTATGTTATAGAATATTCCATTGCCTATCCAGGGTATATACTGGAATATTATTTGGGCATAAAAAGAAATGAAATATTGGGCGCCTGGGTGGCTCAGTGGGTTAAAGCCTCTGCTTTCGGCTCAGGTCATGATCTCAGGGTCCTGGGATCGAGGCCCGCATCGGGC
>LNAC01000056.1:1111445-1128593 GCA_002007465.1 Ailurus styani | reverse complement strand
GGGGGGGGGGGGGGGGGGAGGCGGAGAAGCCACCTCCTGCAATCCTGAGCTATGGGGCTGCCCTGCCTTGGGATCCCAGGGAGCTGTGCCAGCAGCCCCTCCGTCTGGGTAGGAAGGAGAGTTTAACAGAGCTGCCTGGAAAGCCTGAGGTGCACCATATGGTCAGCTAATTTTTAAAACCCTTTCACTTCATGATCTCTGCCGAGAACAAAAGCATTCCTGACTCTAAAGGAGGAAGCAGCTATTTCACATGTATCTTGTTCTTGAAGAGCTCCAAGAATCTACCTCTTGATCTAACCAAAAGGAAAATGTGAAGACTGGATGTTGAGCAAAAGTGGCATGTACTTCAAGTCAGATTTACATAGATTTATAGTTACAAAAAACCAAACTAGGCCTGCCCTTATTCTTAAGAGCATACGACATTCGGGAGAGAATGACGAGGAAGAATTACATTTATTCACACCTACTACAAACATCACACTTAGACCGAGCATTAAATACAAAAAACACTGTGAGTATCGTAGGATGTTTAGACTACAACTTGTAGGCCAAGAGCCTGCAAAATAGATTTCACTCTGTTTGATTCCAAAAGGTCAAAGTTTGGCAAGGAGAGGTTGAAGTTCCATATTCTAGAATATTATCAAGAAAGTTGTTGACATGCCTGTAACTTGCTCATAGGAAGAACTCAGAATAAGTTTTTTTCCCCATTTCCCCCTCTCCTTTTCTGACACCCTCCTTCTAAACTTCCTTTTGATCTCATTCCTCACAAGCACTAAGAGCAGAAAGGAAGAAAGGGTAGTTGAGGGAAGGGTCAGGATCATTGAACTTTTCTTTATTTCTCCATCTCAGGTCCAGGACACAAAAGTATATAAAAATAACATAGCTACAATGCAGAATTTTTTAGTTTTGGTCTGGCACATAGTAGGCGCTTTATTAATGTTGAATGAATAAAAATGTCTAGATCATGGGTTAGCAAACTTCCTCTAGAAAAGACCAGATATTAAATATTTTAGGTTTTGTGGGCCAAACAGACTTTGTCACAACTATTCAATCCAGCTGCTGTGGCATGAAAGCAGCTATAGGTGATATATTAAAAGATGAATTTAGCTGTGCTGCAATAAAACTTTATTTAAAAAACGAGGCAGCCGGGCGCCTGGGTGGCTCAGTGGGTTAAAGCCGCTGCCTTCGGCTCAGGTCATGATCCCAGGGTCCTGGGATCGAGGCCCACGTCGGGCTCTCTGCTCGGCAGGGAACCTGCTTCCTCCTCTCTCCTCTCTCTCTGCCTGACTCTCTGCCTACTTGTAATCTCTCTGTGTCAAATGAATAAATAAAATCTTTAAAAAAAACAAAAAAACAAAAAAAAACCAAAACGAGGCAGGGGGCCAGATTAGGCCCTCAGGCTATAGTTTGCTGACCCATGGTATAGACTTTGGAGAAAAATGAGAAACTAATACTGATGTAGAGTTTAATACTAAGCACTATTCTGGGTTTTTAAGGTCATACAAACTCATTCAATTTTATTTACCCCTCAGAACAACCCTGATTATTATCAGGTAGATTATTAAACCTATCAGAAAACTAAATTAAATATTAAAAGCTCTGTATTTTACCTTAATCTCATAGTTTTTGAAGAAGACATTGGCCTTGAAGTAATAGATGGCTTCATCCACAATATCTGTGTCTTTTGCTAAAGAGGACATAAGGGGAGGAAAGCAGAGAACATTAACTAAATGTAAAAATAACACTTAACAAAGCTATAGAGAAAAAAAAACAGCTCAATGTTCAAAATCTTGGAGTTGAGTAAAATAAAATGAGGCCATTGAAATGTAAGTTCTTTAGAAACAATTTCTAGAAAAATAAGCACATGGTTTATTCTGATAGCTTTACTGTTTTTATAAAAAGTATACTCATTAGAAACAAATTAATCAGTACAGAAAAATATTTTATTGTCACCCTAAATCTCACTACCTAGAAATAACTACTATTAACATTTGGTGAACATCATTCCAGACATCTCTCAATGCATTTATAAAAATAGACTGAGACAGACTAACTTTGATAAAATGTTGTTTAAAAATAAAAAGTATTCAATGTAATTTTATATGAATTAACATACTGCAGTTTCAGGGGGAAAAAATCTCAATTGTCATTTAGGAACACACTGGGTTCACACATACGTCTTTCTTTTTATGAAAACTGTGACTTAAAATATACTTGTACAAGCTGTTCTAGGTGGCTAGAGACTGAGAAAAGCCAGAAATACTGTTGTGACAAAGACAGATCTCATTATACAATTTCTTGGGCCATTTTTTGTTTTCCTTTTCTTATTTTAAAAAGGTCAGAATCCCAGGGTCTTGATATCCGGCAGGCGGTTGCAGCAATGCAAAGACAGTTTTTTTTTTCCCAGAGAGTTATTTATATTTCTTGTCCATGACTGCTAACCCCCTCACACAGCAGAAATGAAAAGTAATCCTGGAGGTTTAGTACACGGATTCAATTGTCTTTAACCCTGCTCATTCCCCTGCTAAAGAATTTCAACAGAATTCTAACTCTAGGCTCCTGTTCTTGCAATTTTCTTATCTGCAGAGAGAACACTTCCTCAGAGGATTCAATGTTTATAGACCCAGCTAGCTCTTCTAAACCTAATATGGGGGTGGGGGGTGGGCTACAAGATTTGGAACCTAGAAGGGTGTTTGGCACGTAAAGGTGTTAAAAAGGTGTCTAATGAATGTAAATAGATGAATTTGATTAATGCTAACAGTTATTTGGCTCACAGCATAGGCTTGTACTCCTTCACGCAGTTCAGTTCTAATCCTGCCCCCTGGGGAAGAGTAACAGGTCATTCACTCCCTGTCTATAGAAACCAGGAAGATCTGGTTTCCTGGGGTCCTGTTATCCCTCAAGGGCCCATAAATTGTTGCAGAGGTGGTAATTAGATATAGTCCATCCTTGGTCAATTACATCTTCTAATATGCTACATGGTATTCTGTAAAGATCTTAAAGAGTTCTGTTCCCAAAGAATCTGGACCAATATTGATTTTTATTCTTTCTTTGCACTGTACTTATTTTAGATTATTTTTTTTCTTTTTGGTCTTTTTTTCCATCTGTTCCTTTTCATTCATCTCAGAATCAAGTAAGAACTGTGGTGACGCACCAAATTTATTTAGTTTACTGAGCTTTCAACTGATGTTGAAAACAAAATTAAAAAGAGGTCACGTCAAATAGTCTGGCAGAAGAATGGAAGATGGGGTCAGTACAAAATTGGCAATGAAAACCACGGTCTTAAAAAACTTGAATGGAACTCAGTGCAGATGCTTTCTCGGTGCAGGGAAACCACATCTAATATAATACCAATTACACTGTTGACAGAACATCTCAGAATGTGTCAGAAGAGTCTAAAAAGAATGGGGCTTTCTAAACAGTAAGAAATGGTTCGAAAAAAGAGAAAGTGAGCACCAAAAAAGAAAATAAAGATATAAAATTGAAAAAAGCAAGAGAAATGATGTATAATGTTATATAGGACGCTTAAGATTTAAGACTGAGGTACTGCTGAAAATGAAGATCGTGAAGAATGAATAAAGGAAGTAGATACAGATGGGAGAAGGGGTTAAAATGTTTTGTTTGTTTGTTTTTTCCCAGCCTTATGACAGAAAAAGGATGGGGACATGGTATTCTATAGAAGTAGCAGCATTAGATCACTTTGTAAGAACTGAGAGTGATGACAGAACAGTGTTGAGAATTAAGCACATTTCCTCTTCCCTCTCAACAAAATATCCAGATCTCAGCAGCAATAATATACTTTCTTACTAGATACAACATATACTCATGAACTTGAAAAGTCTACAATACACATCTACCACGCAAACAGAAAATACAAGAGCAGTCTGAGACAGAGGACTGAACTAAGAATTTGCCTGATCTGATGACCTCAAAGAATCGTTAGACGTTTACTACTAAAATCTGAAAATAATGGAAAGAAGTTTCAACTTACTCTCTCTAGGGGCAGGTCCTTTGAACTGACTTCTGATAGGCAACAGTGCCATGTTTCCAATGAGTTTGGTATCAGGGTCCATGAGGGAAGAGTGGTAAGCCTGTAGTGGCGAGCCAGGTAAGAATACAGAGACAAAGAGAACAAATGTCAGTGGGGTAGACAAGTAACATTTCTCCAAAGGAAAAAAGAGGAACCCACCCAAGACTAACTAGGAGAGGAGGAAAAGGGATGGTAGCAGCGATAGGTTGGAGCTGGCTCTTAGTGGCTCATGAAAACTAAATGTTAAATTTTGAGTAATTTTAAAATTTTTATTTATTTTATTTTTATTTTTTAAAAAATATTTTATTTATTTGAGATAGAGCAAGAGTGAGAGAGCACAAGCAGGGGGGGAGCAGCAGAGAGAGAGGGAGAAGCCCAGCAAGGAGCCCAATGCGGGGCTCAATCCCAGGACCCCGAGGTCATGACGAGCCAAAGGCAGATGTCTAACTGACTGAGCCACCCAGGCCCCTCTTGAGCAATTTTTTAAAGAGTTTATTTATTTGAGAGAAAGCATGAGAGGGAAGAGGGTCAGAGGAGGAGCAGACTCCCCACTGAGCAGGGAGCCCGATGTGGGACTTGATTCCAGGACTCTGCGATCAGGACCTGAGCTGAAGGCAGTTGCTTAACCAACTGAGCCACCCAGGTGCCCTTGAACAATTTTTAAAATATTTGTATTTATTTAAGCAATCTCTACACTCCACATGGGGCTCAAACTCACGACCCTGAGATCAAGAGTTGCATTTTCTTCTGACTGAGCCAGCCAGGTGCCCTGAAATTTTGAGGAACTTTGACAAATTTTGAGGCAAGCTGGTTGTTAAACACAACCATTACTAAAAATTAAATTATAAAAATTTGCAACTAAATAAGTTATATTAAAAACAAGGTAATAAATACTCAACATTATTTCCTATTTAAAAAAATTATTTTACTACTCTCTGTGATCTTAAGGTTATTTATAACTTTTGTATCTTTGTGGCAAAAATACTATGTAATGGTGTGCTACTGTGCATCTTCCAATTCCATGTTCAGTGACATCACATTAGTAACTGCTGGGAGTACTTATGTTACAAAAATAGGCAGACGCCATATCAACCAGGGGTACACTGCCCCCCCTAGCTATTGTTAAATCAGAACCCAAGCACTGGCTTTTCAGTTCTGCCACTCCCTGGCTGTGTTTGACCAAGACATCAGTTTTCTTCTTTTAGCTTGTTTCCAAATTTATAAAATGAAGAGTTATCTATTGCCCTCAGTGGGTAGGTGTGAGTTAAAGGAGCAGGGGAAGTCACATTTATGACAGCAATTTGTAGGCTGATTCCTAGTTCTGCTTTTTAAAAGATGTCTGGCTTTTAGTAACACAAGAAGCATTTCTGTGCTTCATTCATATATTCCTATTCATATACTCACACATTCATCCATCCACCAAACGATTATCAAGCACCTTCTGTGTGCAAGGCATGGTGATATAATGGTATGCAAGACCAGTATGATCGCTGCCCTTTAAGACCCTTCACGCTAATGGAAGAGGCAGGTAAGTCCAGGAATGAGCGAGGGACTTTTTTTAAAGTCTAGCTTAAAATTTGGCTTTAACACGAGTATCGAAACCTTGGGTAAGTTACTATACTTCCCTGAGCCTCAACTTCCTCCTCTGCAAAATAGGAACAATAAGTATCTACTTCACAGGGTCACTGTGAGGATTAACTGGGATAATTTACATGCAGTGTGTATGTAGCTCAGGGCCTGTCTGGCACACATCAGAACTGAACCGTACCGGGCGCCTGGGTGGCTCAGTGGGTTAAAGCCACTGCCTTCGGCTCAGGTCATGATCCCAGGGTCCTGGGATCGAGGCCCACATCGGGCTCTCTGCTCAGCGGGAAGCCTGCTTTCTCCTCTCTCCTCTCTCTCTGCCTGCCTCTCTGCCTACTTGTAATCTCTCTCTCTGTGTCAAATAAATAAATAAAATCTTTAAAAAAAAAAAAAAAAAAAAAAGAACTGAACCGTACCGAGGGGATTCATCAAGAAAGTCTCTCTAACTAGGGCTTGGTCCTTTTTGTCACAGGAATGCTTCATCTAAAGCAGCCTCCACCCTCCCCGTGGCCAGCTGTCTTGTTATCCATCTATTTCCTTCATTGCATTTGCCACTATCTAAAACTATCTTCAGGGAGCCTAGATGGCTCGTTGGTTAAGCCACAGACTCTTGATTTTGGCTCAGGTCATGATCTCAGGGTGGTGGGATAGAGCCTGGGGCTGGGGGGGCGGGAATCTGGGCTCCCCGCTCAGCGGCAGACCCTGCTTGTCCCTCTCCAATCCCCACCCCCTCACGCTCTCTCTCTCTCTCAAAAAAAATCTTTAAAACTCTTTTTCTTTATTTACATTTACATGTTTGTCTCCCCATTAGGTAAACTCCTTGAGTGTAGGGATGTGTTGGCCTTATTCACTGCTGTAACAGTACTTGGCATGCAGCAGGTGCTCAAGAATGTTTTTTGTGTAAGTAATCATGTTATTGAACCTTCTTTTCCTTATCTGCAAAATGGAGACCATGATGGCGATAAATTCACCCCACCAGACTGGCTGTCAGAAGTGAAGGACAACCAGACTACTATCAATTTTACTCCTACCCTAAGGCACACGGAAACAGAAACATTTGGAAACCAGGAACGGCCCCTGCGTCTGCTCTGGCGGCCCTACACCCATCGGCTAAGGGTGGCCACCACTGCCGGGGCGACAGAGGAGGAGTCCGGGAAGTGGGGTATGACAGTGACAAGCAGCGGGAGGGACCCGCCCCCTGGGGCTGAGAGGAAGTGGGCCTGCGGGGGGTGGGGAGAGGAAAAGAAGCCGGACCCTAGACTGGAGAAATGAAAAATAAAAAGCAGAGCCCTTCGCTTCTCGGCTTTAGTGACTCTCTGGGGACCCTGCTGGAGTCGGGGAGTCCAGAACGAGAGAGAGAAGGGGTCGTCGGCACGGGAGCGAAGGGGGCGAGAGGGGCCGAGACAGCCTCCTCTGAACGTTCAGGGTCCCTGGCCCACTCTGCCGCAGCCCCGTTCCCCCTGGCCCACACCGCACCCCCCGGCCGACCCAATCCTAAAGCCACTGGCCCCCTCTTCTTGCTTCGTCCCTTCTCAGGCCCCGCTTCTTCTCTGCCCTCCTCGGCCCGCTTCTCTCAGCTCACGCACGATTTCTCGCCGCTCCCCCCAAGCTCTCGCCATCTCCCCACACCGCGAACTGGTTCCCCTACCGGCATCTTGGCGGCGCCCGGGTTTCCAGCTAGATGAGGAGGTTGGGGTTCGAGCGCGGCGCTTCCGGTCCGGCGGCCCGGGCGGGGTAAGCGGAAGTTAGCCGGAAGGGGAGGGTGAGGGGAGGACGCGGCACTTCCGGTCTTGCTGTCCCGCCGCAGGCTGCTGCAGCGGCGCATGATCGAGGGGACGCCAGAGGGCGCCAGAGCACTAGGCAGGGGCTGTGAGTGCTGCGCATGCGTAAAGTGTGCGCCAAAGGCGGTTAGATCTTGGGTTCCAGAAGTCTTTTTTTCTCAGGGTTCATCTTTTCAGTGAAGCATTCCCTGGGTCACACTATTTTTTTTTTTTTTAAAGACAGAGAGAGAAAGATCACAAGTAGGCAGAGAGGCAGGCGGGGGTGGGGTGGGGAAGCAGGCTCCCTGCTGAGCAGAGGGCCGGATGTGGGACTCAATTCCAGGACCCTGAGATCATGACCCGAGCTTAACCCACTGAGCCACCCAGGCACCCTGGATCACACTATTTTAAATTCAACCCCACTCCACTCCCCTGCATCATCCTTATTTCCCACTTTTTCCCTTATGATTCTTTTATTATTTATCTTACTTTTGCTATTTGTCTCCCCATTCCTGTGAATGTCAAAAAGGCTGGGTTTTTGTCTGTTTGGTACACTATTGCATCCCATGCGCCTCTAATAGTGATGTACATAGTAAGCATCAATAAATATTTGGTGAGTGAATGAATGAACCCAACTGGTTCGTTCTGGATTTAACAATGGGTAAAGGGATGTGCTCTGAGAAGGGATTTATGAATTATTCTGTACTCCAATTTTTTGTGTGTGTAAAAACTAAGAAAGTGGACTCTGAGTTTGAATCCCAGCTCCATCATTTCCTGCAGTGTAGTTCTGGGCAACTTAATTAACCTCTCTGTGCCTCTGTTTCCTGAAAATGGAGATAACACTTACCTCATTGTTTTGTGGGGATGAAATGAACTACATGTAAAATGCTTAAAATTCACATGCCTGAAACATCCTAAATATGCAGTTTTTTAACCTATCACTAGAAAGCACGTCACGTGTGAGTTTGCAAACTGGCCCTTCTATAGAGAGGGTAAGGACAGACTGAAGAGGCAGACCAATCCGGATGTATAGGTGGTGGGTTTTTTGTTTTGTTTTGTTTTTTAAAGATTTGAGAGAGAGAGAGAGCACAGTAGGCAGTGTGGCAGGCAGAGGGAGAAGGGAGAAGCAGGCTCTCCACTGAGCGGGGAGCCTGATATGAGACTCCATCCCAGAATCCTGGGACCATGACCTGAGCTGAAGGCAACTGCTTAACCGCCTGAGCCACCCAAGCGCCCCTAGGTGGTGGTTTTAATAATCGAGGAAACTTACTTGTGCAGCTTATTGTTAAAGGATTTTGTGTCCCCTTAGTGCCTGCAGTTCTTGGTCATGCTACTTCAAAGAATGAAAAGTAGACCAGATAAAGAGTGGTGGGCAGCAAAGCAAAGTTTGTTGAGCAAGAGTACAAAGCTCCCAGAGAGGGTGGGGGAGGCAAGTGGGTTGCCCTCAGTTTCTAAGTTTAGGAGTTGTATTTATGAGCTCTTTTGCATCTACCTATTAAGTTGATGTCTATGTGCTGATGGTCTTTTTATTTTTTGTTGACATCTGGGGGCTTATGTCTTACTTGCCCCTTGTTGTGATATTGACAAATGCTTTTGTGGTTGATTGTCTTATTTTAGGATGCTTTGCAGAAGTCATTTCTGCAAAGGCTGCAAAGCAGAATGTTAGTGTGGTCCTGTCTAAGCTGCAAACATAGCCATCCTGACTCTTACTATTTTCTTGTTGGGGACCCTGGCCCTGACTACCAAACTGTCTGGCTAACTCCTAACATTATCTCTGGAGAGGCAAGAGTGGATCTCTTCATCCGCCTACTGCCAGAATCTTGTAGGTTTCTATGGAGGCCTTAACTGGGTAGAGTCACGTCCAATGGTCTCAACACCTTATTCTCTCCAGACTGTGTCCTTGGAACATCTCCCACAGTGAAGGGTAGGAGGGGTGAAGAATCTCCCATTGTCTGGGCCCAGTTCAACGGTCAACCAGTGGTTACATCCTCTTGACTATTTTCTCCAATATCACCTTAAGAGCCAAGTGCATTGCTGCCCCAGGCTATTTCTCCTGCTAGTCCCTCAGACCCGAAAACCCTGCTCTATGTTCCCACAATTGATTTCTCATTCAGGTTTCTGGCCAAATAGTACCATTCAGGAAACTTCTTTGACAATGAGGTCAAAGTAGTCCCTTAGTCACTCTTCATTTCATTACTGTTTTCATTTCTTCCCATTCCTTATCAAGGTTTCCTTGTTTATGGTCTCAAGGGCCCCTCACATCAGCTCCAAGAGAGTAAGGCCTTGTCCGCTCTGAGTGTTCCCATTTTATCCCCAGTGCCCAGCACCCACAAGCAAATTTTTCCACAGAATCATGTCAGGCTCTTTGCCAAGATAATGAAATCCTTGAGGACTGGAAAGGACATATTCATCTTTGAAACCTGTGTCCAGAGGAGAAGGAAATTCAATCTGGCCCTTCACTTCTTTCCCAGAGGCACATACTGGACTCTCCAAAAGCTGAACCAGGAAGAACAGCTCAAGGAGCAGTGAAGGCAAATGAAGTTGCCTTTCCTTTTTTCCAGAACAATAAAATTTCTAAGAATTAGCGACACCGGGAGATCAGGGTGTTTTCACCCTTTCATACTCAGGGTCATAGGGAGAGGCCCCAAGCAGGACAGCACTTTCCCAAGATGCCCACTCATGTTCTCTCCTGATTGTCCCCATGACAATAGCTCACACCAATGGACCATGATGCAAATACCTGACTTTTGCCCCTAGCCTAAGCTCCCAGACACAAGTTACCACTGATAGCTATGGTTCCTCACACTTGGCACATCTTTAGTTAAAATGGATCAGTGACCCTGTAGGTGTACTCCTTCTGTCTAGCCCAAGAATGATTAAAAATTTAACCTGAGTTGTGGGTCTTCTTTAAGGGCTTAATTTGTATCAGCTGGGCCGTCCAGGGGCAAATGGCCAATGAAGCTTGGTCCTGTTATGAGGATTAAATGGAAGAGATTATGTAAAACGTTTCTTAGCATAAGGTCTCGCAGAACTCAATTTTATGTTAGATTCTGCTTTGCTTTTAGCAGGGGCTGGCCCGTGGTAGATGCTAGAGAAATATCTGTTGACTTTCCATGCTTTCACACCCAACGCTACTGAACTTAAAAACACTGAAAACAAACAATTCAACCAGTGCACACATTTAAAAGAAAAAAATGTCTTTTGCATTTTTGTGCACATCTGTTATTATTCCAGGAAAGTAAAAATTTTTAAATCTCAGCAACTACAAACTGCACTTTTAAAGAAATCATGGATTGTATTTTGACACTTGGGCAAATTTGTTCATTCAAAAACTTGCCTGGGCTATTTCAAATTCTGACTGGAAAACAGGAGTATAATGAAAGGTTAGCGCTATCTTTCTATTTTTTATTTATATACACATATATATTTTAAAATAGTTACTTTTCATTTTTAATTACACAAATGATACATTTTCAATGTAGGAAAACGCAGACCTACAGATAAGCAATGGTCTTAACTATATCCTTCCAGATTTCTCCTTTGGACACAGATGTGTATATTTTGTTATAGTAATTCCTGCCTCTCAAAAAAAACCTTCAAAAACAATAAAAATCAAATAGTAAAAGTAAAGGTAGACTGGGTCCTATCTGTACCACAGATGTTCATTTATATTATATACGTCTATGTGCATTCATGTCAATTTCAACCTTTAAAATCTAAATTGATGCTGTTAAAATAATACTAAAAGAGTCCACTTGAAACACCAGCCATTTCAGAATAACTAGAATTTGATTCAGGCATGCTGCTGATAAAGAGCCAAGTATTACTTTTTTCATTAAAATAAGTAGTCTTCTAATATTGCCTCCTTCGAAGAGAAGAATGTCTTGCTTGTTCAGTTGCAAGTGCTTTACATATATAGTTACTCTGATAAACTCTTCAGTCATTCTGGTGTCCTTGAAAATATTCATCAAACATAGAAGAAGAGTCATCTTCATGTTCCTGACACAAAGGAAACACAAAACAGAAAATATTCATTTCCCCTAGGTTAGACCTAGTATGTGCTGACCTATTTTTCAGTTAATGGTCTCCCAGGAGATAATGCCCAGCTGCATTGTAGGTGTCTTTTACAGTGGTGAAGGCATGATTGATAGAATTTTTTGAGCTTGGGCACCTGGGTGGCTCAGTGGGTTAAAGCCTCTGCCTTCGGCTCAGGTCATGATCTCAGGGTCCTGGGATTGAGGCCCGCATCGGGCTCTCTGCTCAGTAGGGAGTCTGCTTCCTCCTCTCTCTCTCCCTACTTGTAATCTCTCTCTGTCAAATAAATAAATAAAATCTTAAAAAAAAAAGAATTTTTTCAGCTTTGTGGTAAATTAAAGTACTTATATCTCATTGGAAGCATTTTTACTTGAGTTTACACTTGCTCCCAGCTAATTTGCTGAGATAGTGGCCTATGACAGCCACCATCAGGCTTCCCACTGACAAATGTGAGGACGGCCCAAGTTCAACTGGCTTTCATCTTCTCTCTGCACATACCCCCAAGCCCTGAGGACAAAGAAACAGTAACAGTAACAGTGGGTAACAGTGCCTCAATAACAGGTAGAGTAAAACTGATACTGCTTATCGAGCACAGATACCAACTTCAGACATCCCCTCTACATGACCAGGTTACTACTGCTGCTAAGACAAAATCTGAGGAGTTGCTGGGATGATGCAGGAGGCCAGTGAGTGCTGGTAAACCCGGTTACCAAAAGCCAATGATCAAAAATTACCTTTGGTTCTTTGAATTCTAAGTCTTCTCCATACTGAATGGCAAAATCAATATGCTGTAACACAATGTTCATGCTTTCTTCATCCGACTGATCGTAAGGCAAAAATCGAACCATGCTGTAGTCATCAATCTACAAGTTGGGAATTTCATAAAGGGTCATTCTGAAGCTGTAAAATACTTAACTTTCAACTTACATTTTAGTTTATAACCATTTATACTTCTAATTAAAAACTTTTGTGTGTGGAAGGAGGGAGGAGGCGGGAGACAGAACAAAAGCAAATCATCATTGATTTTCCCGACCTCTAACCTCCCAGAACACTCATTAACTTATTACTTAACTGAACACTTACTGTTTCATAGATATTTATCTGAATTTAACAACCATAGGAAATTTCAAAAGGGCACAGACAGTTCTGAACTCCTCAAATGGTCTGGAATAATAGATATGTCAGTTAACTTATCAGCTACCACAAATAACTACTTCTAAATTATACTACTGACTGGCCAGTTCACAGCCTGCCCCCACCTGCCTCTCTTTTGCAAGGAAATAGGACTGGACTGTGCTTTCCATAACGGTGGCCACTGTCTAGCTAGGGTAAACAGCTGACCAAGTCATTTAAAAAACTTGAAAAACTTACCAGTCCACATATAGCTTTAGTCAATTTTTTGAATTTTTTGCTTCTTAAGCCACTTGCGGAATCATCTAATAAAGAATACATGTCTGGGTCTAGAAACCTTCGAAAGTGAGAAAGAAGACTGATGAATAAAAGGAAGAATAAATCAGGAAACTAGATTTGTAGACTAACAGAACTCACATTTCTGCAATTAAGATTCGATGATAATGGAAGAAGTGAACTCACTTTTCAATTTCCTTTTTAGCTTTCTTGCTCAGCAGATCCATTTTTGTCATGATGTTAACTTGTGGAATTTCTAGAGAGATCATAGCACTCAGGGCTGCCAAGATGCCAGAAATAAACTAAAGGAGGGAACAGAAAAGGGAAGATGAACTGCTGTGAACAAAATTCACTGGTCTCTACATAAAAGAGAGGTTTTTGCTTCTCACAGGAACAAAACTGGCCTAAGTAAAAGAAATGCATATCCTGGGCGCCTGGGTGGCTCAGTGGGTTAAAGCCTCTGCTTTCGGCTCAGGTCATGATCTCAGGGTCCTGGGATCGAGGCCCATATCGGGCTCCCTGCTCGGCGGGGAGCCTGCTTCCCCCCCCCTCTCTGCCTCCTTGTGATCTCTCTCCCTCTGTGAAATAAATAAATAAAATCTTTAAAAAAAAAAAAAAAGAAATGCACATCCTAAAGAAAAGACAGTCTGCTAATCATAGATGGTTGACCCTTGGCTTCCAAAGGTGAGAATAAGGAGGGAAGAGGTAGATTTACTTTACAGTGATCATGGGGCACCGGACTGGCCTGGTTGGGAGAGCATGTGACTCTTGATCTCTGGGTTGTAAGTTGGAGTCCCAGGTTGGGTATAGAGATTACTAAAAAATAAAATCTTTTAAGTGGGGTGGGGGTGGGTGGGTGGTTCAGTCAGTTAAGTGCCCAACTCTTGATTTCAACTCAGGTCATGATCTCAGGGTTGTGGGACGGAGCTCCACATTGGGCTCTATGCTGGTCATGGAGCTGGCTTAAGATTCTTTCTCTCCCTTTCCCTCTGCCTCTCCCTTCACTCTAAAAAAAAAAATTTAGTGATCACAAATCTCAATTTAGATGGTATCTTAACCTCTTTTCCCACTGAATATTCCTTAAGGGCGATTAATGGGAAATATAGTTCATAAACTAGACAAAAGGCTCTTAGAGAATTAAAAATACTTATAAAATATGCATCTGCCTCATTTTTCTTGGTAAGTAGTTCCCCCAAGTCTATATGATATCATAACATCATTTTTGAGTTAAAAATGTGTCATTATAATAACTGAATAATAAAGAATACTAAATTATTCTGGAATATGGTTTCTGAAATGTCCAGAGGGCTGAAATCACAGAGTCCTTAAAGGAGACAGTCATCTGCTTGTACCCACAACTAAAAAATAAACAAGACTGATCTTCAAACCTTGAATGACTCCACCATGAACTGAGAATCAACGAGAAAAACTCCACAGACTCGAAACTCCCACTGTTCCAGCTGCTGGACCAGCTGCTTCATTACGGGCAGGTGCGTATACAACTCGATCTGACCTACATTAAGAACATGACAAGACTGATACGAAGAGGAAATATGTAGTCATCAAACTACATGAAAAGAGTCTACGGCCATACCACCCTGAACGCGCCTGATCTCGGAAGCTAAGCAGGGTCGGGCCTGGTTAGTACTTGGATAGGAAACTACATGAAAAGAATTTTCCCATAAGGTGGTTAAAAAAGGGAAGCAAAAGTGAGTGCTACAAAGGTGTATGTTTGTTGGGAATATTCATCAAGCTGTATGCTTAGGATGTATGTGCTTTTCTGTGGGTTCAACTAAAAACAAGGGAAAATATTCTCTCTCTCTCTAAAAAAAGGGGTGGGGGTGCCGGGTGATTCAGTCTGTTAAATGTCCGACTCTTCATTTCGGTTTAGGTCATGATCTCAGGGTTGTGAGATCGAGCCCCACATCGGGCTCCAATGGAGCCTGATGAAGATTCTCTCTCTCCCTTTACCTTCCCCAACCCTTGTGCACACACACACACACTCTCTTTCTAAAAGTAAAAAAAAAAAAAAAAAAAAAAAAAAAAAAGGGAAAATGAAATATAAGCAAGGGAAAATGAAGTGAGAGCCACAAATGATCACAGCTAGGTCAGCCTCAAGTCTAAAACCCACAGTCTGGCTTAAGAAGTTGTGTGTGATTATCTGTCCCCTGCCAGCCTCACCTCATGACATTTCCCTGGGTTTCTAGTACTCCAGCCACCCTGGCCTTCTTGGTGCCCCAAACCCACCTCACTTCTTCCTGCCTCAAGGCTGCTGGCATGCTGTGCCTCGGCTTGGACCACAGTCTCCCTTACCTTCACCCCACAGCCCAGCTTACAGACCACTTGATCAGAAGCCACCTAATCTTGTTGCTATGTGATGCTCTTGCTACCCGTGGGGAGCACCTGTCACAAATCAATATTAAATGATAATCTGCGCAATTTTGATCATTCTGTCTAGCACTCCCACTTGACCGTGAGCTCCACGAGGGCAAAGACCATGGCTGCCTGGGTCTCTGTGGTATTCCCAGCATACAAACTAAGCACTCAGGAAACTCAATGAACAAGTCAGAGCCAATAAATAAGAGCTTTGTACCCCACTGCAGTATAGTTAAGAGCTACGAAGGCTCAGTCCACTTTCTCTCACTGGGGACAGAATTAGCACAACTTCAAGGAAAATGTCACATTCTAATTACTGACTTACCTGGACAGTCAAAGAGGATATAGTCATCCTCTACGTGGCCAAGACAGTTCTCGAGCCAGTCAAAATTATTGGCAAAGTACTCCATGCAAAATACTAGTCCTCCGTTGGGACCAAACCGCAGAGAGTCATCCTCCATGACATCATCCACCTCAATCAATTCCCGGATGTCTGCAACAGATAGACAGGGCCCAGAATATAAGACTATCCATTCAAAAATTGTTACCTTTGTTAGTCATAGTTAACAATTACAGAAAAACTCACATGCGTAAAACTATGTCTGTACATGATTATTCACTGTAGCAGTGTTTGTGGGAACCAGTTAAATTACTGTACAGCCAGACAATGGAATCCTACGTAACCATTAAAAGGTGAAGCTCTTTAAATATGGATGTGATATAATTTCCCAAATATATTTTAAAATCAATTAATTAACTGATAAAGAGCGCATGCGTGTATGTGCACGAGGGAAGGGCAGAGGGAGAGGAAGAGAATCTCAAGCCGACTTTGTGCTGAGCACAGAACCTGACCCTGGACTTGATCTCATGATCCTGAGATCATGACGCGAGCTGAAACCCAGAGTCGGATGCTTAACCGACTGATTTACCCAAGTACCCCATTTGAGGTATACTTTTAAGTGAAAAATGCAAGGTGCAGAACTCTGTGTGAAAATGCCACCACTTGTGTTAACAACAGTAATGACAACAAAACATGAAGATTCACTACATATATAGATATATATAATAATTCACGATACATATTATATATACCAATATAATATGTACAATCTTATATATATATAAGATTTACTATATATATAGATATATATAATAATACATATATCTGAATTTATATCTATAGACTCTCTATGGAAAGACACCCTAGACACTGGCAACACTGGCTGCCTCCAGGGAGGGGAGCCAATTACTGGGACACAGACCTGGGATGGAGACAGTTTACTGTATACTTACTCTTCTGTACCTTTTGCATTTTAAACCACATCAATACATACCTGTTCTAAAATGATTAAAACAAAATCAGGGGCCCCTGGGTGGCTCAGTGGGTTAAGCCTCTGCCTTCAGCTCAGGTCATGAATTCAGGGTCCTGGGATCAAGCCCAGCGTCGGGCTCTCTACTCAGCAAAGCGCCTGCCTCCCCCTCTGTCTCTGCCTGCCTCTCTGCCTACTTGTGATCTCTCTCTCTGTCAAATAAATAAATAAAATCTTAAAAAAACAAAACGAAACAAAATCAAACAAAGAAAACCAATTGCTGGGGAAGGTTTGTGCTATGGTGAGTGCTGTGAAAGGTGTAAGCCTGATGATTCACAGACCTGTACCCCTGGGGCAAATAATAAAAAAAATTAAAAAAAAAAGAAAAAGAAAACCAATTGCTGGTTTTCGGGTTTTTTTTTTTTTTTAAGATTTTATTTATTTGTCAGAGAGAGAGAGAGAGAGAGAGCACGGGGAGCAAAAGAGCGAGAGATAAAGGAAGAAGGAGAAGCAGGCTCCCTGCTGAGTAAGGAGCCTGATGTGGGACTCAATCCCAGGACCCTGGGATCACAACCTGAGCTGAAGGCAGTCCCTTTACTGACTGAGCCACCCAGGTGTCCCCCAATTACTGTTTTTTTTTTTTTTT
>LNAC01000056.1:1092105-1107073 GCA_002007465.1 Ailurus styani | reverse complement strand
CAGGGTCCTGGGATCGAGGCCCGCATCGGGCTCCCTGCTCAGCGGGGAGCCTGCTTCCCCCTCTCTCTCTGCCTGCCTCTCTGCCTCCTTGTGATCTCTCTCCCTCTGTGAAATAAATAAAATAAATAAAATCTTTAAAAAAAAAAAAAAATAAAAAATAAAAAAATNAAAAAAAATAAATAAAAATATATACCAGATGTCAATCCTCTCCCTGCTTTCAACCCTCCAATGGCATTCCCTTGTTGAAAGACACTACAGATTGAATGTCTGTGTTCCCTCAGCTACAGATTGAATGTGTTCCCTCAAAATTCCGATGTTGAAAACTCAAGGCCCAAGGTGATAATATTAGGAGGTGGGGCCTTCGGGAGGCAACTGGGTCACGAGGGTGGTGCCTCCTGAAGGGGATTAGTGCTCTAAGAAAAGAGGCCCCAGAGAGATCCCTTGCCCCCTTCCATCATGTGATGACACAGTGGGGAGTCGGCAGTCTGCCACCTAGAAGAGGACCTTCACTGGAACCCGACTATGTTGGCGCCCTGATCTTGGGCTTCCAACTTCCAGAACCATGAGAAATACATTTCTGTGGTTTAAAGCTGCCCCACCTGTGGTATTTTGTTAAGGCAGTTTAAACGGACTGAAAAAACAGGACAAAAAACCCAAACCTTTCATGTCCTACTAGCATCTACCCACTTTCCTTCATTCATTATGCTCCAGCTCATCGACATCTTTGCTTCTTCTGGAACATAACAAACCCCTTCTAATCTCTAGGCCATTTATTGACCTGATGCTCCATCATCTTAGAAGGCCTTTCCCCAGTTTGGTGAGGACATTACTATCTTCGGGTCTGGGCCCAAATCTCTCCTCCTGAGACTTCTCAACTATCCTTCCTAAAGCAACTTCCCCAGTTATTCCTTCTCATTGGCCTATTTGCAGTCCTTATCACAATCTGTAATGTTTATCATTTTGCTCATCTCCCTGCTAAAAAGTCCATGAAGGCAAGGATAATGTCTGCCTTGTTCTCTGCTAGAATCCTGGTGTCTGGCATAAAGTAGGTGTTCAAAAGAAATCTGAATGAATAAATTAAAAGAATTTTATTTGAGGGGCGCCTGGGTGGCTCAGTAAGCTAAGTGTCTAAATCTTGATTTTGGCTAAGGACCTGATCTCATAGTTGTAAGATCAAGCCCCATGAGTTGGGCTCTGCACTGGGTGTGGACCCTGCTTAAGATTTTCTCTCCCTCTCCCTCTGCCCCTACCCCGCCTCTCCCTCTCTAAAAAATTTAAATAAATAAAATTCTTTTTTTTTTTAGAGAGAGAGCAGGAGGCACACCTAAAAGAATTTTAAAAAACAAAACAGTTAAGCTGCTCTCTTATACTACGATCTGCAGTAAACCCAATTCACCACAGCAGGACTAAGCATGGAAGGGGACAGAAGGACAGTGTGATGAAGGAGTCTACTCATTTAATTCCTAAACACCAAGAAAGGATACTGTCACACATGTCATCATGAATGGATGTCACCAAATGACATTCAGCCGCATGTTGTTCACCATGAAACAGTGGAGGAGACTATAATAATTAAGTTTTCAGCTTCTGTGCCAAGCAGACAGCACTCACGGCCTCTCCAACCCCTTATTTTTCCTGAAGGAGGGGGAAGGCTCTGCTCAGGACTCACCAGCCATCACGGAGTAGTTGAAGTGTTCCGCAGCAGGATCTAGGTTCACAACTTGCACAGACCGATTGAGGGCTTCACAGTGCTGGACCATGGTGGCACAGTAGGTGCTCTGTAACGTCAAAAGGCACGAGGGGGTCAAAGCGACAGGCAGTGTAGTGCTACTCCCAGCACCCCCAGAGGGACACCCTATATCCCTTGGTCAGTGTCCACTAAGGCCAAAACTATGCCTTCACTGACCAAGAAGCTGACTGAAAACAGGCAGGAACCAGGGTGGGAGTCAGGACACCTGACTGGGCTGCAGATCCAGACTTGACTGGGACTCACGGGTAACTTAAGCCAAAGTGCTTCTCTACTTTGCCCCTCGGTTTCCTCTTCTTTCTTTTCTTATTTATTTATTTACTTACTTTTAAAAAGATTTATTTGTTTGACAGAGACAGACAGAGAGAGAGAGAGATCACAAGTAGGCAGAGGCAGGCAGAGGGAGAGGGGGAAGCAGGCTCCCCGCTGAGCAGAGAGAGCCCGATTTGGGGCTCAATCCCAGGACCCTGAGATTGTGACCGAGCCGAAGGCAGAGGCTTAACCCACTGAGCCATCCAGGTGCCCCTTCTTTCTTTTTTTAAAAAGAAAGAAGCCCCACCCAACGTGGGGCTCAAACTTAACCCCAAGATCAAGAGTCGTACGTTCCACCAAATGAACCAGCCAGGCACCCCACCTCCCAGTTTTCTTGTCTCCACAACCACCAAGATTCCTTGCTCCTCTAACATGCAACGAGTGGAATTTAAAGGGAAGACTTCTGATCGTACCATGCAGCACCTAACACACAGTGTCTCCACCAAGATGATTACAGTCCAAACAAAGTTTTAAGTAGGATAGTCAGGGATGTTTCTGAGGCAGGGGGCGGGGGCAGGTTATGTTTAAGTCAAGGGATGTGAATGTGCTTGCCAACCAAAGGGAAGAGTATTTCAAAATGAGAGCACACTGAGGTCAATAAATAGTCTAGAGGTGGGCTATCAGTTTGCAGCTTTTGGTTTAGAGAATTCCTTATCCCTCATGTAGTCCTTAACATACTATGTTAAAATTTTTAGGATACTTGTCTGTCTTTCCCACTTTCTATTTAAAGTTAGGGATGTCTTTTACTCAGTTTTATAAGCCTAGGGACTAGCATGGTACCTGGTACATAATAAATGCTTGAAAATTATTTCTAATTCACTTAATATGTTTGGATATAAACTCTACAAGAGCAGAGATTTGGGTGCGCGCGCGTGCGCGTGCGCGTGTGTGTTTTGTTCACTACACATCCCCAGGGCCCAGAACAGTCCCTAGCACACAGAACATGGTCAGGGGTACTTCTAACAGTAGACGTCAAAAATTTGTAGGAAAGTACTTGTCTAACACAATCAGTCTGAAAATTCATCTGGAATATAGAAAATAATTTCTACCGTGCTCACTGACTTTTTGACATACTATTCTCTCTGCTGAAGAGGAGGCCCTCTCCATGCAGTCACACTATATTTTAATTGGCAAGGCATCTATCAGTCTTCCCAAGTAGACTATAGACTTTGGGTAGGCAAGGGCTATATTCCAGTCACAGGCAGATCTCCTACACCCAGAAAAGGTCAAGCCTTAGAACACAATGTGTTCAAGACTGAAGCCAAAGAACACCTCCAGACTCCAGTGCTCCTCACACTCCTGTTATTTGACTAATACCTTCACCCATTTCTATGTTTGAATGCCTCTCATATTATTCCACTCATACTTGTTTACGAGAAAAAAATTATACCTGCATTGTAAATAGAAAACCAATTATGCTTATCATAACATAAAGGTAACCATAAAATTAAATACCCTTAAAGCTCTTTTTGTTCTAGCTAAATATAAATGTCTAAAGCTCTAAAATCTTATCTCTGAAGAGACCTGGGGATTCAAGAATTATTAAAGATATACAAGGACCAAACAGACAATTTCACTTCAATGCAAACTTTAAGAGGATTGAAAAGGGAGTAACTTTCTCAATATATGATTCAATGTTCACTAATGTTAGGCTCATGCACCTCCTAAAATCGCCGCTATATATCAGATGTCCATGTGCTAAGCTCTGAGAAACAGTGATTTAATGAGACCTCACTTGAACTTTCTATGAGCGAGACAGGGCCGGATTCTGGAATTACACAAAACTGGATTCAAATTCCAGCCGCCGCTTAGTAGCTGTGGGGTCCTGGGCAAAGAACTTAACCTTTCTGTGTCTCACTTTCTGTAAAATTCCCAACTGCAAAAACGAGAACAAGAGGACTGAATCTCACAGCGTTGTTCTGGAAATGAATTAGGAGTTTAAAAGCAGTATCTGGGGTATAAGCATAATATAAACGTTAGCACCACCGTTAGTTACTCCGCTTTCAAAACCACAACAACGAGCACTGAGGCCCGATCTGCAGAAGCCAGCTGCCCAAGGGTCCCCAGGGCACCTACCGGCCGGTGTCTTGGTCTGGACCAGAACCTCCCTGCCTCCCACGAGCTCCGACTTTTCTTTTCCTCTCCCGCCAAATCCTCACCTTCCCGCTGCCGGCCGGGCCCATGACCAGCTGCGCATACCGAGGCATGTCGGCGGTCCCGGGAGCCGGTGCGGTCCGCCGCGCAGCACAAGCTTGACCGCCCGGCTCCCTTGAGCCTTCGCGCGGCGCCCACTCAGTTCCGGGAACACCACGTGCAAACCAATCGCAATCCAAAGTCCTTTTGTGCCTTCCGTTCTAGTACCTCCCTGATTACGGAGCGTCCCGCAGGTCAAATCTCGTGTGAAACGCGTTCTCGGGAAACTTTAGCGCGGGGCGGGGCGGAGCCGGGAGGTGGAGAGGGAGGGCGGTTTGCGTGTGCGCAGAAGTAGTGGGCGGAAATCGGCGGTTGGGATGCTAGAGACGCCTGGTTGCCTTGGTGATAACGGCTAACGGCTAACATTCTGCATCCCTGCGCCCGGGACTTCGGTCCTTGGTTGGCGTCCCGATGTTTGACCTTTATGGTGACCCTCAAGATTTGCGAATTTGTAGAAGGTCTGGAATACTGAGGGTCTGGAAGGCTCCTCCTATTTTGGAGAGCGTGTGCTAATACCTTCCACAAACCGTGCAAGCGCGCAATCAACTGAAGGACTCCCGCCCCTCCCCCAACTCAATTCCAGCGTCGTGCATCTGCCCTCCCCGCGCTCCCGAAGCTCTTCGGGCAGTGTCCGGAGCGCATCGGAGGGGGCTAGAATACGGCGTCCGCCTCTTCACCCCCAATATCGCCCGGCCTGACGCACGCGTGCTGACGGGGGAGGGGAGAGGGGAAAGCTGCTTCCGCACACCGCTCGAAGTCCGGGCGCCGGGGAGGAGATGCCCGGCCAGGGTCCGGGGTCCGACTGGACGGAATGCATCTCTTCCGCAGAGCCTCCCGCAGTGGCCGGGACCGAGGGTGGCGGCGGCGGGTGAGGCTGAGGGGCCCTGAGGGGTTAGGGAGGACGACGACCGGCCCCGGGTCGTGATCCCCTGTGGAAGAGGGGGTGGGAGCTGGCTGCTCCGAAGGACTGGTCCCTGAGAGGAGGGGACAACCTTTGTTGTGACCGGGGTGGGACAGATGGGAGCCGACTCACTGTTTAGGGGAAGGGCTTGTGAGGTAGGGTTGAGTGTTGGTGCAATGACTAAACGCGGGGACTGCGACAATTGCCGGGATGCGTTTGTCTGCCCCGAGGGGGCGCTGCGAAACCTGCTGGAAAATATGCAGTCTCCTTAGGATCTCTACAAAAAAGAGGGGGTTGGGAGCCCAGCAGAAACAGAGCTTCGTCCGAGGTTTTCCAAGTCAACAGATCAGTTACGTGTGTGCGATATTAGCCACCTTTATGTCCAGGGAATTCATAATGCCGATGTGACCGGTAATTATGAATATTAGAGGCACCTTGATTTGACGTTTTCTTCCCCTTTAAATTTTTCATCATAAATCCGTTTTATTTTGAGCAGGTTTTTTACTATTATTTCCTGGATACTGAAGGCAATTAGTTTTCGGGACCTTCTCATCCCTTCCATCAGTTATTCCCTAAAAGTGAGAGGTGCAGGGTGGTTCCTCTCCAAAAGCTCACGGTCATGGCTCCTGCTGCACCCATGACCATTTTATATATATATATATATATATATATATATCGAATTCGCTATATGTCGAATATATAATATATTATATATATATGACTTTCTTTTTTTATTATTTATTTATTTTTTTAAAAAGATTTTATTTATTCATTTGACACAGATTACAAGTAGGCAGAGAGGCAGGCAGAGAGAGAGGAGAGAGGAGGAAGCAGGCTCCCTGCTGAGCAGAGAGCCCGATGTGGGCCTCGATCCCAGGACCCTGGGATCATGACCTGAGCCGAAGGCAGTGGCTTTAACCCACTGAGCCACCCAGGCGCCCTATATATGACTTTCTTAAAAAGATTTATTTGGTAGAGAGTGCGGAGGCGCGCGGGAGGGGGAGGGGCAGAGGGAGAGAGAGAGAATCCTTAAGCGGACTCCCCACTGAGTGAGGACCCTGAGATCATGACCTGAGCCCAAATCAAGAGTCAGCCGCTTAACCAGCTGAGCCACCCAGGCGCCCCTGGAAGACTGTTGAAGATGGGGTCTTGGCTTTCTTTTCTGTTCATTATTGTGCTTGACTAAGTGCTGGATCCCTATATACAGGAGGTCAATGAACACTTGGTCACTGAATAAATTGAAGGATGCATGCTTTGTCTTAATTTGAAAGAAGGAAAAAGAACTTGTACAAAAATAGAAACATTCCAGACCAATTTATCAGTTCCAGTATACCTTAATTACATAAAGAACAAGATAGTCTTTTCCATATCCAAGTTACTTTATTAAAAATAAAGACAGCCAGGAAACACCACAAATAACACAGAAGCCCAAACTACTTCACTGAGCTCAATGTAGGAATTAGATTAAGAGGCCTTAAAAGTAAGACCAAATCTGGCTTAAGGTAAATCCTTTCTAGTATGGTAAAAACCTCAGATAACCCACTTTGAAAAAGCCTGGGGTCATTAGGATATGACCAGGATTACAGGAGAAAATTTGCAAGATATTCCAGCTGATGGAAACATGAAAAGTAAAAAGCATATGCAATACTGTCTTTTTTTCATTTAAAATACTTTCTTTAATGCTTATAAAGCTGTCAATTATTAAATATTATTTAAATCCTTTTTCCCTCCAACAGATCAGCTGGACATTCTTATTATCAGAATTCCAAAGGTATTGGTAAGTAGAACATATAAAGCAGGTAATACCTACAAATAACATGGTTCAGAGATGCTAATTTTGCTGTAACTACAAACACAATGGAGTTTTAAAAATAGACTTAGTTAGCATCCTGGTGACCTTAGTCTTCAAGATTTTCCAAGAACAATCCAGCAGGTTCTTTCTCTCTTGTTAAGACATTTCACATCAAGCATTTTAAAAAGAGTCCTTCAAAATAGCAATGAATCTGAAAAGAACTGTATTATAACTGATGTTTGAAAAGCACAGAGTATGGCCTGGGGTTTATAAATTGAAGGGAAAAATTCTAACTTGAACAACTTAATAAATTGAAGGGAAAAATTCTAACTTGAACAACTTCAAAGAACATAAAATATTTCTCAATGCTGCTATTTTTCCTCTCACTTGAAATAAAGAATAAAGCTGATGAAATTAAGAGAGTAAGACAAACCCCCAAAGGCGTGTCACTAATTTTTTTTTGAGGGGGGAGCAATTTCAATTCAATGATCTATAAACCTGGATTCATACTTATCCTTGGAAAATGTATAGTCCTTACAGTTACCTGAGAAAAACACACAGACACATATCTATGTGTATATACGTACATGAAAATACATATATACATGTAAATAATGTGGTTTTTAAATGGAATTGCTGGATCATATGGTGATTATTCTGTTTAATTTTTTGAGGAACCACCACACTGTTTCCACAGTAGCTGGACCATTTTACATTCTCGCCAGCAATGCACAAGGTCTAAGTTTCTCCACATGCTACCTAACACTTGTTTTCATTTTTTAAAAAATGATAGTTATCCTCATGAGTGTGAAATGGTACTTCATTGTTATCTTTATTTATATTTCCCTAATGAGTGGTGATAGTGAGCATCTTTTCATGTACTTCTTATTGGCCATTTGTATATCTCCCTCAGAGATATCCAAAGTCTATTCAAGTCCTTTGCCCATTTTTCAGTTGGGTATTTCTCTTTGAGTTTAACTATTAATTTTTTTTAAGATTTATTTATTTGAGAGGGGGAGGGGCAGAGGGAGAGAGAATCTCAAGCAGGCTCCCTGCTTTGTGCGGAGCCAGATGTGGGGCTTGATATCAAGACCCCGAGATCATGACCTGACCCTAAATCAAGAGTCAGATGCTTAACTGACTGAGCCACCCAGGAGCCCCTAATACTTTTAAATGTTTCATGTTCTGTAAAGAAATGCTGTCAAGCTTTTGAGAAGTTAAACTTTAGTCCAGGCTATAATAATGCACCTTAGAAATATTGATTAGCAGGGACACAAAAGATATATTCTTAGACAATTAGTCCACATTTATGA
Organism: Ailurus styani; assembly: GCA_002007465.1. NCBI lineage: Eukaryota > Metazoa > Chordata > Mammalia > Carnivora > Ailuridae > Ailurus > Ailurus styani. The sequence continues at coordinate 1,098,815 of LNAC01000056.1, read as the reverse complement.
CTTGAAAAAGGATTTTTTTAAAAAATTAACTTTTATTATTATAGACTCCAAGTTATATTTTAAAGGTCATAATAACATAATTTCCAGATGATTTTCCATTTGTTGTCAAACTAGTTAGTCCTTCAGTAAAGCAAATATAACCCTTACTTATCTGAATTAACTCTCCCAATCTGTCAAAATCTTGAAGAAATAAATAACTAAAGTTTAATATGTAAAATTGTAGTGACCTTTGTTGTCAATATTGAAACAAAATTGTGCTTTAGTTCAACTTACTAAATACAAACTTTTAACTTAAAAATCTGTTCTGCCAGCTTTATTTGTACTAGCATAAAACTGGAAACAATCCAGATGTCCATCAACAGGTGGATGGATAATCAAATTGCGATATATTGGAATATAACCCAACAATAAAAAGGAGTGAACTATTGTTACACATCACACACTGAGGGATTTCAGTATAATTATGTTGAGTGAAAGAAGCCAAACAGAATATATACTATATGTTTCCACTTATATCAAACTCAAGAAAATGCAAACTTACAGTGATACTAACTATAGTGATAGAAAGTTGTCTGGAGGGAGGGAGTGTGTGGGAAGAAGGGGAGTGTTACAAGGAGTTATTTACTAGTTAAATTTTCCCAGATAGTGTTTTTCCCCAAAGTGCTACTGAAGTTTATACCCTAAATTAAGTTACTGGTTTCAATATGCCTGAAGCTGAAAACCAGTTTCATTCTTCTAGGTATGTCTCAGTTTTTATTTTTATTAAATGACTGTTCTTTTATTCTATCCACATCAGTATTAAAAACATTGAAATAACTGAAATTGTGTAAAAATAAGTTTTAGTAAAATTCTGCAAGTCCTTTTAACACTGCCTCACTAAAGATATATAATTTGTGTTATTCTATCTATCTTGAGTTTAATACTATATGCTCAAGTCAATTGAATGATAAAATATTGTTGTGAATCTTTACAGTGCATGTATATTCCTGTTTAATGTGATCTGACATACAATCAGCTAACAAAAATAAGTTACTGTCAACAGTTTGCCTCTCAGCTGAGATCAAAATAATGTAGTCTATATATAATGATATATATGTAGTAAATGTTTATAAATATCTTAAGAGTTTTGTATGCTTTAAAGCCAAATGGCCATATCATACAGTCTCTTCCAATTTAACAGAATGACTCATACTACTACTAGTCCAGGATAATCACAGACCCATGTAAATATATAGATATTAATAATTTGTTGAGCTGATGTTTGCTCATGAAATTCACGTATGTCCTTGCCTGCAGACAGAGTCAAGGATGGACACAAAGTGAACACACACATAGCCAAGCTGCAAGAGTTGTGGAAAACTCCTCAAATTCAAGCAATTCACATCCCTAAATCAATGACAGATGCGTCCTTTCTGAAGGTATGCTAACTAAATACCAGTATTTTGTTGATATACCAAATTCTTTGTGTTCAGAGCTGAACTTATTTTTGAAGATAAGCTACTTAGAGGGTAAGTCACTTCAGAAGATAAGGTACACTCAGCATACTGTCCAGGAGTCCATAAATATCTGCTGAGTAGACTCATAAAATGAATACAAGGATTTTTATCATTATAGATTCCTTATCATAAGAGTTCTTTCAGGGCTTTATGACACTTGAAATCTAATGTACCTTTACTCAGGAAGCTCAATGCCCCTAAGGAGAGTTACATTCCAGAGATGGAAACCCAAACTCACAGATTCCACTAAAGGTCTGCAAAATTAGAAGCAAGCAAAAAAAGAAAATAGCTGTCAGCATCTTAAGACTATTGAACCTCTATTACCCATTAAAGGTCATAACTGTTAGAAGTCTCCTTTTGAGAGCAGTGCAAATGAAGATTACAAAAGATCTGTGCAAACTGGTCAATTTTTCTGACCAACATTTTGAGTTTTCCCTGGATTTACCTATTCAGTTCAGTAAATCCTGTGTATACACACATACATATACAGTGGAGTGTTGCATTTTAAGTGTGTGTTACCTTCTAAAATCAGCAAGTGAAAATCTTAGTTAAAATTACTTTTACCAAAGACCAATAGACTATCCCTCAATCTGTTCAACACAGACAGTTACTCGTCTGGTGCTAGAAAAGACTGTTTCTTTAGTTAAGACTAAGTAGAGTAGTTGAGTTGCTTTTAGATACCACAGGATACCTCAAACATTGTATTTAGAAGGCAAGATGCCTACACTTACTGAGGCACACAGGAACTAAGACTCACTGACAGAACAGCATATCTGTACTCTCCTTATTCTTCTAGGGCAGTGGTTCTCATCCCTCAGACACATCTGAATCACTTGAGTGAAAATGGCAGGCAGAGTCACTTATTCTGTTTAAATGTCCATTTCTTTCTCTTTTTGGCCAGATTAGCGTAGTTGAATTTGAATAAGCAGAATGTACAGATGGCACAGCTCTCCTGAACATTCATCCTTTCAGATAAGGAATTTTGCCAATCTCTTGTTCTACAGTGCCTATAAATCTTGTTCGTCTTGTAGCATCCAGACCTCACCACAGGCCAGAAGCGTTATCTGTGCAGCATTGCTAAGATCTATAATGCGAACTACCTGCGGGCATTAATGAAGAGGCAGTACATGCATGTGATCCAGCACAGCTCGCAAAAGCCAGGCAGGTGCACCTCATTAGCTTCTCACTAGTTCTCACAAGAAACCAGAAGGTCTTCTAACAGAGGTGATCTGTATGACAGGTATCCTCACTCATCACAGGAGCCGCCTCAGTTATCGTTACTCACAGAAGCAGCATTACCCCTGCACCACATGGCGACACCAGCTGGAGAGGGTGGACTCGGGGCCTCCTAACATGGCAGCTGCACCCGCACCGGAAATGATCCTACAGCATTCCCTTTGGCGACCAGTGAGAAACAAAGAAGGGTCTGTTTTTTATTGTTTAAAAGGAGGAAAATGCACCCCAATTTTATTTGAAGAGTAGCTAAATGAGATTAAAGCTTGTTTCCTAATATGTTCATTTGGCTAAATTCAGAATTGGTTAGAAAAACACACAAGGATTTTGTAGTCTCTTTACTGATCTCACTGGGATATGACATTCCTTTCAGAACACATTTTGTGGAACTGTAAAAATTTCTTGATCAGCTAGAGATCTGCAAGACTGCCCTTTTCAGTAAATCCCACTTAAATTCAAAATAATACAAACACTTCCAAAAGGAGCATATGGTTGCTTCTTTCTGCACAGGAGAAAACTATAAACAAAAAAAGGAAATAAAAAAAAGAGAATACAAAGCCTGATTATTCAACCTGCACTACAATAGTTAGCTTTGCTTTTCAGGGTTAATGAGTCATAGGAGACTGAAAGTCTTTTTGGTAGCTTAATAAAAAGAATTTGTATAGTCCTCCACATGCATTAGACAGCTGTTGATTTCACTGGTTCCAATTAAGATGATTCTCTTTCTTATAGTTTAAAAACTGGATATGCATCTAAAACAAGATGTAAGTCACTGAAGATTTTTAGAAAACCAGGCAAACTGTTCATGCAATCAGGTAAATGTGGAATTTTAAAAATATGCATTTTGAAAGATCTTGTGCTTAAAAAAATATTAAACCCAATAATTTCATTTCTATTACAGAAGAGATTAAAAATTTAGAATGTGATTTGTTTTTAATTCTCCAAGTGAGTTTGAAATAGTTTCTGTTTTCATTTAAAAGAACATGCTGCTCAGGGGAGTAAGATTCAAGGTACTTCTAAACAAAGGTATTTATAAGATCAAGGTCAGAGACTTAACGATGAATTTGTTAGAACCCAGAGCCACAAACATGACTTTTTCAAGCCATAGCACTTTTATGAGAGTGCCATTTTTGGATGGACAACATATTTTGTATGGCATCATAGTTTATGAAGGGCTGTATCACCTATGTAATTTTGTTTAATATCCAACAAATCAGTGGAAGCAAGCCAACCAAGTGGTCTCAAAATTTTGTGGAGCAACTCAGACAAATCCAGAGTTGGTAAGTATCAGCATAAAGGATCCTATAGGTGCAGAATACTACACAATGAAAAGGGCCAAAGGGGAAGAAAGAATGCTCAGAAGTATTCTTCAGAATTGATAAAGTGGAAAGGATTAAGTGGAAGTTAAACAATTTCATAGTTGTTCCTGTAATGAGTAGGGAAGTAGATAGGAAGTAGGGAAGCTAGGCCTTCTGAACTCCTATCCCATTCTGTGTGACTGTCCAAGAAATGAGGGTAATGGCAGGGGAAAAAGTAAGTCTGGGTCCAAAAATAATAGCTAGAGGAACCCCAGGTAGGGGGAAAGGCCCTTTGGTCCCTGAGAGAAGAGAGAGGAGTAGGAACTTAATGTATAAGGAAAGGAGAATGCTGAAGCTATGACCTTCCTGTAACCAAAAGATTTTGACAAGCGAAGACAAAATAGGACTTAGTAACAAAAAAATGTGCTATACAAGAACTTGGCTTGAATATAGTACTTACTGGGCATCTTATTTTAAAAAGTAAGAGATTTGGGGGGAGGAAGTGGTTAAGTTTTGAAAACTGCAGGCCATTTGTTTTTGTGAAAGTGTTATTACTACGGTAGGTCATTTTGAAGGTTGTTCTTATATACAAATCTCCATTTTCAGGACGAAATACACCTGTATTTCCAAAATAGACATTATAAACTTATTTTTCTTTCAGTTTCTACAAATGATTCTGAATCATACATGAATGAAGAAAAAAAGGAAGAAGATTTACTAAATAAGTGTATGCAGTCAATGTCAATTGAAGAACAAGGAGGACATCTGATGTGAACTTGACAGTCTTGTGAATTGATGAGGTGCCAAAGGGGGAGAAGGGTTGTGAATTGTGTCCTCTTTCTACATTTAGGATAGTATTGTTATTCACCTTGAAGTCATTAAGTAATTTTAGTTTGTTCAGAAACGTTTACAACAGTGTAATTAATTGGTTTGATGTAGTTCCATGTACTAATGATATTTGTGTAATAAAAGTTAAGTGTAATATATGCTTGTATTTCTAGCTAGATACAATTAAAAATTTTCTTGTCGCTTAAAACGGATTTTTCTTTAAATCTGTCAAATAAATATAATTATTTTTCTCCTTAGAGTAAGTCCTGAAACAAGAACATGAGAATCCCCTACAAGTATTTTCTTGATTGGGCTAAGGAAAGCTCTGAAATAGTCTGATACAGAATAGCATTTGATTGACTTGCAAAAAAGGTGGTTAATAAATATTTACTGCTTGAATACAACTTAAACATGGAATTATCAATTTGCCCTATTTTATGAAAATTACCGAATGCTTAGACTCTCAAACCAGAGTTAAGTTGGGAGTAATTGTACTGAGAAGATTCTTTACATTATATATTCACTCTACTGTGCTTCCTTTCTAAACACTCATTTAAAAAATGTGTGTGTGTATGTGTGTGTATAATTAAAACTTGAAATGTAGGAATAGGGCAATTTAAAGCAACAGTTTGAGATATTATTGCCAACATGTCAATATACTATATTCTTTAGAAAATCAAATCTGAGCCCAACATTATGACCCAGAACATTGTAAGAAATGAGAGAGCACCGAAAGGTCAACCCATTTACCTCATCACTTTAATGCTTAGGTGCAGTTTCATATGGTCTCTCGCTTTTATGATTTTTAAAAATTAAAACACAGTTTATCAAGAAAGTATAAATGAAAGGTAACTGTATTACTGGAGAAAAAAACGTATACAAGAAAGTCTAGATTCTTTTTCCTCATGCACGACTTCTGTAATAAAGTTCCAGATATCAACTTTGAAGATATTTACAAGGATAAATTTTTCTTAACATATCACCCTTTACTGTATGATGGACATTTTTTCATAGAAATCATATATGGAAACAGAATATATTCTTATAGTTTACAAGAAGCATAGAACATTGTATTAACAGAAGATGATATATTTTACTGCAAAATATTATAAAAGTGATACAATTTTGTAGTTCATATGTTTAATTACTTGATTTGAACAGGGGAATGAAAAAAAAAAACAGCAAGACAGGCCTGGCTTTTAAGATTTTTTGTATTCAATTCGTTCTACTTTCACATCATCTCCAATTAGCTGATACACGTAAGTGACAACTGTAGAAGCCTGGATGTCCATCAACACGAATGAAGGAATAATGTTTCTGGAAGAAAATATAAATAATGTCAGTGTTTTGTATTAAAAAGCATCAGCACTAAAAATTTCAATTTACAACAATTTGGATTCAAGGAGAATTCTAGTTGTTATATATTGAAAATAATCACCAAAAGAAGATTGCCCAAAAGGCTATAATTATTGAAATGGTTGCATTTCTCCTTTATGAAATGTCACACATGCAATTATTAACTTTCAAAAAATCCCTGGATTACTACTCACGTTTCCAAGGCATTATATGCTCCAGTGGCAGAACCTGGGTTAATGTAGAATTTATTCTCATGCTCAAATGCTTCAAATTTGTGTGTGTGTCCCGAGATAAGAATGTCCACATCAAACTGCCTCTGCAACAGGGCTAAGCTGGCCATATCTCCCCATGGAATAACTTGATGCCCATGGATCAAACCAATTTTGAACTGCCCAACAGTCACAACTTTCTGTTCTGGATAATTCAGATTCTAAAATAAGAAACAAACATAATATATATATATATATATATATATATATATATATATATATATATATAT
>LNAC01000056.1:1070801-1085096 GCA_002007465.1 Ailurus styani | reverse complement strand
TGGGGGGAGAGTAGTGAGATCTCGAAGCTTCGAAAAGAGCGGGAGACATCCGGGCACTTGGGGCCCTCGAGCAGAGGCGTGCCTTGGAGCGCGGCGTGTTAGGGCCCGCGGCCATGCTGAAGTGCGTGATGAGCGGCAGTCAGGTGAAAGGTGGAGCGACTTTTCTTGCCTTCCTATGTAGAGAAGGGAAAGCGGGGAGAAAAAAAAGAGGGAGAGAGAACGAGAGAAAGACTGAGGTTCACGGGGGACGATTTCTCCTCTGCCCGTTATGCGTAGGGGCTGGCAGCACAAGGCCTGGCCCCGAACAGCCGCCACCCACCCAGGCTCCTAGTAGCTTCCAAGAGGAGGAGGGCCCATCTGCTCTAATTTATGCATAGTATTTATTGTCTTCAGTGTCCGTGAAATGGCACCATTGGAACAGAGATTTGGAACGCGGGCCTCAAACTCAGGATGATAAGGACTGCGTGAGGAGGAGTTGGGGGGAAAATGATGCTTACGCAGTTGAAGTATTTTAGTGCCATTGAGGAAAGCATCAACCTGGTTTTTATTCCAGATTCTACCATTTTTGGATGTATGACCTGGGAAAAACCCCTGAATCAGTGTGGGGCTCCGTTTCCTCATCTGTAAAAAATGAGAATAATAACAGCATTTTCGTCACAGGGCTTGTTGTAGGAATGAAACAGATTCTTGTAAAGAGCTCAATAATAGATGGGAAAGTGCATGAGCTATTATATGTTATCAATGGTAACATCAGTTACTCCAGAAAATCTTTAAGAAAAGAAGGGTTTCCTACAGATTGTAACCTGGAAGTGATCATAGAATGGCGTCTTGTGTCATGGTTAGCTTCCCTTGGGTTGAGGCCATCCATGGAACGTTAGTAATGAACAGGAAAGGGAAGCACAAGCTCCCGGCTGTTACAGGTTCTCCGCGTTCTGGAAGTTCTCATTGAGTGTATAGCTCAGTTCTCAATAAACAAATATTTGTATAATTGCTTTGCTTTTCCTCCTGGACTGGAGATACCGCACTGTGAGGGCAGGAACCATTCCTGTCCTATTCATTGCTCTATCCCCATTGCAGTGGGTTGTAGTGGGGGCTCAAAAACTATTCATTGGATGAGTGGAAGGTCTGCATCAGGCAGCTCCAGGAAAAAGTGTTGAATGTCAAGTGGGGGAGAAATGGCTCTAACGCCCCCCCCCAGTTTCAGGCTGGAACCCCCAATTCCCACACTTCTGATTCTTAAGCGTTATAATCTGATTTTATGTTCTGGAATTTTTTTCTTTTTTTCTACTGTTCTGTGGATTGATGTGGTCATCCATTTTATCTATCTATCTATCTATCTATCTATCTATCTGTCTATCTATCTAGGAGACAGAGAGAGAGGGGCAGAGTTCATGCTGAGCATGGAGTCCAACGTGGGGCTCGCATAGTATCTTCTATCTATTTGCCACATTTTGTACTTATTCATAATTGTTAAGAATATTAACAGTGTCATATCAGATTAGACAAATATGTCACCCAGCCTAACCTCTCTTCCTTTCAGGGCATCTGAGTGTGTTTGGTGGGAAGACCTGGCATCTTGCATGCTAACCTCAGATATCAGAGATGAATCTTGAATGCCTCTAATTTCTCTCTCGTGACTTGTTTTGACCTTGCCACGTGTGAAGTTATTAAATCCCTTCAAATCCCCCCACACTCTGTTTTCACACTTCTTTTTTGGGAGGGAAGGGGGGCAGGTAATATATTTATTTAAACCAAGTCTAAAAATACATTAGTATGGAAATTGGCTTGCCACAACTCCATGCAAGTGTATAGAAAGGAAAAGTCTGTATTTTATCATTTTTTAAAAAGATTTTATTTATTTATTTGACACACAGAGAGAGATTACAAGTAGGCAGAGAGGCAGGCAGAGAGACAAGGAGAGGAGGAAGCAGGCTCCCTGCTGAGCAGAGCCCGATGTGGGCCTCGATCCCAGGACGCTGAGATCATGACCTGAGCTGAAAGCAGAGGCTTTAACCCACTGAGCCACCCAGGCGCCCTGCATTTTATCATTTTGCACATTCTGTAAATTTATTGAACTCTTACTATGTGTCTCAGATTTTGTCAAGAGTGTTATTATGTATTTAAAGCCATTTTTGGCATTAGTCTATAAAACACTGTTCTTTATGCATTAAAACTGAGTCCTGTGAATGCTAAAGTAGTCCTATGATTTGTATTTATTGTTTGAGGAAAGAATGTAAGCAGTACCTTTTTTTCCTCCGTAGTATTTGGAAAAGCAATCCAAGCTCTATCACGAATCAGCGACGAGCTGTGGCTAGACCCATCTGAAAAGGGTGTAAGTAAGAAAATTAACCAATATATGATCTATTAAGGCAAAAGAAGATGTTTAAAGATCTCAGTCCAGACTGAATGTTAACTAGGAAACCCAGAAATTGTAATTACTCCTTTCACTGTTCAACTTTATTTTACAATCTGAATACTTTGAGAGCCTATTTTAAAAATCATGCAGAGAAACACAAGAGATTTAAACCAGAAATTGCAAACTGGTGATCAAGAGGCTAGATATAGCTTGCAGGAGTGTTTTGTGGGATTGTGCTCTTTTTTTTTTTTAAGATTTTTATTTATTTATTTGACAGAGAGAGATTACAAGTAGGCAGAGAGAGAGGAGGAATCAGGGTCCCTGCTGAGCAGAGAGCCCGATGCAGGCCTCGATCCAAGGACCCTGAGATCATGACCTGAGCCGAAGGCAGAGGCTTTAACCGACTGAGCCACCCAGGCGCCCTCTTTTTTTTTTTTTAAATAAAAAAATTTTCTAAGCTTAAAAATTGGGAGTGTCCACATAAAGATCTGAGTTTCTTTCTTCTCTTAAAAACTTAGAAGATCTGACAGTTTGGGACCAGCATTCCCAGGTGGAATTAGTTGGCTGGCACTGACTGACAGTTTCTTGCTTTAGATGGGGCAAGAGATTGCCATTTTGCTGCCATCTTTTTACCGCCTTTTATATTGCCTTCTGCCAACTTACACTGCATTAAGGTTAAAGGCATTTACAACTTTACAATTTCGACATGCAAGATTTTAGAGTTGATACTTACATGTATTCAATATAGATGTGTATCCGTGTATGTGTATGTATGCAAATTCAATATACAGTGATGACACAACCCATTTAATATTTATAATAATTTGTATGTATAATGTAGTCCATATAATGCAGTTACCATCCCATAGCCTTATTTGAACATATTAAGTTGCAGTGTTAGACAAAATAGGATTTTTTAAATTAATAATTTAGAGAAAGTTGATTTTTCCCCTGAATATCTCTTATTTTTCAGCTTGCTCTAAGATCTGTGAATTCTTGTCGGTCTGCATATGGTTGTATCCTCTTCTCTCCTGTGTTTTTTCAACATTATCAATGGTCAACCTCAGTGAAAGTAAATGGGAATGATTCGACAACATCAAATTTAAATTGCAAATTGGGAATGAAGGTAAATATAAGTGGCTCTGGTTTTCTCTGGTATTGTAGAAATATTTATTACACAGGACATAACATCTATTCTGCATTTAATACATGGTTTAAAAGGCATGCAGGACACTCCAATGTTTATAGCAGCAATGTCCACAATAGCCAAACTACGGAAAGAGCCCAGATGTCCATTGACAGATGAATGAGTAAAGAAGATGTGGTATATATATACAATGGAATATTACTCAGCCATCAGAAATGAAATCTAACCACTTGCAATGACATGGATGGGACTAGAGGGTATTATGCTAAGTGAAATAAGTCAACCAGAGAAAGACAATTTTATGATTTCACTCATGTGTAGAATTTAAGAAACAAAACAGGGGATCGAAGGGGAAAGGATGGAAAAATAAAATAAGATGAAATCAGAGAGGGAGACAAACCATAAGGGACTCTTTTTTCTTAAAGAAGATTTTATTTATTTATTAGAGAGAGAGAGAGCACATCAGCACAAGCAGGGTGAGGGTCAGAGGGAGAAGCAGACTCCTTGCTGAGCAGGGAGCCCAACGCAGGGCTCCATCCCAGGACCCTGGGGTCATGACCTGATGCAAAGGCAGCTGCTTAACTGATTGAGCCACCCAGGTGCCCCAGGAGACTCTTAACTATAGGAAAAAAACTGAGGGTTGCTGGAGGGGAGGTGGCTGGGGGTTTGGGGTAACTGGGTGGTGGGCATTAAGGAGGGCACTTGATGTAATGAGCACTGGGTATTACATGTAACTGATGAATCACTAAACTCTATCTCTGAAACTCATTACATTATGTTAATTAATTGAATTTAAATTTGAAAAAAAAAATAAAGTGTTAAAAGAAGGGGAAAATACCTTCTCAACACAGAAAAAAATGAATGTTGGCTATTTTATTTTTTAAGGTTGACATTACATAGTCACATAGTTCAAAACAGAAATAAAAATTGAAAAATATTTAAAAAACATGCAGGCCAAATCTATTCACTTATGAATATATATACTCTTCTTCTGTTAGTTCACTTAAATTAACCAAAACCATATTAAGTATGTGCTATTCTGTGTTGTATTTGTGTTACAGTCAATTCTGCCCATCTTTAGATGTCTGAATTCCCTCGAAAGAAATGTAGAGAAGTGCAAAATATTCACCAGATCTGATCAGTGCAAAGTTGTCATTCAGTTCTTCTGCAGACATGGTAGGTAGCATTAAAACTTGTTTAAAGTATTGTGTGTCTTTTGTTAGTATTTTTTATGTTGAGAATATTCAAACTGCATATTAAGACTTCTCATTGCATTACTGCTTAAAATTTGGTTTTGTGGTAGAGCTGTTATAAGTACTTGAAAAGTATCATCTTGTCTCTGTAGAAGTATTATGAAGTGATTAGTAATAAATTTTTCCTTTTCCGACTTGTCAGTGATACAAGCTTTGCCTGCATACAAACCACTTTTTTTTTTAAATGTCCACTTGAGTTCAAACAATAGGTGGTTCTAAAATTAACTGGCTGCTTGATGATATTCTGTAAGAGTGCCTTGGTAACAGTGTTCTTTGGTAAGAACAGGAAGGAATAATGCCGGCCTGTATTGAAAGGCCTCTGGGAGGCAGACAGTACTATATCTGGGACTGAAAGAAGTGTGGTAACTGGCCCAGGGTCACAAAACTAGTTTGAGTTGAGTCCCAGTAGTAGGAGCCAAAACCTTTATACATTCTCTCTGTCACACCAAACTGTAAAACAGATTTCCTGCCTCACAGCCTTGCCGGATAGATATTCAAATGTTTTACTCACAGGACGTTTACATGCTTAAGTTTCTCGAGCACAATGATTAAGAGCATGGATTCTGGAGATCACAAGGTGTGGAGCCGAATCCTGCTCTGCCCTTTCCTTGCTGATACTTTGGGCAAATTATTTTACATCTGTGTGCCTCATTTGCCCCAGATGTAAAATGGGGATCAAGTTAGTCCCAGCATTCTTGGGGTTTTGTGAGAATTCAGTGAGTTACAGTTCTACAGTGTTAAAAAGAATGCCTGGCACATTCTCTAAGTGTTAACTCTAGTTATAATTTTTATAATTGCTGCTATTTTATTTGAAGTTAGCAGATAGAATTGTATACTCATGCTTGGGGCGCCTGGGTGGCTCAGTCATTAATCGTCTGCCTTCAGCTTAGGTCGTGGTCCCAGGCTCCTGGGATTGAGCCCCGCATTGGGCTTCCTGTTCCGTGGGAAGCCTGCTTCTCCCTCTACCACTCCCCCTGCTTATGTTCCCTCTATCGCTGTCTCTTTCTGTGTCCCCCCCGCCAAAAAAAAAAAAAACTTAAAAAAAAAGATTTTATTTATTTGTTTGACAGACAGAGAGAGAGTACAAGCAAGGGAGCAGCAGGAGGAGGGAGAAACAGGCTCCTGTGGAGCAAGGAGCCTGATGTGGGGCTTGATCCCAGGACCTTGGGATCATGACCTGAGCCTAAGGCAGACACTTAACCTTAAACGACTGAGTTACCCAGGTGGCCTTCGTCTATATTTCTTATTTGCTTGGGAAAGTGCATAAGCTCTGTCAAAGCAAATTGAACAAAGTTTTTAGAATCTTAGAAAGTAAGAGAGTTTTAATTGAGCCCAAGTTAGGCCAACTGCCCGGGAAACACACTTTTCACAGAGAAGAAATTTCTCTTATAAACTTTCAATGATAAGGTGGCCTGTAACCGCAGCTGGGGCTACATGTTTCCGCTTTCACATCCAGTGGGAGTGAGAGCCTTACCTCACCTATCTACTGAACGAAAGTGCTTGGGTTTGCTCTAACTGCATCAACTTAAATTAATCCTAGTGGCCAGGGCATTCCCGTCTCTAAGTGCCATGTCTGGTCCAAATTTAATTGCAGGGGGGGATAAGATTACACCAATTTGATTTGTACCAATGAAGGCCTATCAGTGGCCCTGGAAGTAGAGTCAGTTTCCCCCGAAACTCATGGCTGCTACAAAATGGGGAAGGGCCAGCTCAGGAAGGAAGGGGACCGGAGGACATGGATGCTGCTATGTAATTGGGGGAGAAAGGTGAACAGGGAAGGTGTTGTGGTTAGTGGCACCACAACTAGGTGAGTTTCCAGTAGGTGGAAATGGAAAGGCATTCTATGAGGAGGGAGCAGGACAGAGCAGTGTGAGCAAAGGTATAGGTTTAAAGTGTTTAATACTTGTTGATAAGGAAAAAGGAGAAGGAAGAAAGTAGCAAGAAAAGGAGCATCAGGAATGACAAAGAAATTAGACATTTCTCTGCTTGGACATCTTTGACAATGCTAGTATTTACTTCATTGAAATATTCTGAAGTATGTTCTAGAGGTATGATCATGCTGTATATGCCAAGGCTGTTTCTTTTCTTTCTTTTTTTTTTTTAAGATTTTATTTATTTATTTGACACACAGATAGAGATCACAAGTAGGCAGAGAGGCAGGCAGAGAGAGAAGGAAGCAGGCTTCCTGCTGGGCAGAGAGCCTGATGCGGGGCTCGATCCCAGGACCCTAAGATCATGACCTGAGCTGAAGGCAGAGGCTTTAACCCACTGAGCCACCCAGGAGCCCATGCCAAGGCTGTTTCTGAAGAATACCGAAGAAACTGGTAACAGTTGTTCCTTCTGTGGAGGGTATGGGCGGGGGAGGCAGGAGTTAGGGGTTGGGGGTGACTTACTTTGCCCTGTCTATTCTTTGATATTTTTTGAACTTTAGACCATAAGCATCTCATACCTGTTGCTCCAAAAGTAACTTGAAAATAGTTTTTAAAATATGGTAAGTTAGGCCAACTTTTGAGCTTTGTGTCTTCCTGAAATAGAGATCACAATAATTCCTCACAGTGCCATGCTTTTTGTAGTACATCCAAAATTTATGGATGAGTGCAAAGATGAAATAGGTTGTATATGTCACTCCAGTGCTCAAAATTCTCAACCCTCCCCATTTATCCAGGGTAAAAGCCAGAGATCTTACAATGGTGAGTAAGGTCCTACATGAGCTGGAACCCCTCTGCCTAGTGAGTTCCTTCTCCAGATAGCATGTTGCTTGCTCTTTCTCCTCCTCCAAGTCTACTCAGATGGCTTCATTTCCGTGAGGTCCTATCTATCTAAAATTACTGTCTACCATGACTGGCACCCCCTAATGCCCTTTCTGCTTTGCTTTTTTCCTGCGGCTCTTATCATGACATGACCTATCAATTATACTTACTTATTTCCTTACTGTCTGTCTTCCCTCCCTAGATGGTAAGCTCTGTGAGGATAGAGTTTTTTGTCTAATTTGTGCTTTGCTAATCCCTAGCTCCTAAAATTGTTCCCGTGTAGTAGATTCCCAAACAAGTGCTCACAAATTATTTGCTGCTCCCCACCCTTCGAAAGCTGGAGTCTGTTTCCCCAGCTGGAATCTTGGCTGGCCGTGGGCTTGCTTTATCAATTAAATAGAAGTGATATTGTGTGAGTTCCAAGCCTAGGCCTTAAGAGGCCTGGCAGCTTCCCCGTGAAACCTTTCCCTCAGCATGAGAACAAGTGCTGCACAGTAGACTTCTGGAGGATTAAGACCATGTGGTGGGAGGCCTCAGCCTTCCCAGCAGTCTCAGCCATGCCAGTTGTCCCACTGAGGCCCTAGACATGAAAGTGAAGCCATCCAAGATTTCCAGCCACAGCTAAGGCAGCTGAAACCAGAACTACTCAGCTGATTTGTGAGAAATAACAAATACTTGTTATTTCAAGCCACTAAGTTTTGGAGTGGTTTGTTTTCCAGCAAAAGCTAACTAATGCATCTTTGTGCATAGTAGGTGGTCAGTAAATACTTAGGAAATTAATAAATGTTGCCATTATTAATTTTGTGTCAAAAAAAATATCCAGGGGGCACCTGGGTGGCTCAGTTGCTTAGGTGTCCGACTCTTGATTTCAGCTCAGGTCATGATCTTGGGGTTGTGGGATCAAGCCTTGTGTTGGCCTCATGCGCTGGGCATGGGGCCTGCTTGGGAGTCTCTCTCTCTACCTCTCCCCCTCCTCCCCAAAAGAAAAAAAATCCAGGGCACCTATGTGGCTCAGTGGGTTAAAGCCTCTGCCTTCAGCTCAGGTCATGATCTCAGGGTCCTGGGATCGAGGCCCGTATCGGGCTCTCTGCTCGGCAGAGAGCCTGCTTCCTCCTCTCTCTCTGCCTGCCTCTCAGCCTACTTGTGATCTCTGTCTCTCTCTCTCTGTCAAATAAATAAATAAATAAAATCTTAAAAAAAAAAAAAGAAAGAAAAAAATCCAATTTAGATGAGAAATATTGTTTCTTGTGAGTCCTTTTGATTCCCACTACAACATTATTATGCTGTGGAAAGTTACAGCCCACTTGGATTTTATTACATGGGCTCTATATACAAGCTTAGATTCAAATTCCACCTATACTCGTTAAAATAGCCTTGTAAAAGTCAGCCTTACTGAGCTACAGGTTCCTCTTCTGAGACTAAGTGTCTACCCCATAGGGATATTGTGAAGACCATAGGTAATGTATGTAAAATGCGTACTACAGTTGCTGGCACATAGAACCATAGCCATTGTGGCCACACACTTACCATCTTCCTCCCCTCAGAGAAAAAGAATTCACAGACCAGATGTTTATGTCTGACTTCCAGAATTCCCAGAAATCCAGAAATATCAGACCTGGATGCAAGGTAGTGAAAGAGAATGATAGCTACATGAACTATAGTGGGCAATCACTATTTTACACACAATATAAGAAATAACCTGTATTTCAAAAGAACTTGGGAGCTCTACTGCCTGATTGGTCCGAGTTATGCATATTGCATGGTTTCCACTAGGGGGCGATAAACACATGTCATAAAGAATAGTGCTTCTTCAAGCTACATGCGTCTGCCAGACAGGAAATGTTTCTTTAATTTTATTATTTTAACGTGGCTGTGAAACAAACTTTTTAAATAGTTCATGTTGCACTTAAATTTATTAACAGATTGCTTTATTCTTTTTAAGGTATTAGAAGAACTCATAATGTGTGTTTTCAGGAAAGTCAGCCCTTACAAGTTATTTTTGAAAAGAATATGTGTTCTAATACACTAATTATTCAACCAAGGTAATGAATTCTCTGGTGTTTATTTTTCTTTTTCTGAATATAATGTGGGAAAAGAGTAAAGAATTAATACCTTTAATTAAAATTTGAAATCAGTTACATCTTTTAAAAAAACTAACATTTGACTTGGAGAAATCCCCTTACAAGGTCAAGAGGAAACCGTGAAAAAGATAGTAGATAATGTAATTGATTAATGGTAGCAATAATGATTTAGTGGCAAGAAATTTCTAAAAATATCCCAATAGTGGCTTTCTACATTAAGTGATACCAAGAGAAAAATATATTACCTAATAATGCTTTGCATTTATATATTGCCTTCTGTCTGAGTCTTAAAACACACAAACGCAAGGAAACGTTAACATTTTTTATGTAAATTGATTTTATCCCAAGTGTTTGCATTTTTTCTTTAGAGAATGAGTTAGGTACGTTTGTCAGTAAAAGGGCACCCAATTTTTTAGTTAAGCTGTAGCATTAAACATTAAACATTAATTACTTTGTGAGCCAAAAGTTATTTTATCCTTATTGTTTTTTAAGTTACACAAGCAGTACATGCTCCTTGTAACACATCTAGAATTTGCCAAGGATTGCAAAGATAAAAAATGAAAAGTTTTTCTCCTCTACCTGTCCCCTCTGTCCCACTTGGCAGAGGTAACATCAATCAGCAATTTGGTGTATATCCTTGTAGATCTTCTTCCCTGTATAGCCAATCTCTCTGTAACTCGCCCTGTCCCTGTAGCTATGGATAGCTTTCTTTCTCTCTCTTCCTTCTTCTCCCCTCTCAAATTTATATTACTTATGAGACACATACTTATAAATAATTTTCTTCAAGGAAAATATCCTACTATTATTATTTGGCAACTTGCATTTTTAAGTTTCTGTGTCAGTTCACTTAAATCAACCTTATTCTTAAGGATTACATAATTTTTCACTGTATGACTGAGCCATAATTTAGTTACCTGTTGTCCTATTAGTGAAAAAGGAGGTTGTTTCCAGCTTTTTGCCATACACAAAAAGTGTATTAGTTGCCTATTTCTGTGGAAAAAAATTTCCCCCAAACTCAGAGCTTTAAGAAACCAGACATTGATTACTTCATAGTTTTAAGTGTGGCTTACCTGGGTGTATCTGGCTCAAGGTGCCTCATGAAGTTGAAGTCAAGCTGTCAGCCAGGGCTGCAGTGTCATCTGAAGGCTGGACTTGGGGGGGATTCACTCCCACACTCACTGATGTGGCTGTGGGGAGGCCTCAGAAGATCGACTTATAAGCTCACAAGTCTGATTGCTGGTAGGCCTCAGTTCTTCACCACATAGGCCTCTCTGTGGACTATCTGATTGTCCTCACTATATGGCCACTCAGAAAGAGAGAGAGTTGATTGAGATGATGCATTGAGAGAGAATTCACAAATGGAAGCCAAAGTCTTTTTATCTTTTTAATTTTTAAAAAATTTTTAAAAAGATTTTATTTATTTATTTAAAAGAGAGAGTGAGATCACAAGTAGGCAGAGAGGCAGGCAGAGAGATTAGGGAGAAGCAGGCTCCCTGCTGAGCAGAGAGCCCGATGTGGGATTCGATCCCAGGACCCTGAGATCATGACCTGAGTCGAAGGCAGAGGCTTAACCCACTGAGCCACCCAGGCGCCCCCAAAGTCTTTTTATAACCTAATCTCAGAACTGACATTTCATCACTCCTGCCATTTTCTTTGTTAGAAGTAACTCTGTAAGTTAAGCCCACACTTAGGGGCAGGGGATTCTAGAAGGGCATGAGTACCAGGAGGTGGGGATCATTGGGGGCCATCTTATAGGCTTAACACAGAGTTCTAGAAATGAAATCACTGGGTCAAAGGTTGATCAAATTTTAAATTTGCATACATACTGACTATCAAATTACTGTCTTAAATGTTGTGCCCATTTACATTCCCACCAGAAGTGTAGGGGAATCCTTTCAAGTAACATATATGATCAGTCTTTAAAATTTTCTCCAACCTGATAGGTAGAAAATTTAATTATTAGATGACCTTTTTGCTGTGTTGATTCCTTGGGAGTTTGAACATCTTTTCATATATTATTAATGATTATATTTTTCTTCCTTTTTGAATTGCACATTTATGTTGTAATTTTTTTGCATCAGGTTATTTGGTATCTTATAAAACACCTCTCCCGTAACACTGGAAAAGTTACTAGATGAATTTTATCTGAGAACACTTCAATTTCAAAAGTAGCCCAGTCTTGTAATAAATATAACATAATTAAAAATGGGCAAAGGATTGGAGTGGATAATTTGCCAAAGAAGATATACAAATGGTTGAAAAGCACATGAAAATGTGCTCAACATCACTTAGTAGTTAGGGAAATACAAATTAAAAAACTTTAAATGTGTGAATTGTACAGTAGGTGAATTCTGTATCAGTAAAACCATTTTTAAAAAGGGAGCCCAGGATAAAAGGGCATTTGGGATGTCAAGACAACCTTGAAAGTGATAGGTAATGATCTAGGACAAGTAACAAAGGGAAAGAGAATATAAGTAGCAGGCTGCTCGTAAACCTCGACCCCTCACCCCGGGTCTCCAGCATAGTTCCACCTGGTTTTATCTGAACAGCAATGTTTTCTAGTCCTCTCTTAGGAGTATGACTGCAGGTCATTAAAAATATATATGGGGTACATAAAACCGTGGAATTGAAGACATTCCTTCCAGTGTCTGGTTTATTCCATAGCTTTCACATGTCTTACTAAGAATATATTTTACTATTCTCTTGGCCTTCAAATGAATTTTAAAATATACTAAAAATATCGCAGCTCACATAGAAAAAAGAAGATAGTTTTTTGGGGGTAAGTTTAAAAAAAATCTCGGCTAACCTGTTTATTTCTAGATAAAAGATTTGATTCCCACTTAATAAGAGTCTTCTTGTTTTTCAAGTAACATAATACTTTCCATTACGTTTTGTAGAGTGCTTGCTGAGACAGTTGTTCTTTTTACATCAAGTCAAGAAGAAGTCACTCTTGCCGTTACTCCACTAAGTGTTTGCCTTAAGAGTTCCAGTGACGAACCAATGGGTAAGGACTACATCTGTCATGGCGCGATGGCATGTCACTTCCTGGGTTTCTTGGTGACTGACCATACAGTAAACATTGGTGGCATAACATTTATTCTTTTCTAAAGAGCAGTAAGATGTAGAAAGGTCATTAAAATTTTTAAGAAATCCAGGAAATGGAATATAATCAATAATTAAAATATTTGGCTTTGAAATTCAAGTTGTATTAATTAGGAGAATCGTTATTGAGAAAAGTATATTTTCAGTTAAGATTTTTAAGGTCCGGTTTTCATCTTTATTTTTTTTAAGTTTATGTATTAATTTTTTAGTAATCTCTACACCTGACATGGGGCTTGAACTCATGACCCCAAGATTAAGAGTTGCATGCTCTTCTAACTGAGCCAGACAGATACCCCTGTTTTTCATCTTTTATCACCCTTTGTATTTAGCATAAAGAAAAATTAGACCAGCTATCCAATTGAAATTATTTTTAATCACAAAAGAAGAAAAAGTGGCTTTGAACTAGAGACACACATGGCAAATACACACGGCAGAAAATGTGAATACTTCTTAAGTCAGCTCTTCCAAGAGTTACCTAGATTGAATGGAGATAAGACATGATTAAATTTTTTAACTTTTAAAAAAAATATTTCTTTATTTTGAGAGAGAAGGAAAGTGTGAGCAGGGGGATGGGAAGGAGAGGGAGAGAGAGAATTTCAAGCAGACCCCCCCACACACACACACACACACTGGGTGGGGAGCCTGATACAGGGCTCTATCCCGGTATCCCAAGATCATGACCCAAGCTGAAATCAAGAGTCAGCTTTTCAACCAACTGAACCATCCAGGCACCCCTCCATGTTTTGTTTTGTTTTGTTTTCCAAATGGTTTCCATTTATGAATTCATGTGATCTTTGTAACAACTCTGTGATGTAGGTGCAATTATTATGCCCATTTTCCATGTGAAGCACAGAGAAACTCAGTGACTTGCCTGGTGTCACACAGTAAGTGTGGATTATCTGAACATAGGCTCCAAGGCACAGGCTCATTACCACTGTGCTATTATTACTTCTTTCTAGTCTTATCTAGCATTGTTTTTTGACACTCAGAAGTGCATGATCTGGAAAATACATGCTTGGCTAGTGAAAGAGTCTGTTTTGTATTCCATAATGCCACCTCTGAATTAAGATGGCCATTTAGTAACCAGGAGACATTGTCTCTTGTGAGCAGCTTTCTAATGAGTAGTTGTAGTTATGGTTGACTGGGGACCCAATTGTTAATTATTGAACCTACTCTATGCTAGTACATTAGAAGTGACATGAGGCTTCTTGTTTGGTAGGAATGATTTCTAGGGTAGTGTTTGGTCCTTTTAAAAAATATGTATTGTTTATCCTTTGTTCTTATACTTACATTAATTCATGTTCATTGAAGAAAATAAAAAACACAAAATAAGCACTAATTTTAAAAAGTCACCTGAAATCCCATTATCCAGAGATAAGCACTTTTAATAGTTTGGGACATCTCCTTCTTTACTTCAGATCTAGTGTCAGAGGATTGGTTGGGTAAAGATAATGAAATACTATCAAGCTCTTAAAAGTAATTCAGTAAAAATAAAAGAAAAAAGGGTCAGGTTGGGGCGCCTGGGTGGCACAGTTAACATTCGACTCTTTTTTTTTTTTTTTTTTTAAAGATTTTATTTATTTATTTCACAGAGGGAGAGAGATCA
>LNAC01000056.1:972843-1070704 GCA_002007465.1 Ailurus styani | reverse complement strand
TGCCAGGACCCTGAGATCATGACCTGAGCCGAAAGCAGAGGCTTTAACCCACTGAGCCACCCAGGCGCCCAACATTTGACTCTTGATTTTGGCTCAGGTTATGTATGATCTCAGGGTTGTGGGATCGAGACCATGTTGGGTGCTCAGTGTGGAGTCTCTTAAGATTCTCTCTCCCTGGGCGCCTGGGTGGCTCAGTGGGTTAAAGGCTCTGCTTTCGGCTAAGGTCATGATCTCAGAGTCCTGGGATCAAGGCCCGCATCGCATCGGGCTCTCTGCTCAGCAGGGAGCCTGCTTCCTCCTCTCCCTGTCTTTCTGCCTGCCTCTCTGCCTACTTGTAATCTCTCTCTCTGTGTCAAATAAATAAATAAAATCTTAAAAAAAAAAATTCTCTCTCCCTCTGCCCCTGCTTCCAGCTCTCTCTCTTCACACTCTTTCTCTCTCTCAAATAAACAAACAAACACATCTTTAAAATAAATGGGCAGCATCGGGCTCTCTGCTCAGCAGGGAGCCTGCTTCCTCCTCTCTCTCTCTCTGCCTGCCTCTCTGCCTACTTGTGATCTCTCTCTCTGTCAAATAAATAAATAAATAAAATCTTTAAAAAATAAAATAAAATAAATGGGCAGAGTACCTGAATACTCATTTTTCCAAAGAATGTATACAGATGGCCACAGACACAAGAAAAAATGCTCAACATCATTCATCAGCAGAGAAATGCAGATCAAAACTACAATGAAGATGTGAGGACGATGTGGCTGAAACATCAGTCACCCCATTGATCGCCAGGATTGATTCAGCTGATCTGGCTGCTAGGCGGGTGTCCCCTTCCTCCCTCACTGCTCCATGTGTGTCCCTCCCAAAGCTGTGCACTCAGACAACAACATTCCCAATAGAGGAGGACCGTTCTTTGGTCAAGGGTACATGAACACCTGTGCTTCCCTGCTAGACCCTTTGAACAAACTCTCAAGGTTCATTTGCAGGAGAATGTAGGGTAGCCAAGCTTCCAAAAATCCAGACATACCCAAATGAGGCACTGCATGTCATAGTCTGCTTTTCTTTAAAGAGAAAGATAGAAAAAAACCCCAACACAATGCGATATCATCTTATACCTATCAGAATGGCTAAAATAAAAAACATAAGAGATAATGAGTGTTGGTGAGGATGTGGAGAAAAAGGAACCCTTGTGTACTGTTGAGGGGAATGTAAATTAGTATAGCCACTATGGAACACAGTATAGAGGTTCCTCAAAAAACTAAAAATGGGAAATATCATATGATCCAATAATTCCACTGGGTGTTTACCCAGAGAAAATGAGAACACTGATTTGAAAAGATATATGCACCTCTGTGTTCACTGCAGTATTATTTACAATAGCCAGGATATGGAAGCAACCCAAACCCATCATAGACAAATGTATAAAGAAGATGTGGTGTATATATAATGTAGTATTTCTCAGTCATAAAAAAGAATGAAATCTTGCCATTTGCAACAACATGGATGGACCTAAAGGATATAATGCTAGGGGCGGCGGGGTGGCTCAGTCGGTTAAGTGTCTGGCTTTGGCTCAGGTCATGTTCTCAGGGTTCTGGGATAGAGCCTGCGTCATTCTCCCTGCTCGAGTGGAAGTCAGCTTGTCCATCTCCCTCTGCCTGCTGCAACCCTACTCGTGCGTGCATGTCCTCTCTATCCTTCTCTCTCAAATAAATAAATATAAAGAATATAACGCTAAATGCAATAAGTCAATGGGCGCCTGGGTGGCTCAGTGGGTTAAAGCCTCTGCTTTCGGCTCAGGTCATGATCTCAGGGTCCTGGGATCGAGGCCCGCATCGGGCTCCCTGCTCAGCGGGGAGCCTGCTTCCTCCTCTCTCTCTCTGCCTGCCTCTCTGCCTACTTGTGATCTCTCTCTCTGTGTCAAATAAATAAATAAAAAATCTTTAAAAAAAAATGCAATAAGTCAACCAGAAAAAGACACCATATGATTTCACTCATATGTGCAATTTAAGAAACAAAACAAATGAACAAACAAAGAAAAAGAGACATTCTCTTAAATACAGAGAACAAACTAGTGGTTGGCAGAGGGGGGCTGGGTGAAATAAAGGGGATTAAGAGCAATTTGGTGAATACTGAGAAATATATAGAACTGTTGAATTTTTATATTGTATATCTGAAACTAATATAACACTGTATGTTAACTACACTTCAATTAGAAAAAAAACGAGAAAAAGGAAGAAAAGGTATTTGTGTGTATGTGGATTTCTGAGCGTGTATATCAAACATTTTTGTAGTGAAAAACTCAAAATAATTTATTCTTATCTCTTAGGTTCCTGTGGGTTGATGGGGCCTCAGCTAGACAGTTTGTACTTGGAGTCTAATGCAATTGCAGTTAGGTAGTGGCTGGTTCTGCCACATTCTGAATCCATCCAAGATGACACACTGACATGGCTGATAATTGATGCTGGGAGCACAGCTGGTCTGTTAACCAGAGTGACTGCACACATATAGCCTCTCCATTAACTCGGCCTTCATAGAGCATGAACTGGGCATGGTGGCCAAGTTCCAAGAGTGAGTGTTGTAGGATACAGGAAGTGGATAGAGGACAGAGGAAGTGGAATTTGCCAGGCTCTTAAGGCCTGGGCTCAGAAACCAGCACCAGGTCACCATATCTTAGCAGTCAGAGAGCCCAACTACCCAAATTCAAGGGGAGGGGACATAGACATAGACATAGACCCTAACTCTTAGTGAAGGATTGTTAAAGGATTTGTGGCTATTTTTAATCTACCACTTACAGATATATTTTCATATTAAAATTTAACAAGTACCCCTGGAACTAGTTCTATTCCTCCTTTTCCTATAATTTTGAACAGATTTGACCAATTCTGTATACAGTGAAATGTTTGTTGGCCCCGAAGAGTTTGACTTCTTTCAAATTGGAGTTAATACTGAAATAACATTCTGCTTCAAAGAATTGAAGGTAAACAAAAATTTGTGTCAAAATTTTGTTGGTAGTTTTTTAAATGAAGATTTCAACTAGTCTTCTTTTTCTCTTTTAGGGGATGCTGACATTTTCAGAAGCTACACATGCTCCTATAGCCATTCATTTTGATTTTCCTGGGAAGTAAGTCCTTGGGAATTTTTCTGAGTTCCTTCCTTCCTCCCTCCCTCCCTCCCTTCCTTCCTTTTGTTATATATCAGTAATAAAGCCCTTTGGATCACTTTGAAATTAATTCACACCTCAAGAATTACTTAACTTTACTAGCAACACTTATCAACTAAAATTTTGAAGGATGCCATATGTGACATTTTTATTTTTTTTTATTTTTTTATTTTTTAAAAAGATTTTATTTATTTATTTCATAGAGGGAGAGAGATCACAAGGAGGCAGAGAGGCAGGCAGAGAGAGAGAGGGGGAAGCAGGCTCCCTGCTGAGCAGAGAGCCCGATGCGGCCTCGATCCCAGGACCCTGAGATCATGACCTGAGCCGAAGGCAGAGGCTTTAACCCACTGAGCCACCCAGGCGCCCCATATGTGACATTTTTAAATTGATAATTGAGAAAGATATATTCTGCAGAGTGAAAACATTTATAATTTGACATGGTGCTAAGTTAATTGCCTAATTAGAAAATTATACATGGCTTAAACAAGTCTAATTTCTATGAAACTAAGATAGTTCATTTCAGGACTAAAATTTCAGAGATCGGGTTAGGATAGATGTGCTTTTTGAAATTGGATCTAATGATGTCTAAGGACCTTTTCAGCTCTTAGGATTATGTTAATTTGTGAAAAGACAAATAGGACTTCTACTTTTTTTTTTTTTAAAGATTTTATTTATTTATTTGACACAGAGAGAGAGATTACAAGTAAGCAGAGAGACAGGGAGAGGAGGAAGCAGGCTCCCTGCTGAGCAGAGAGCCAGATGCGGGCCTCGATCCCAGGACGCTGAGATCATGACCTGAGCCGAAAGCAGAGGCTTTAACCCACTGAGCCACCCAGGCGCCCAGGACTTCTACTTTTACTGTCTCTTTTTACTCCCGAAATGTCATTTTCTAATTTTCCTAATGTCCATCAGAAAACGTGTATGATGCTTGCTCTGACTTTGCCTTTTTTTTAGACCTATGGCTTTAAGTATCGATGATATGTTATTGGAAGCTAACTTTATTTTGGCTACATTAGCTGATGAGTCAAGTAGAGCATCTTCTCCGCAATCACTGTGTCTTTCACAAAAACAAAAAAAAGGTAAGACCAATGTTTTAACATCTCTATTGGAGAAAGCCACTGCAGTCTTATTCTGAAAGAATTCATTGGCATTCATTTAGGAAACAATGGAGGAGTAAAACATTAGAAGATCAGAAATACTGACTGAATCAGGAAGAGCTACAATAGGACCTAACTAGCATAGGAATATCACCAGTCACACACTAGACATTTGCCTTTTCTCTTCTGATCAGAATTTAACGGGACTGTATGGTTTATCTTTGTTATTACCCAAACCTCATTTCCAGTTTTGGCAGTCATTTTTTAGGAGGGATACATTGTTAAGGTTCATGGGTAAGTTTCTGTTCACTGCTCTGGAACTCTCTTTCTCGGACATGGGGACAGCCTTTGTTTTTCTTTCTTTTTTTAAATTTTTATTTAAATTCTTGTTAGTTAAAATACAGTGCAATATTGGTTTCAGGAATAGAATTCAGTGATTCATCACCTACATACAACACCCAGTGCTCATCATAACAAGTGCCCTTCTTATTTTTTTTTTTAAGATTTTATTTTATTTATTTGACACAGAGAGAGAGAGATCAGATCACAAGTAGGCAGAGAGGCAGGCAGAGAGAGAGGAGGAAGCAGGTTCCCCGCCGAGCAGGGAGCCTGATGCGGGCCTCGATCCCAGGACCCTGAGATCATGACCTGAGCCGAAAGCAGAGGCTTTAACCCACTGAGCCACCCAGGCGCCCACAAGTGCCCTTCTTAATGCCCATCACCCATCTAGCCCATCCCCCCCACACCTCCCTCCATCAACCCTCAGTTTGTTCTTTATCGATAAGTCTCTTATGGTTTGGGCAGAAGACATGAACAGACATTTCTGCAAAGAAGACATCCATATGGCCAAAAGACACATGAAAAAGTGCTCAACATCACTTGGCATCAGGGAAATACAAATGAAAACCACAATGAGATACCATCTCACACCAGTCAGAATGGCTAAAATTAACAAGTCAGGAAACAACAGATGTTGGCGAGGATGCAGAGAAAGGGGAACCCTCCTACGCTGTTGGTGGGAATGCAAGCTGGTACAGCCATTCTGGAAAACAGTATGGAGATTCCTCAAAAAGTTGAAAATAGAGCTACCCTACACACTATTGGGTATTTACCCCAAAGATACAAATGTAGTGATCCGAAGGGGCACTTGCACCCCAATGTTTATAGCAGCAATGTCCACAATAGCCATACTATGGAAAGAGCCCAGATGTCCATTGACAGATGAGTGGATAAAGAAGATGTGGTATACACACACACCCACACAGTGGAAGATTACGCACCATCAGAAATTGAAATCTTGGGGCGCCTGGGTGGTTCAGTGGGTTAGAGCCTCTGCTTTCAGCTCAGGTCATGATCTCAGGGTCCAGGGATGGAGCTCCACGTCGGGCTCTCTGCTTGGTGGGGAGCCTGCTTCCTCCTCTCTCTTTGCCTGCTTCTCTGCCTACTTGTAATCTCTCTCTCTCTGTCAAATAAATAAATAAAATCTTAAAAAAAAAAGAAATTGAAATCTTGCCATTTGCAATAATGTGGCTGGAACTAGAGGGTGTTATGCTAAGCAAAATAAGTCAATCAGAGAAAGACAGTTATCATATGCTCTCACTGTTATGTGGAATTTAAGAAACAAGGTAGAGGCTCATAGGGGAAGAGGAAAAAAATGAAACAAGATGAAACCAGAGAGGGAGACAAACCATAAGAGATTCTTAGGAAACAAACTGAGGGTTGCTGGAGGGGAGGGGTTTGATGGGGGATGGGGTTCCTGGGTGATGGACATTGGTGAGGGAATGTGCTCACCCAGGTGAGCACTGTGTATTATGTAAGACTGATGAATCATAGACTTATACCCTTGAAACAAATAATACATTATATATTAGTTAAAAAAAAGTATCTTATGGTTTGTTTCCCTCTCTCTCTCTCTCTCCTTTTTCTCCCCCTCCCATATGATCTTCTGTTTTGTTTCTTAAATTCCACGTAAGAGTGAAATCATATGGCACTTGTCTCTGACTGACTTACTTCACTAAGCATAATATACACTCTAATTCTGTCCACATTGTGGTAAATGGCAAGATTTCGTTCTTTTTGATGGCTGAGTAATATTCCCTTATATATATTACATCTTCTTTATCCATTCATCAGTTGGTGAACATTTGGGCTCTTTGGTTATGGGCTCTTTTTCATGTGTCTGTTGGCCATATGGATGTCTTCTTTGCAGAAATATCTGTTCACGTCTTCTGCCCAAACCATAAGAGACTTAACGATAGAGAACAAACTAAGGGTTGATGGAGGGAGGTGTGTGGGGGATGGGCTAGATGGGTGATGGGCATTAAGAAAGGCACTTGTTATGATGAGCACTGGGTGTTGTATGTAAGTGATGAATCACTCAATTCTACTCCTGAAACCAATAGTTTGGCTATTGTAGATGATGCTGCTATAAACATAGGGGTGCATGTACCCCTTCAGCTCTGTATTTTTGTATACTTGGGTAAATACCTAGTAGTGCAATTGATGAATTGTAGGGTAGTTTTATTTTTAACTTTTTGAGGTAAATTTTTAGACTTTCAATAATCAGTTCTATGTTGTTTCAATATCTTCTCTAAACTAGTGTTATCATTGTCATCTCATATTGCTTCATTAGTTATATAAAAATATACATTTCCAGGCAAACAGTTCATTCATTTAATCTCTTAATACCTTAGGTCAGATCTGATATGTTCAACAAACAACAATTCAAAGACTGGTAAAAATGTAACCAGCAAGGCCACAGGATGTGTCTTGAGAAAAACAGCACCCAAAAGGGTTTATCCTAATGAGAATCAAACAGACATCCCTGCACTGGACAACTGTGGCAGCCCTATAATGAAAACAGTGAATGGAGACATTAGCGAAGTGCCAGAAAGCAGCATCAGCGACACTGAGGAGGGGCCAGGTTCTTCATATCCGAGGAAGGTAAAGGGAAAACATTGAGATGCGACCATATCTCAGTCAAGAATTCTCATCATGTGTCTCCCTTTGCAGCCTCCGTGCCCAAGCCCACCGCAATATCCTGAAAATAGTCTCCTTACTTTTTGATAGGAGAGAGGTGAAACCAGTCTGAGATGGAGCAAAGACTAACTTATGGGATGTCAGTACAAAAGAGTTTAAATTGCTCTTTGAGCAACAAAGTATATTCAAGTAGATATTTGAGTCACTTGTATTAAAGAATAAATTATGATTGCTTATAGGATAATCTTTGAATACAAATAGTATGCTAAAGTTGTACAATTTACTTTCTAAGATAAGTGTCCTCATTTTATTTTTCAAATTGGGTTGGGAAATTCTTTACTCCTTGTAGTACAAATATAAATTTCATCCCAACAAATATTACCAATGATTTCATAGTAGCGTCCCAGTTAGTAACCTATTATATTATCAACATTTTACTGGCTGGATGATAAGCTTTACAGAATGCTATTGTGTTAAACCTTATGATATCTCTTGAACTGAAGGTAAATATGATTTATTAGAAAGTGAAGTATCTCAAATAGTAAGTTCCAATTTAACATGTTGACATTAATATTTTATTCAAGCTTGTTTATTATTGGTCTAGAAATATGAGTTCTTAGAAATTTGAAGGGAGAAATAGTATTTCTAAAAGTCACTATCTTACGCTGTATAAAAGACTTTTAGGCCAGTAAAATTGGGTAGTAAACTCCATTCATTATTCAGTTTGATGCTGTGTTTATTGAATACCTATTATATGCCTAACAGTTACAGCAGTTTTCTCTTGTGTATAACTAGCTTGGCCATAAGGTGAAAACTGAAATTTGTCTCTCATTATACAGAAGCATTTTCTCCTCCTGTTTTTTTGGTCACACATATTGTGCTTACTTTTCAAAGATAACAACACAAAAACATTTTTTAGCCACTTCACTTCCCTGAAATTCACTAAGATTGTCCATTTCCTCACTAGGGAAACTGACATTTATAAAGAACTGTAAGCTCCATAAGCACCATTATAGGACTCTTCTTCAAATTTCCCATCGTGTCACTTAAATTCTTAAAAACAAAGCTCTAGTTTTTAAAAAGATTTTATTTATTTGACAGAGAAAGAGAGCACAAGTAGGAGGAGGAGCAGGCAGAGGGAGAAGCAGGCTCCCTCTGAGTAAGGAGCCCCGTGCAGGAATCGAGCTAAAGGCAGACGCTTGACAGACTGAGCCACCCAGGTGCCCCAATATAGTTCTATTTTAAAGGGTATTATTTACCTTAATGCGGCAAACTCCTGCAAAACTGAAATCACAATATGGTTGTTATTTAGACCCTTTTCATTTTCCACCCAAACTATAGTGAGCCTCCCCATTGCCCTCCATGCCTCTGTTCCCCTGCACTCTGGTTCTCTTCCAGTGTACTAGAAGATTTTGTCCAAACCTTATATTTACAGTGACGTATAGAGGTTTAGAGCACTGGCTCCAGGTTTAGAATTCCTAGGTTCACATCCTTGTTTGCCACTTATAAGTTGTTTGAATTGGACAAGTTACTCCTCATTGCCTTGGTTTTATTATCAGTAAAAAGGGGATAATAATAGTACTACCCATTAAAAAGAACTGTGGGAATTAATTTAACTAATATATGGAGGTGGCACATGGCTAATGTTCATTAAATGTTAGTTATACATCACTCTCCTGTCTTCAAAACTCTTGGATCGTTCTCCTTGTCCCATAGAATTACAACTAAACTCCTTGGAATGGCATTCGGGGACTGTCCCCAGGGTATTTATTATGCTCTTCACCAGACCTTTCCCTTTCCCCCTTCCTGCTCCCATACAAAACATACTCTATGCTGGGAATGGCAGATATGGTTTCCTCTTTAGTAACACCACCAGTCATTGGGTTGGCAAACTAAGTTGAGCATGACTAAAGC
Source organism: Ailurus styani (assembly GCA_002007465.1). Lineage (NCBI taxonomy): Eukaryota > Metazoa > Chordata > Mammalia > Carnivora > Ailuridae > Ailurus > Ailurus styani. The sequence goes on along the minus strand of LNAC01000056.1, from coordinate 1,061,563 downwards.
TCTATCTGTAGTTGATTTGCAGCATTTGCCATGCACATAGGAGGGTCATCACCTGTGAACCAGACTCAAGCTATAGCCATTATGGTGCTAGTCACATTCTGATAATAATATGGCCCATCCTGTTTGTTAGCCTGTTTGTTTTTAACTTTGCATTTTAAAATAATTTCATTTTTAAAGAGTTGCAAAAACTGCAGCCCCTGGGTGGCTCAGTTGGTTAGGGTCTTCCTTTGGCTCAGGTCATGATCCCAGGGTCCTGGGAGCAAGCCCTGGGTCAGGCTCCCAGCTCAGCAAGGAGTCTGCTTCTCCCTTCCCCTGCTCGTTCTCAAATTAATAAATAAGATCTTTAAAAAAAAAGTTGCGAAAATAGTACAAAGAATTCCTACATATCCTTTTCCCAGACTTTCCAAATGTTAACATTTATGTAATAGTACAGTTACCATTTAACCAGAGAAAAATCAGAAAATACAGGGCACCTGGGTAGCTCAGATGTTTAGGCATCTGCCTTCAGCTCAGGTCACGATCCCGGGGTTCTGAGATCGAATTCCGCATTGGGCTGCTTGCTCAGCGGGGCACCTGTTTCTCCCTCTGCTTCTCTCTCTCTCTGTTTCTCATTAGTGAATAAATGAAATCTTAAAAAAAAATCAGAAAATACAAATAAGAGATTATCAGAGATAATCACTACAAATGCTTCTATTATTACTGTTAGGACTTTTTCTATGCACATATATACACACATGTTTGCACATATGCATATCACATTTTAAAAAAATTTGAAATAAATTCAGACTCTCTTATGGAAGTACTATAAAGAATTCCCATATACTGTTCACCCAGATTCCCTAAATATTAACAGGGTCTTCTTTAGTCTGGAACACTTTCTAAATCTTGTTTTGTCTTTCTTACCTTGACACTTTAGTAAAAGAATATCCCTGAATTTGAATTTTTCTTATTTCTTCATGATTAAATTTCAGCTGTGCATTTTTAGTAAGAATGCGACAGGGTGATGCTCTGTTCTTCTCAGACATCTTATCTGGAAGCACATGATGGAGACTGTCTTCTTGGTTATCCTAATTTTATCATATAGTTAAGGTTATCTGCCAGATTCCTCTATAGTAAAGTTACTGTTTTCTGTTAGAATTGGAAGTGGCTTGGTGGGAGATATTTTGAAACTAAGTAAATATCCTGTTTCTCATCATACTTTTTGCCAACTAATTTTAGCATCCATTGATGCTCTTTTGTCTAAAATAATTATTACTCTGATGCTTGACAAATGGTAATTTTTCTATTATCAGATGAAACTCTAATTACTTTCCTTCTCTCCATTTATTTGTTATTCAGTTATTTATGTGGCAAAATACTTTAGGATATTAATTTTATTTTGGGAGTTATAATCCATTACTATACTGAGAATCTCTGTCTCTGACATATTTCCAGTGTTTTTTGAGCACTTCCTTACTTTTTGGAAACTTAAAGTATTCTAGGCTTAACTTGTATCTCCCAACTCCAACCCAAATGGAATCAGCCTTTTCTTCCAAGAGTCCCGGTTTCTTTGCTTGGATATGGTAGACAGAAACAACTTTTGGGTGGGAGGTGTGCTTGTTTGTACTAGGATTTCCTTGTTTCTCGGCCCTCTCAGCAGACAAAGCTAGGAAACATATGCCTTTCTTGACACATACACACATATTGATCAATTTTTATATCTATTTGTATACAAACATATGTACATTAAAACCAATGAATTCATACTGATACCTCCAGTTCCAGGCCAACACCACAGGGTTCATACTGGTCTCTCCATTTCTTTCTTTTTTTATTATTATTTTTTAAAGATTTTATTTATTTATTTGAGGGAGAGAGAAAGAGAGAACATGAGCAGTGGGAGGGTGAGAGGGAGAGAGAGAAGCAGACTCCCCACTGAGCAGGGAGCCCAAAGCAGGGCTCCATCCCAGGACCATGGGATCATAACCTGAGCCAAAGGCAGATACTTAATCAACTGAGCCACCCATGTGTCCCTCCCCTGTTTCTTTAAAACTCCTTTGTCTGACAGTGAGAAACTTGGCTGTTGTTACCCACAACATGTTTACTTATCGCTCAATCTGAGAACACATAGTTTCAGAATTGCTAATCCATACTCCTGGAAAAAATGAATCTGCTAATAGAGGTACAATATTTGTGAATATTATATGTCTTTAGCTATTAATTATATATTCAAAATACTGTTTCTCAGGGCACCTGGTTGGTACATTCAGTTAAGCATCCAACTCTTGGTTTCAGCTTGGGTCACGATCTGATCAAGCCCCACACTGGGCTCCATCCTTGGCCTGGAGTCTGTTTGATGTTCTCTCTCCCTCTGCCCCTCCTGCTGTGCTCCCTGTGTCTCTATCTGAAGTGAATAAATAAATCTTCCAAAAAAAAATACTGTTCTTCAAAGTTACTTAGGTTAGTTTTCTTCCCTCATTCATATTTCAGCCTGGTTATATTAATCTTCTTTAATGCAGGTAGCTGTTTGCTTGTCTTCCATTTTGGTTCTCCCCAAATCCTTGTTGATTTTGGTCTTTGAGTGCTGACCTACGAACAGCACTAGAAGTCAGAACAATACAAAAGGTGTATGCAGAGCAGTGTCACTCCTTCCCTTCTTCGCACCCTTGGTGGAGAATAAATCTCATTAGTTTTTATCATTTGTGTTTCTTTTTGCACAGATGAACAGATACATATTTTATTTCTTCTTCTTTTTCTATAAATGGTATTTTCCACTTTGCTTTTTGCACCTAGCAGTATGTACTAGAAATCATCCATATCACTTTATTTTTTCCCTGAATAACTGCATAGTATTTCATGTGTGATGTATAATAGTTAATTCAACCATTCTCTTATATGTGGGTATTTATTTATTTATTTATTTATTTATTTATTTATTTATTTATTATTTGCCCCAGGGGTACAGGTCTGTGAATCATCAGGCTTACACCTTTCACAGCATTCACCATAGCACAAACTCTCCCCATTGTCCATACCTACCCTCCCACCCCCCAGTAACCCTCAGTTTGTTTCATGAATATGTGGGCATTTAGATCCCCTCCTTATATTTTGCAGTTACAAAGCTGCGGGGAATAACCTTTTACACATGTAAAGATTTTCATATTGTCTGAAGTGTATCTTCAAGGCAATTTCCTGAGAGTGTGTTGCTGGTTTCAAAGTGCATATGTGTTAAAAAAAAAAAAGCGCATATATAGTTTTGTTAGGTGCTGTCAGATTCTTCTCAGAAAGGTTGTACCAGTTTGCATTCTCTCCTGCAGTAGAGGGGAGGGCCTATTTTCTTCAGCCTGGCAAACAGCACATGTCATACTGATAGTTGAGAAATGGTATCTCAGTGTCATTTTAATTTGCACTTCTCTAATTGTGAGCTTGAACATCTTTTCATGTGTTTAAAAACTTTTGCAATTTTGGGGTGTCTGGGTGGCTGGCTCAGTTGGTTGGGCATCTGACTCCTGGTTTCAGTTCAGGTTCTGATGTCCTGGCTTGTGGGATTGGGCACCGGGCTGAACTCCACACTCAGTGGGTGTCGCCTGGATATTCTCTCCCTCTGCCCCTTCCCCCTCTTGTGCTCACTCTCTCTAATAAATAAACATTTAAAAACTTTTATAATTTTTGTGAATTTATTATCTCATTTTTCTATTTTTTGTCTATCAATTTTTAAGAGTTCTTTATATATATATTACCCATTTATTTATCTGTGATATATGGTGAAAATATTTTCTCTCAGTTTATCAGTTGTCAAAATTTCAAGGTTTTTCCATGCAAAAATTTTTCATTTTATGTAGTCAAACTTATCTACCTTAAAAAAAAATCATCATTAGATTTTGAGTCATTAATTAGAAAGAAAGCCTTTCCCCATGTGGAGGTTAAAAGAGAAACTCACCCATGTTTCCTTCTAGAACTTTAATGGTTTCACCTTTTTTTTTTTTTAAAGAGAGAGGGTGCAAGAGCAGTGGTGGTGGTAGTGTTGGGGTGAGGTAGGGGAGTGGGGGAGGGTCAGAGGAAGAGGTAGAGAAAATCCCAAGCAGTTTCCATGACCAGCGCAGAGCCCAACACAGGGCTTCATTTCACAACCCTGAGATTATGACCTGAACTGAAATCAAGATTTGGACACTTAACCGACAGAGCCACCCAGGCACCCCTGATTTCATCTTTTTAGATTTACATCCTGAACCATTTGGAATTTCTCATTTTATGTGTGGTGTGAGGTAGGGTCCAATTTTATCTTTTTCAAAATGGCTACCCAGCCATCCCAGAACCACTTCTTATAAGGTATACCTTTGTCCTAGTGATTTGAGGTGCTCCCTTTGTCATATACTACATTTATGTATGTTTTAAGGTCTATTTCTAGGTTTCCTTTTCTATTCTGCTGATTTGTTCTTTTGTCAGAACGTTTTTCATTATAGAGGCTTCAGAGTATGTCTTAATGTTCAGTAGTCAGTATCCCTTCGTAGATTTCGTCAGTTTTTCCTGGCGATTCCTGAATGTTGAACTTTAATATCAACTTATGTTATTTTTTATTGGGATTTCCTTAACTTTCTGTTAACTTGGGGAAGACTGACATGTTTATCATGTTGAGTCATTCCGTCCCAAAACAGGCGATGTATTTCCACTTGTTCAGTCTACTTTTATGTCTTCCAGGGGTGTTTTAAAATTTTTGTCATGTAGGTTCTATGCATTTATTAAGTTTATTCATAAGTAATTAATGTTTTATGTTGCTATTGCAAATGGAGTTTCCTCTACCATTCTATTCTCCAACTGCCTATTGTATGTATATGAAGGCTATTGTTTTCNAGTTTATTCATAAGTAATTAATGTTTTATGTTGCTATTGCAAATGGAGTTTCCTCTACCATTCTATTCTCCAACTGCCTATTGTATGTATATGAAGGCTATTGTTTTCTTTTGTTTTTTTTTAAGATTTTATTTATTTATTTGACACAGAGAGAGAGATTACAAGTAGGCAGAGAGGTAGGCAGAAAGACAGGGAGAGGAGGAAGCAGGCTCCCTGCTGAGCAGAGAGCCTGATGCGGGCCTCGATCCCAGGACGCTGAGATCATGACCTGAGCTGAAAGCAGAGGCCCCAACACACTGAGCCACCCAGGAGCCCTGAAGGCTATTGTTTTTTTGTGTTAATTTTATACCCATTTACCTTGCTGAGTTATATTTTGTTAATATTAGTTTTATTATTAATTCTCTCAGGTTTTCCAGAAATACTATCATTTTTATAGTTTTACCTTCTCTCTAATGCCTCCATCTGATCTTTTTTTGTTCAGCTGCATTAGCTTATAAGCTCTAGTACAATGTTGAGTAGCAGTAGAGAGAGTGGGCATCCTTATTTAGTTCCTAATCTTAGTGGTAAGGTTTAGCACACACATTTGTTCTTCTTATGCTCATGCTATTGTTCCTACAGCCTGGGATGATAGTAATTCTTTTTTTCCCACTTTTCAAACTCCTATCCCTCCTTCAATGCCCAGGTCAAATGATACTCCTCATTTTGAAGTCTTCCCATTCTACTCAAAGCATTTGTGCATCCTATTCACTGTCACTGTCACATAATTTAACATACATGTTTGTTAGTCCACTGGGTAGACTGTGAATTCATCGAGGACAAGTATGAGTCTTACTCATCTCTGTATATTAGTGCATAGCCAATGGTTGGCAAAACTTCAGTACTGGTTTGGAATAGCCTAGGAAAGTTTTTAAAATCCTTTCAGGTAGTATCACAAAATTCCAAAATGAAATAAATTTTAATTTACTTTATTTAAAATAATATATGGTAGTATATTATTATGGGAAAGGGAATTTTCAAAATTAAATTATGACAGAGTATTATTATGTTCTAAACAATGACAGGTATTTTTTCCCATCGTTGATTTTCAGCAAGTTTAAACAAGAAGTTATACACAGTTCTTGGAACACCAAAATGGGGAAAATACGTATATTATTAAAAAAAGATTTTACGGTGCTGGGGTGGCTCAGTCAGTTAAGCGACTGCCTCTGGCTCAGGTCATGATCCCAACATCCTGGGATGGAGTCCTGCATTGGGCTCTCTGCTCAGGGGTGAGTCTGCTTCTCCCTTTCCCTCTGCTCCTTCCCCTGCTTGTGCTTTCTCTCTCTCTCTCAAATGAATAAATAAAATCTTTGTTTTTTAAGATTTTATTTATTTGACAGAGAGAGAGAAAGAGAAGGAACACAAGCAGAGGAGTCAGAGAGGGAAAAGCATGCTTCTTGCTGAGCAGGGAGCCTGACGCAGGGCTCGATCCCAGGACCCTGGGATCATGACCTGAGCCGAAGGCAGACAGTTAATGACTTAATCATCCAGGCACCCCAAATAAATAAAATCTTAAAAAAAAGATTTTATAATAATTTATCTTCTTACCCAGCTCATATTGGACTTGAGGTTAATTCCCAGTTGTATGGCTGTTCACAAGCATTTTTCCATTAAAAGACTGTTAGACACCAGGAAAGGGTTCAATCGCTCAGCCATTCAAGATTTAAAGGCTGAAGAGTAGGTGGGAACAGAGAGGGTAGCAAAGAATATTTATCCTAGTAGCAAATTCAGGGCAATTTTCAAAAACCAAAGTAAATGTAAGCTTTCTAGTCTACTATATAGCACCATAAACATTATGAAGAGCTATGTGCATATGATGTACATTGAACGGATGCGGGTGCTATCTTTAGGTCATTTCCAGCCTTAGGATCTTGACCTTGGTCAAAACTAGATTCTTCAGAGGCAAATGAGACTATGCCTCTAGTTAAAATCAAAGCCAGTACTGTATTATTTTCCTATTAGTGCTAGAACAAATGACCACAAATTTAGAGCTTTAAACAGCACCAGTTTATTGTCTTAAGGATCTGAAGGTCAGAAGTCTAAAAATGGGTCTTCCTGGGCTAAAATCTAGGTGTTGGCAGGGGTGTGTTCCTTTCTGGAGACTCTAGGGAACAATCTGTTTTCTTGACTTTCTTGAGGTCAACTGCATTCTTTTGTTTGTGGTTCTCTTCCATCATCAAAACCAGCAGTGGGGAGACCTGGGTGGCTCAGTTGGTTAAACATCTGCCTTTGGCTCAGGTCATGATCCTACGGTCCTGGAATCGAGCCCCGCGTTGGGCTTCCTGCTCAGTGGGGAACCTGCTTTCCCCTCTCCCTCTGCCCTGCTTATGCTCTCTCAAATAAATAAAATCTTTAAAAAAAGTTTAATAAATTTATGAAATGTACTCATAAAATTAAAAAAAAGAACAAACCCGCAGTGGCTGGTCGTTTTTTTCATATCACTTTACTATGACCTTTATTCTTCCTCTCCCTCCTTCACATTTAAGTATACTTATAATCCCATTGGGCCCACCTGGATTGTCCAAGTCCTCTGATTAGCAACTTAAGTTCCATCTACTATCTTTAATTTCCTTCTTCCACATGATGAAACATACTCACAGGTTCTTGGGATTAAGATGTGTACACCTTTAGGGGGGGCATTCTATTTATCACAGCTAATTTGGGGTGTTCCATCTGAAGCAAGATTTCCATAGCTGTCAGACTGCCACTCTTCAGAGAGCATCTTCACCTTCTGATATGTGAGAATGAGCCAAGAACAGGGCTCAATCATTTATTCATCCATGCAACTACCATGGAATTCCCATAACTATCTGTTAAGGGTCATGTGTCTTAAATGTGGGGAATACAATGGAGAGCAAGATAAACAAGAAAGATTCCTAAACTTGATTATAGACTAGGGGGGAGGTACACATTAAACAAATAGTCACATGACTAAATATATACTAATTTTAAAAATGTGGTAAGTTCAATGAAGGAAAAGTTCAGGATGGTTTGAGAGGATTTAAGATGTGACTGACCTAATGTAGGTCAGAAAGCCTTCTCCCTCAAACTGGTGTTTGGGCTGAGCTAGAAAGGTTAAAATAGTGGAACTGGGTGAATGTATGGCATGTGTAAAGGCCCTGTGATGGAGAGAGTATGGTGGTTTTAAGGAAGTGAAGGCTGGCGGAGCAGGTAGCAGAGGGCAGATAGCCAAGGGGAAACAATGGCACAGGGTGAAGTTAGAGCAGTTGTTGAGTACCAGATCATGCCTGAAAAGTCCTGGAAGTCACATAAATGGCCATTTAAGTACCTTGGCATTTAAAGTTTTAACAGGGAGAGCTGACAAAGTTGAATTTTTATTTTATTAAACAAATTTTTTAAAGATTTATTTATTTATTTGACAGAGAGAGAGAGAGTACACGCAGGGGGAGTGGCAGGCAGAGGGAGAGGGAGAAAGACTCCCTGCTGAGCAAAGGGGATGCAGGCCTTGATGCCAGGACCCTGGGATCATGACCTGAGCGGACGGCAGACACTTAACTGAGCCACCCAGACAGCCTGTTTTATTAAAAAAATTTTAATTAACTTTTTTAGTGTCTGTTAAATATTTTATTATTTTTTAGCCTTCGTTTTAGTTTTGCAGTGAGGTTTTGCCTTCTGCCCCTGACTTTTTTTTTCAGGTTTTATTTTAATTCCAGTCTGTTTACAGTGTTATATTAGCTTTAGGTGTATAATGTAATGATTCAACTCTTCCATACATCACCCTGTGCTCATCACTGACAAGTGTGCTCCTTAATCCCCATCACCCATTTCACTCATCCCCCCATTTCATTCATCCCCCCTTCCCTTCTGGTAACCATCAGTTTGTTCTCTGTAGTTAAGAGCCTATTTTTGTTTTTTGTTTTTATAGATTTTATTTGAGAGAGACAGAGAATGAGTGGGGCAGAGAGAAGCAGAGGCAGAGGGAGAAGCAGACTCCCCATTGAGCAGGGAGTCCAACATGGGGCTTGATCCCAGGACCTTGGGATCATGGCTTTAGCCAAAGGCAGATGCTTAACCAACTGAGCCACCCAGATGCCCAGAGTCTGTTTTTTGTTTCTCTCTTCCTTGTATTTCTCCCGTTTTGTTTCTTAAATTCCACACGAGTGAAATCATATGGTATTTGTTTCTCTGACTTACTTCACTAAGCTTTATACTCTCTAGATCTATCCATGTTGTTGCAAATAGCAAGGTTTCATTCTTTGTTATGGCCAAATAATACTCCATTGTATATATATACACATCTTCTTAATCCATTTATCAATTGATGGACACTTGGACTACTTCTGTAGTATTTTGGCTATTGTAAATAATGCTGCTATAAACATAGAGGTGCATGTATCACTTTGAATTAGTGTTCTTATATTCTTTGGGTAAATACCCAGTAGTGCCATTGCTGGATCATAAGGTAGTTCTATTTTAACTTTTTGGGGAACCTCCATACTGTCTTCCACAGTGGTTGTACTAGTTTGCATTTCAACCAACAGTGCACAAGAGTTCCTTTTTCTCCACATTCTCACCAACACCTGTTGTTTCTTGTGTTGCTGATTTTTAGCTATTCTGACAGGTGTGAGGTGATATTGTAGTTTTGATCTGCAATTCCCTGATGATAAGTGATGATGAGCATCTTCATGTGTCGGCCATCTGTAAGTCTTCTTTGGAGAAATACCTGTTCATGTCTTCTATTTTTTTTTTTTTTTAAGATTTTATTTCTTTCAGAGAGAGAGAGAGAGTGCCCATGCAGGGGGGAGGAGCAGAGGGAGAGGGACAAGCAGACTCTGCACAGAGTCTGACATGGGGCTTGCTCTCATGACCCTGGGATCATGATCTGAGCTGAAATCAAGAGTTGGATGCTTAACCAACTGAGCCACCTAGGTGCCCCTTCTGTCCATTTTTTAAATTGTTTTCTGGGTGTTGGGTTATATAAATTCTTTATATATTTTGGATACTAACCCTTTATTGGCTCTGACATTGACAGATTATCTTCTCCCATCCTATAGGTTGCCTTTCAGTTTGTTGATTGTTTCCTTTGCTGTGCAGCAGCTTTTTATTTTGATGTAGTCCCAATAGTTTATTTTTGTTTTGTTTCCCTTGCCTCAGGAGACATACCTAGAAAGAAGTTGCTACTGCCAGTGTCAAAGAAGTTACTGACTGTGTTTTCTTCTAGGATTTTTATGGTTTCAGGTCTCACATTTAGGTCTTTAATCCATTTTTAATCTATTTTTGTGTATGGTGTAATAAAGTGGTCCAGTTTCATTATTCTGCAGATTTTCCCAACTCCATTTGTTGAAGAGACATTCTTTTTCCCATTGGATAGTCCTTCTTGTTTTGTTAAACTGACCATATAATTGTGGGTTTATTTCTGGATTTTCTATTCTGTTCCATTGATCTTTGCGTCTATTTTTGTGCCAGTACCATACTGTCTTCATCACTACAGCTTTGTGATGCCTCTAGCCTTTGCTTTTCTTTTTCAAGATGGCTTTGGCTATTTGGGGTCTTTTGTGGTTCCAGATAAATTTTAGGATTGTTTTTTGTAGTTCAGCAAAAATGCTGTTAGTATTTTTTTTTAAGATTTCTTTTCTTTTCTTTTTTTTTTTTTTAAGATTTTATTTACTTATTTGACAGAGAGAGAGAGAGAGAGAGAGAGAGATCACAAGTAGGCTGAGAGGCAGGCAGAGGGAGAGGAGGAAGGAGGCTCCTTGCCAAGCAGGGAGCCCGATGCGGGGCTCGATCCCAGGACCCTGAGATCATGACCTGAGCTGAAGGCAGAGGCTTTAACCCACTGAGCCACACAGGTGCCCTGCTCTTAGTATTTTGATAGTTTGCATTAAATGTGTAGACTGCTTTGGGTAGTAAAGATATTTTAACAATATTTGCTCTTCCAATCCATGGGCATGGAATGTCTTTCCATTTCTTTGTGTCATCTTCAATTTCTTTCATCAGTTTTTTATAGTTTTCAGAGAACAGGTCTTTCACCTCTTTGATTGGTTTATTCCTAGGTATCTTCTTATTTTGGGTGTACTGTACAGGGTTGGATTTTTAAAAGGTAAGTGTAGAACAGTCAAAGCAACTACTGTGTGAAGAATGGGGTACAGTGAGGCAAGAATGGAAGCTGAATTGTAGCATCTGAGATGGTGATCCCTTAGAGTAGAGATGGAGGGACATGGCCAAAGATGACAACCAACTGCGGAGGTAAAAATAACAGGATTTGGTTATGGTTATGGAGGTTAAAGGAAAAGGAGATTTCAGAAAGACTTAAGTTTAGAGAAACAGGTTCACTGCTCACTAAGATCACAAAGTCAGTTTTGGATATGTTAAGTTGCAGAAATCAAGTAGGTAGTAGGATATATGGATTGAAGTTCAAATTCTAACTTTGAGACTCCCTGGCACATATAGGTGGTAATTTCAGTCAGGGATATGAATAGAATCTTCTAGGGAGAGGGTACAGAGGAGAGGACTGCCATCATAGAAAGTAGTGGTTCTTAACCTGGGGCAATTATGCTCCCCAGGGGAGATTGAGCAATGTTCTGGACACATTTTTGGATGTTGCAGTTTGGGAAAGGGGGGGGGTGCTACTTGATGTCCAGTGGGTAGAGGCCAGGGACGCTGTTCAACACCCTCTGCTGTGCAGCACAATCCCTGCAACAAAGACTCATCAGACCCAAAATGTTAGTAGTGCTGGGATCAAGAAACCTTAATTCAAAGGGTGGGTAGAAGAGGGCCAGCCAGCTGAGAAATCTAAAAGCAACCAGGAGAGTGTGGCATGAGGAAGGTACAAAAACAAAGTGTTTGAGTATCAAGTGGGACGAAGAATGAAAACGGAGGTACCTCTTTCTCATGAATAAATAAAATCTTAAAAAAAAAAGACTGAAAATGGTCATTGGCTTAAGGATGTGGTGATTTTGGTGACTATAAGAACAGTTTGTGAAATGGTGGGGTCAGCAGCTTTTCAGATAGGACTGAGGAATAGGAGAATGAGAAAATGGAGACAGTGAATGTAGACAGCTTGACAGCAGAGGTAAGGCAATAGTTGAGGCAGGGGTGGGTTGGGATAAAGCTATTTGTATTTTATTTTATTTATTTTTATTTTTATTTTTTTAAAGATTTTATTTATTTCACAGAGGGAGAGAGATCACAAGGAGGCAGAGAGGCAGGCAGAGAGAGAGGGGGGGAAGCAGGCTCCCCGCTGAGCAGGGAGCCCGATGCGGGCCTCGATCCCAGGACCCTGAGATCATGACCTGAGCCGAAAGCAGAGGCTTTAACCCACTGAGCCACCCAGGCGCCCAAGCTATTTGTATTTTAAAGATGAGGGGCGCCTGGGTGGCTCAGTCGTTAAGCGTCACCCTTCAGCTCAGGTCATGATCTCAGGGTCCTGGGATCGAGCCCCACATCGGGCTCCTTGCTCCGCAGGACACCTGCTTCTTCTCCCACTCTCCCTGCCTGTATTCCCTCTCTCACTGTGTCTCTCTCTGTCAAATAAATAAATAAAATTTAAAGATGAGAGACACTTAAGCGCTGATTTTTTTTTTTTTTTAAAGATTTTATTTATTTGACAGAGACACAGCAAGAGAGGGAACACAGCAGGGGGAGTGGAGAGGGAGAAGCAGGCTTCCCACCTTGGGAGCCCAGGACTGTGACCTGAGCCAAAGGCAGATGCCCACCGATTAAGCCACCCAGGCACGGCAAGTGCTGATATTCCTATTCAACAGAGAAGTGGCCTGGGAGGGCCTGGGAGGCAGAGACAGGGAGGGAAGGATTGGCTGTAGCTGGGAGTGGTAGCTTCAGCTGCAGCAGGAGGGAAAGGGGAGAAGGTGAATTAAATCAAGTAGGATTGCCTGCAGAGGGTCCCTTTGTCTGTCATTCCCTTGGTGTGAGTTTTAATGGCTCCAGCAGAGGAGTCAGAAGATCACTGATCCCAAACTGTTCCTTTTAGTCAGGGAAGGATTTTGTTTTAGGATGTGCTGTACCAGTCATTAAAATTTGGGTGTTCCATGAACCATTACCATCAAAGTAAGGGAGATCACATGGGCCAAGTTTCTGAAAAGGGGTTGTTACCTGGAGCATCTCATGAGCACTAACTTTTGCTCAAATAAATAGTGGAGTTACTTTTTTCCCTCCAGTTTTCTTGCACGTTCTTTGGAGCAGTTTCTTCTGACCAGCGAGAACACTTCAACCACCCTTTTGACAGTCTGGCAACAGCAAGTGACAGTGAAGAGGACATGAATAATGGCAGTTCTTCCACATTCTAACACTTAATGATGACTGAATTGGCCCCCAGCCCATTTGTTAGCTCACTTGCACCTCAAACACGTTTTCACATCTAGTCTATAAAGATACTGTCTTGGACTTCCCTGAAATGGGAGGATGGGCTTCTGCTTTGCTAAACATCATCATCTTGTGTAATAGCCATATCTAGAAATAGCTGCTTGTTAAGTGTACATATTTGCTTAAAATCCATTATGCTGCTTGGAGGCAGAAGAGTCTTTTGTGCAGGGAAAAAGCTCATTAGAATTCTTCAATTCAATGCACGTTCACACTAGAGTTTTTAGCACTTTCTTTGCCAGCTTTATAAAGGTATTTAGACTTTTTTCAGCAGCCATTTAGAGTACATCAATATGGCTTGTAGTTCTGTGACTAGTAGGTAGCTTTTATATTTGATTGCAAACATTTGAGTTTTGGTGCTTTTAGACAGTAAAGAGCTATGCAGTCTTTATCCACGTAATGCCATGACTTTTTTTGTCCATTGTTTTTTATATTTTGTTAAGATTTTAAGTAAAAAAATTCCCTGAAAAAAAGGTCAAGAATAAAACCCCCCTCACTTTGGAGTCTTTTTATATATCGTAAAATTTTATTTTATAGCCTTAAATTGTTCTGATTTTCGTATGTGAGTTTTACATTTTGCAGTGGGATGCAGAAAAGAATTTAATGGAACTGCTGCCAAAAAATTATTTCTGTATTATCTGACACAGAGCAGCAATGTCCGCTGCAAGAGCCTAGGTTTAGAGGAAGATGAGGAAGATGATGAATGTCTGTTCTTTGCTCCTTTAAGAATTAGCTTCTTACCTGAACAAACAGATTAAAAAATCTGGCACAAAACCATTATTACATAATATGATGCATGCCTCTCCCTCCCATAAACCTGTTTATAGTCAATTATAACCTGACAAACTCTTGACTTCTGTAACATCTTACTGTGAAGTCTTTGTGAAAGAAACCAACACATCACAAGGAAATGTTAACTGGCCAGCAGTTGTACATTTTGTGAGGAATTCATACACAAAGGTGGCTGAGTAAATTAGTAAACTTTAGAACTGTGAACAGAGTTCTAACTAAAACCAGAATGAATTTGGCTCTTGTAGCTTAGTAATGAGTCAGAGCTACCCACAATAACCTAATAAAAACTCAAGTTCGTCCCAAAATGTTCCTCAATGAATGAAAATGGCTTTCATCAAGCTTTTTGTGGAAATTGGCAATGCCCACATAATTTCAAGTCCTTTCACACTGTAGGCTAAAGATTTACATATCTTATGCTTACACTGATGATTAACACTGAATTTCACATATTCCTGACAGATGCAGATGACAACAAAGAGAGCATTTATACTCAAGTAACTATAGATCTCCTTGCAGAGGGTGAAATTTCTGGTTCACTCACCGAAACAGGCAGAGGGGTATAGGTTGTGAAGGCACCATCATCGATAATTGCCTGGGTGCAACACCAGCCTGGAAAAGATAGTTATCCTATTAAATTATATATAATTTGGGTTTTAGAATTTGCATACAGAATGTTAAGTTTAAATGACACCAGATTTTTTTGTGGCTTTATTCCATACCATTTGGAAGATGCAAAAGCCTTCTCAGTTGGGAAAACATCTATATTTTACATTCAATTATCAGTCCATTTTGATGGAATTTTTTTTTTTTAAAGATTTTATTTATTCATTTGACACAGAGAGAGAGATTACAAGTAGGCAGAGAGGCAGGCAGAGAGAGAGGAGAGAGGAGAAAGCGGGCTCCCTGCTGAGCAGACAGCCCGATGTGGGCCTCGATCCCAGGACCCTGGGATCATGACCTGAGCCGAAGGCAGCGGCTTTAACCCACTGAGCCGCCCAGGCGCCCTTTGATGGAATTTTTGAGGCAGCTAAACTGATGTCATAAACCAGCTGGTGAAAAAGAGCTAAGGGGGGTAAACCAGTAAAAGACAGAAAATGAGAGCTACATAGTAAGGAGTCCCTGCTAGAATGACTAAGAGGCTTGGAAATGAGGAGTTGATATAGAAACCAACAAAATGCCAAGGGCTGGTGTCTTACTCTGTTATGGTTCAAATTAAGAGGAGTTACACAGATTAGTATAAATACTATATTTATTAAATATCTTTACAGTTTATTTAAATGTATTTACAGAACTATTCCTGCATAAGTTATATTTCAGACATCCAATTCAGGTCATTGCCTCTTAGGTAAGACAAATAATGATCGTCTCAACAGAAAAAAGCAGCTCATTAGTATACACAAACTCAAATTTGCTTCAGTATTTAGCCACCTTTGCCAAAAACTACCTGCTAACAGTTAAAATTTGACATGGACACTGTCACTTTTTAGTTAAGAAGTTCAATTTTGCAAAGAATTTTTTTTAAATAGAATCCAAATGCTTTTTCTGCTTCATATTTTCAATTTTATAAGCAGATTTGGGGGATTTTTTTTGCTTGTGAAGTCTGTTAACTGCAAAAATGTGATAGTTTCCAGGGAAATTGGATGCTGTAGCTTCTAACAAAGATTGCTAGTATAAGGTGACAAGGAATCATGAACTTATTCAAAAGTACAAACATTTACAGTTCTAGCCAATCTTGTTTACAATCTCCAAAATGCTCAAAACTGACTCCATGAATTCTCACAATTCTGCCTTGTTACTCGATGTGGTAGGTTGGTGGTACTGAAGGTGGTCCTGAAGGTGACTGTTCTATCTGGAACAAATGCAGTTGATAGAAGAGGACATTCTCCTATCATGCAAAGCTTGAAATCTAGTTTCTACTCTAGACGCAGCCCACCCCCCAGACATGCATACCTGGAATGGATTCTTTTGTGATTTAGTACCTATCAACCATGTCAAGCCAGTACAGTAATTCAGGACAAAAAACTTGTTTCCCCCACCCTCATTTCTTCTTTCAGTTTTTAAGAACCTATGGACTCTACTGCATTATCCATTCAGTGAATTTTTTTTTGTGCGCAGGCAGCTTAAGTTCACAGGAAGAAATAAGGTTCTGATATGTTTAGAGTGCACATTTTAAAACAGAATAAAATAAAAATTTCAAGCATGTGATAAAAATATTGATTTATATAATACAGTATTGCTTTATAAATATAGATGGAAAAGCTATAAACTTTACTTGTCTTTGGTGCATCCAGAGAGGGATAATTTGCCATTTGTAAATTAGAAATCCAAATTCTCTTTTGTTATAAAAGTTCATTACATGAGGCAAATGTGTGTTTTATACTGCTTGATTTAAAATACAATTAACACACATGTCAGGTTCAGAATCAGACCCACCAAGTGGTATATCGCAGCCACACCCCACAGAGACTTGGGTTCTGTGACCTGGAAAATTCCAGTATGGGTCCAGCAGAGCCTCTAACTACTGGGAGTGGAAGGAGAGTTACTTGTTAAGCAGCACTCCAACTGATCATTCCCCCCGACTCCCTGGCAGTCATAAAATTAATTGTGTCACACACAAAGGACAGGGCAAAAAGAAAAGAGAGAAAATATTCTGTGTCACTAATCTATAGGCCAGGTCCAAAGTCAGTTCCACTGTGAAACTCAAATTCTTTTCCAACTATTTTCAATATCACTGACACCAACATTGTCAATTTCTAACGGTCATTTCTCAAAAAAGACAAAGTTGATTAAATGAGTCATGTAAAACACCACCAATCTAGCTTTATAAAGATTGTGTTTGATAGGTTAAATGAGAGCAGAGAAAAGCCAGTGACTTGACCAGCACTGCTCTTACAAGGAATTAAATGTAGGCATTGGAAAATTAATGCAAAATATATCCAGATCATAAGGCTACCTACCTCTGACCAGAAATAATTAAAAACCCAAACAAAAGAACTGAAGTTACCAGCCCAAATATAAATGTATTCCTTCTAAACAACCCTTCTGGATGCAACTTTCTGTACTTTTTAAATACACAGAGACTGCAAACAGTTTGTGCAAAATAAATACCCCGCCACTCACGCTTCCATGTTTTATCATAGCACGATGGGTATTTAAACAGAATGTACCTCCACCCACCCCTCCCTGCCCCGTCCCCTATCTCTTTTACCAAAGAATTGTTTTGTCAAGTTAGGGTAGTTAAGGCATTCTGACATGTAATTAAAGGTGATTCAAAATAGATATCTAACATTATGCCAATTTAGGAATAGTAGATAAATTACTGAACGGCTTACAAATGAATAACTCATTCTTATTATAAATGAAATGCCTGTTACAAGCATGATGCATTGAAATATAGTAATGACATGTACATGGTACATGTTAAACAATTTTAAATAAAACAACAGCTTGACAGTTACTCAAATATACAGTACAAATTCACAAAACAAAATCTTTTAAAACAAGTTGAGGTAACCTCAAACATAAGTTTTAATGCAATAAACCAGGGAATAAGTATCTCCTTTAGAGAAAGACACTTTCCGTATTCTCCTCCAGTAGATCCTCATCAGGTTTAATTGCATTCTCATCTGTACACCAATGTTACCTGACTTATATATAAAACATGGCTTTAATTTAAGGATTTCTAAGTATATATATTTTTCTACCACCAAGTTAATGAAGGAAAAAAAACTGACCCAAAAATATATATCTTTACAGCAGTTGACTTGTACACAAACCTTAAAAATAAGTTTGAGCTTGCAGATAAAGGGAAAACTGAATGCGGGGTAGTTTTATAAGGAAACTATACACTGCAAGATGGCTATTCGGAAACTGTAAACATTAAGCTTGATTCAGAAACCCCTAAATTTCTGTGTAGGGCAAATGCAAATGTCAGATCGTCACCAGGAGTTTTCCTTGTGGGCTCCTGTGCTGCTGCTACTGCCCAGAGTGTTCTTTTCACACGGACTCCCTGAATTTGATGCATGCTCTACGGGAAGAAGGCTAGTAATGGAAGGTCTGAGAGGGAGACCAGGAGTAGCATGAACATCAAAACCCAACCAAATTCAAAGTTATAGCTGTCCATTCTCAACTTATTAGGCCTGTGGGCCTAGAGTGGCCACAAAGAGATCTCGTATCAGAAAGCTGGGAGAATTTCAGCCATAACATTAAATTTCTAGGCTTAGAGGAGTTTTATAATCTCGGGTAATATTTCCATTGAAAAAAATCTGGTAGGGAGTCTCCCCAAGGCCTCCTGCAAATCAGGCCACAAGCCTATAATTTAGACTAATCAATAAACTGCCGGAATTTTCCTCATAGGAGCACAATTAAGCATCTTTTAAAAACCAAAAAAACATTTGCATCCATAGAACTAAACTAAATTTTTCTTCCAATTTGTAACAAAAAAGCTCCTGGGATGAAGATTTCATAATCCAGAGCAATGTTTTAGAGCAGAATTATAAGCCCCTGAAAAATAGGAGTTTATAATGAAAACATAAAGCCACACCAATCATCATAACAAAGACTGTATAGTACACGTGTAACATTTCTTTTGATGATAATGTATGTTTCTAGTAGATGTACCATAACATACAATTTGTATTAGACTTTTAAAATCCCTTTTACACATTGTAATTTTGAATTCACTTTACCAACATCACTCATTTTCAATAGTTAAACCATTTTTAAAACATAATACCCATTCTGGCATTGAAAACCTCCATTCCATCATAGAAAGGACAGTAAGAAGTGAAGGTCAATCTTCAAATCTTGATTCTCTTCAAAGTTGCTGGCAGATATGAGCTAGTGAACGACAGTAGTGGTTCTCCACAAAGATCTCAACCAGGTTTCAAAAAGACAGGCAAAGGCTTATATCACTGGCCATCGAGATCAGTGGCAAAGAAACACAGTCCTGCCAGCAGGATCAGCACACATGGCAGGGGAAAATTTGGGAGGATGAAAGGAAAGGCTGGAGTTGACACCTAGGCGAGTCAGTCTGTATACTCAGCCACTATTGAAAGAAGGACGGTGATATCATCTGGCTTTCCACCTAAAATGAAAATGAAAATGAAAATGTCTTCGCAGATCTTAAAAGGAAAAGTCAGTTAAAAATGTAAGCCTAAAAGAGTACTAAGAGACAAATGCTTGCAATTCAGGCAGGTTTGGTTTGCGTTCTAGTAGAAAAAAGAAAATATTTGACAGAAATTGTTTTAAAAAAATTACATGTAATTTTTTTTTTTTAAAACAAAAACCTTCACTGCTTCTTTACAACAGCCACTCAATTAAAATGGTCACCACATCCTCTCTTTATAGCAATCACAGTAAAGACAAATCTGGTTAAGATAAATTCTGCCTGATGAGAAAGTTACATGCTTTTACTCACAATCCTAATTTGGACAAACATATCTAATGTTTTGAAACTAGGAATAGTCTTGTATTCTAATCTGCCAAACAGCTATGGCATGTGCTTTTTTCTATTTTAATACTTCCTGGAGGGCTAAGAAATGCTTTACATGTCATAATATTGTATCAACAAGAAACTGACCAACTCCATAGTTCTGATATGATAGCACCAACATGTCTTCCCAGCCCTAAGACTGAGCTACTGGCCTGTTCCCAAAGTTACATATTATTCAGTAGACAGACGTACTCTTTGGGCAAGGACAGTTTAACATTGCTTCCCTCTTCAAAATCTGCTATGGTAATTTGCAGGCAAATATTGTCAACGAGTCCCACAAAGCCAGAGGGAAGGAAGAAGTGAAATGTCAGACCCGTGAAGGGCAGAATGTTAAACTGTTAGGAATGTCCAGGGCCTCTAGGCGGACTTGGGAGGCTTTTTGGGCTTTTATCCAAGGCAGTGCAGTGGTGGCAGTAAAGGGCTTCACGTTCTGCCGGCCTCCACAGCCAATAAAGTTCAGTTCTGGAGGGTACCCTCGGTGGGGAAGACATGATGACATGCACTTGCTCTTGACCTCCAGTGTTAGGGCCCACTGACCTTGCTCAAAGCCATGAGCTCACAGCTGGAAGAGGACACCTCACCAGTCTTACCCCAGTGCTCTAGTTTACCTCACCCCATAGCCAAGAATGCTCCCATCCCACTATGTCCCCAATTAGTCCCTATGACCTTCCTAAAGAATGCTTACCTCTCACATTCAATCCGTTGTCACATGCAAACTGTGCAAAAGGTGACATATAATTTGGGTCATAAGCCAACTCATGGGCTTGCTCAGCAATGCTTCTTGCCGTCTGCTGTATACTTTCATAATTTGAATTCTAAGATGAAAGGATGAGGGAATTATTTTTACTGTAATGCCTCACATGATTTCTGCATGCAAGTATACTTCTTGCAAATATCACTTTTTGAGACAGTAACATTTATCTAACCACAGTGTCCACCATTTAAGTTTTATCACAGTTGAAGAAGACATTACAACATTACATCTTCAGTAAAATGAACAAGACCACCAGTGAGTGCTGTGTGCACAAGAAGTCAATCAGATGTCCCTTCGCTAGGGTGGCCTTGGGCCCTAAAGTCTGGATTTTCGTTTTTGCTGTTTTTCCCATTTGGAATTCTTTAGCAAGGTATTCTTGCTAAAATTGGATGGGACTAAAAAGGCATATTTTGATAGCACTTTAGGATTGACCTCAAAAGTTTCCTTGCTTAGGAATGCAACCCTGGCCAACCAAAGTTTGCTCTCCAAGTAAGAGCTGCCAGTTGTCCTACTGAAAATACCTTTAGAATTTTATATCATGATGAAAGATTTTTGTTTAGCTGTGTAATCTTGAGTCACCCTATCCTTGCTGCTTCAACTTCGTCATCTGTAAAATGGGGATGGGAAACAAAGTCCATTTTAGCTCTACCATTCCAAGATTCGGAATACTTTCAGTATAAATAATAAAAGGCCTCTGCTTCAATGTCATCTCCCCAAGGAGGCCTTCTCTAACCAATCTTTCTAAAACGGCAGCCCTCATTATTCTTTATTCCTTTACTCTGCTTTATTTTTTTTCTTATCTACCACCACCATTTATCATGTATTTCTTTCTTTGTATTTTCTGTCTTCCTCCACTAGAAATATAAGCTCTGTATGGGGAGGGAATGTGACATTTCTGCTTACTACCCCGTCACCACACAGAGCACAGTGCTAGCATCATCTAAGTACCTGACCTTTACTGCACCCCACAGATGAGGCATGGCACTAAGGATTTTGTACACATGGTCTTAGTTAATTGTCACCACAAATCTATAAAATAGGACCTTTGGTACCCCCTATTTTAAAGGTGAGGAAAATATTGCTTAAAAAGTTTGGAAACTTACTCACAGTCATACTCCTTGGTGTTAAGAACATAGGAAAAGACTAATTTCCCCCAAAGTTAGTACTTTTACAAGGCCAGGAAAATATGGAAAAACTGGTTTTCACTTCCTTCCACTTTCTGTATGGGCCAAGTCTGAAATGTTTTGTTACTGGTGACAGCTCAGATCACATTAAGGCCCCTAGCTGCCTACTGCCCTTGGCGACTCTGGTATGGCGATTTCCTGTCTTTCCCAACTTCAGCACCTGCTGGGTTTGTTAAAAGAATAAGAGGATTAAGACAACTAGGAGCTAACACCATTAAAAATACAAGAAATTTCTCATCTGGGCTTTCCCGCCTTCACCACTTTACTAAAGGTATGGGTGAGAAAACTCTTTTTCCCTCAAGTTCTCCAATTGTGAATATTTCCATTTACAATTGCTTGAAAGACAAGAACCATATTTTCCTAAATTCACAATATAGTCTTTTCGAAAACTACAAAAAGAGATAATACAATTGGACCAGTAAAACTTAGCTGCCCAGAGGGGGCATTGTTTCCATCAACCAACCTTTGAGTTAATTACCTTCAATTTTTTTAGCTCCTGAAGAATCATATAATCAGGCATGTTGTCAAAAAGTCCATCTGTTGCTGTCAGGATAATGTCTCCTAACTGGACATCAAAAGATGTGCTATCAGCAGCATCCGGGCTATGACAAGGACAGGGTGGGGGCAAAGTTACAAGAGACCTTCAGAGATAAGGTTCAAAGTTTTCAACAGACACTATGTTACAATGTAATGAGGCTTTAAGAAAAAGTAATTTATAATAAAAGAATCAATAATAAAAACCATTTTGAAATTCCTAACCTTGAAAAAAATTAATTGAAAAATCTGATATAAATATTTCAAAAGCTTAACTGAATCTACCAAGTAAAACTGAGTTTGATGATTAGTCACATGTGGCTTAAAAGGAAGAAGGGTTCTTTTCTGAGTCAGAACTAACATGCCTCTAAAATCCTAGCAGAAATGAGTCTTTATTTCCTAAGTCTTTACAGCCAAATTCCATCCTCTCTTACTCATTTTCTACTCATCAGTCTCCCTGCAGGCTTGACTCTGCCTCTAAAGAGGCTGCCGTATAGTGGAACAACAGAGCACTATGGATAAGAACATGCAAATCCCATAAGAATTAATTCACACGAAATACCTACAATGGTATTTCTTACTATAGTACTAGTAATTACTAGTATTATCACTAGTATATTATTACTAGTATGGACTAGTAAGGCAGAGTAAGGACTGTGTGTCTCTCAGGGCTTAAAGAGTGCTCACCATGGATAAGTATTTATTTAATTATTAGTGTGTCTGGCACATAGCAGGTCTTCAAGAAATATCTAATAAATGAAGAAACAAAGTAACTACTCCTCCAAATGGGGGGGTGGAATCTCCTTAATATATTGTTAATGAAGAAAGGAACGTACAGACAGTGAGTGCTTGTGGGGGGGGGCAGGGGGAAGACCCATAGATACAAATGCTTCTATATGCAGAAAATAAATCTGGAAGGACCCAAAGAAACATAATAGTGGCTGTCTCTGAGGAGAGAAAATGTGTTGGTGCACTACATCTTTTTGTATAAAACTTTAAAAAAGATAGAAGGAAGGTTTTTTTCTCTGTTAACAACTGATGAAAACATACAAGAACTGGGGGTAAGGGAGGTACACCCGGTGGGGAGAAAAGATCATATAGTCAAAAACTTAATGGCCCTCTCAAAGGCTGGTTCTCAGCCATTTCCAGAGGCCAGCACTGAATCCAAGCCTCCAAGGTGAGAGAAAGGTGAAATGTCTAACAGTCTGCCTTAACCTGTAATTAGGGAACAAGTGCAAAGAAAAAATTTACACCCTGACCCAGAAAGAAGGAGCCAGACCAAAGCACCCTAAGCTTGACAGAAAGACCCCAAAACGTGTGTCACTGACATGATATAAAATATGTAAAATATGTGAAGAGAAAACATAAAAACAAACAACCCACCAATGCCTACTGAGGATTTACACAAAGTACACTGAGAAAATCTCAGGTTCATCCTCTCTTGACTGAGGAAAGGAGCACGTTTAAAAGTGCTGTAATGAGCTTTGGCAAGGAACTTTCACTTACACATTTATACCACAAACACTTTGTAAAAACAGCTACTCAAGGAAAACCTGTAAATTCTGTAAATTAAGGTTAAAATTATATTTTATAGATAAGAGGGACTAAGTAAAAAAGGAAGTAAATGCTTTCATGCAGCAGGGGAAAAAAGACTAAAACTGATGGAAACCAGGTCGATTTCCTCTGTGGAATAAAGAAAAATACAAGACACTTCACAGTTGCTCAGACTTTGGAAACAAATCAGATTCTAGAAGTTTAGATTAATGACCAGGTTGGCAGCGAAACTCTATTTTATGCTGAGGTTTTTCTTCCCCAGGAGTGTCCTTTGCTATCCTGCCTGTGCGAGACTTGCTCCCATTGGACAGTTCGTCCTCTTCTCCCAACACTCCCACCCATGAGCTTGGTGTTCCGCCAGCTGCAGTTTTGCCCATTTTGATTGAACATACTGTGCCGCTGGAAACTTTTGACTGCACTGAAACACGAGCTGAAGTCACATGCTAGCAAGCTGTCTGTGGGCTCCAGGGGAAGCAACCTCCACCTCGCTGGCAGGCCAGGCAGAGTGCTGCCTTAACCACAGAGTCCCAAAGATAGGGTGTGAGATATGGCAGGGCAGCTCTAGCACTCAGAAGCCAAAACAAGAATCAAATAAAGGAAAATTAAAACACTGCTCTCTGTAACTATTAGCTGAGCTAGATATCTACCAAGCCCTTGGGGTTTTGCTTTCTCCTCACTCCAATATGGCTAATATGGGTATACATATTACAGCCAACTGGAGAATGGCCCATAATGAAATATTGTTCCAATTATGATAACATACCTTAATCTGACAGTAAAAAATGCTTCCCTCTAAGAGTCAGCAATAGACTTTAGATGGAGAATCCTGAATACCTAATTATATACTTATTTCAGTTTAAAAAATGGCAGTAATAATCATTTTATCTTAGTTTGTACTCAAGATCTGGCTTAATAAGAACTATTAAGTAGAGACAATAGACACTTGCAAGACTACTTCTATTTTTACAAAAGGTTCATTACCCATTTAACAACATTTATGAATCACCAGCGTGTTTGTGCCAGGTCCTATAAAGTTGTTAAAGGCAGAGGAATCTGAGACTGTGTTAGCCTCATTCCGTATTCTCATCTTAGAAAAAATAAACTATATAAGTTTATTTTAAAAAGTAGTTATTGTCTTGGAAAGGCTTGACAATTTAAAAGTTCCATTTGATGCATATAATAGAAGGCCCTAAGAATCCGGAAGTTATTCTGATAAATAAAGCAGATGTCTGTTTGAACTCTTCCCTAACAACATATGCAAAATCTTGTACAGACAGTGGCATGCACAGACAATGACTCATTTTTCCAGCACAATTTAACAAATATAACCATATGTACCATGTTGGTCTTGGTATGAAAAACTGATATTCTATAAGCTTGAAGAGTATTTTCAGTCTTGTCAAATTATTGGGTTTTTATTTGAATTCAACTTGGCTGCAAGAGCCAGCAAAACATCTTTTGAAGTCAAATTAAGAGGTCCTTTTGATGAGAATATTCTCATTGTACTCCTTATCGTACATGACAACTGCAAATGCCTATCTCTACTATAGTTAAGGGGGTAGGAGGAGGAGCAGCCATGCCCTGCTCACTCATAATGGGCAAGAGGGGAGATTACCTGTCACTCAGAACAACTCCTTCGGCTTCAGGTGGTGCAATTGAGAGCTGGAATGGAGTGTTGAAGTAATGCTGCTGTTCATCTGATCGGTGCACAACTTCACCACCCCTGACAACCAGAAAGCCTGAATCACCCAGGTTTGCTGTGTGTAAGCGGTGGCTAGTTCTGTCCAACACCACAATGCAGGCAGTACTGCTACCTAGAAACAAAAATGATCTCCATTTATTTTTTCTTCCTAGGCTATCTTTGCATTCACATTTTTATCCCATCACCCCAAAAAGCAACATGCCACATTAGAACCTCCTTTGCCTATCTTAGTCATGCTCCTATCTCCAACAACTAACAATAGTAACCACCTGATCAGGGTCAACATGATGGGGAAAGAAAAAGGGATTTATATTATATATAGTAAGCAGGCCCCTGAAATCTGAATTCTTCCATTTGCAGAGATAGGAAACAATAAAAATGGCTGGTATTTAGTCACACTATTTCACTTCAGTAGTACTATAACCTATGCCAAATGCTCAAAAGCATGTTGTTGAGATATTAAGTTTTAATACTTAAATGCCAGAATAAGAATGTTATGTTTTCCTGACATTTCTCGTTAGTCATTGGCAGGAAGCCTTCTCCAGGAAATTCACTAAAATTTAAGACAGGGCACATAACTACAATTTTTAACCAGATTTCCATCTGTTGAGGTCATGAAGAACCTTCACTGGAGACTGACTCACTATGAATCAACAAGACCACTTTTCCCAGGTAGCCAGTGGGATCATCCTGTTCACTTTACAGAGACTACTAATGTTCAGAGGGAAGAGACCACATCCCAAGCAGAGAGCAAAAAGCTTCTGAGTACCTTTGCAGCCCACAGCTCACATGACCTTCCCCAGACCGAAAAGCTGATGTACAACCAGTAAGACTGCTTTCAAGTACTAAAATTTAAACCTATACCTACAGAAAAAAATGGCAAAATAGAAAAATAAACAGTTCACCAAGAAGTAAATATAAATGGTCTGTAAATATATGAAAAAATCATCATCGCAGTAGTAGCCATTTTGCCTATTAGTTTAACAAGTGTCAAAAAAAAGATACTGCATGATATTGGCAAGAATGCAGGGAACATGGTCACTCTTATTCCATGGTGGCAAGACAGTAAAACTACACGACTTTCTAAACGGCAGCACAACCTTAAAAAATATGCATATCCTTTGATTTAGCAATTCCTAAGAAACAACTATAGATGTAAACAAAATAAGTACAAAAACATTGTTTAAGATCAAGAAGAACTGGAACATCAACACCTAAAAGTAAGGGATTGGTTAAATAAATTACAGTACATCCATACAGTAGAAAGTTACGCGTTGTCATATAATCCTTAGGAGTATAGACTCTGGAGTAGGCCTGCCTGCATCTGAATGCTGGCTCTGTTACTTACTAGCTGTGTGACCTGGGGCAAATTACTTAACCTCTTTATACCTATTCCCTCATTTACAAAATAGGGAGACCATCCCTACTTCTTACTGTTGTGAGGATAAAATTAGTTAAATCATATCAAATACTTATAACACATAAGTGTTAGCTATTTGGTAGCCACTAAAATTGTTAGAGAGGCTCCATAGCTCAAGGGTTAGAGCACTGGTTTTGTAAAACTGTTAGAGAAATATATTTGAAAATGAAAGATAAGTGAAACCAGTAGATTTCAAGCTAGTATTTCAGTTTTTAAGTATTTAAGTCTCCTTAAATAAAAAATGTTATCAAACTTAAATTATACATCAAAAAAAGTAAAATTTAACGTAGTTAAAAAAAAACAAACCAATAGTAGGCAAAAGCTAAACTGTTAAGATGACGGTTAAAAGCAAAACAAAAGAAACAGGCCGTGGAACCAGCTGTGTTAAATCCCAGGGCTCCATTGTTTTCTAGCTGTGTGACTGTGGGTAAGTCACTTATTCTCTCTAGGCCACAGTTTTTTCCTAACAAAATAGGAAACAAAAGCAAAAGAACCTACCTCATGGGGCTGCTGTAAGCACACAGTATATTCACAATTCCTATTACCCTTATTCTATGCACAAATATACACAGAAGAAAAATCAAGGAACATAATCACTAAAATATTAATAGTTTTCTTGGTGGGATTATGGATAATTTAATTTCTGGTATTTTTCCTTGATGAAGGATGTATGATGAAAATGTATAACTTAATATAAAAAAACTTAAACATTTATCTCATCAGAATGTTCAAAAATTCCATTTCCTTATTATCTGACACCCTAACGTTAAGCTATCTAGTCCCTAGTCCCTATTCATCAAATATCAGAAAAAAACAGTACTGTAACTAACTGGCAGTGCTGCCAGATAACCTACTGCATAGCTTATGTTACAGTTAAGATCACCAATTGCCCTTCCTTCTTAACTCAGTGCACAAAAACTCCAATCATTTTTCATTAATAGAATCACCACACAAAAGACCTTCTGAAAGCGAATGGGATTAATCTGAGGAGGAAAAACGACAGATGAGTAGCAGAGCCTTGAAAATCCTGGGGCAGGAAGGACTCGTGTTGACTCATTATTACTCACTGACAAACCCAGGCTATCATTTTGCTACCCCAGTGGCTGTCACTGTCACCCGCTGAGCTGAGTTAGAGTCAAACGGTCCTCCTCGTGAATGACAGAGCTTTAATATGCAAAGCAGCACCAATGAAGGCAAGCCCAGCCTTACTGAATCATGTAGGCTTGGAGTGTATACTCCTCCTTTGCCTCTTCATATAACTGATGTGTGCACACAGCTCAGGCCCTGAGAACCTAAGAGTGGGAGAAGAGCTCATTATTCGTATGTATTTAGAGGGGAACAAGCAGGAAGAGAAGAAAAGAAGTGCTGAGAACAACAGCATCAGATGTTCAGACCACTGACAGACCCAGACGGGCACCCAAACAAATCACTCATGCTAAAATGGAAGTATTTTTTATCACTGGCCCCTAATTTTGTAAACTACTATGAAACCTTTTGTGCAGCAAAGAAAGAAAGAACCTTATTAGGACTGACCCCTCAAATTCTTAAGATATGTTGGCTCCATAAAACTTAACTCCACAGGGCACCTGGGTGGCTCAGTGGGTTAAAGCCTCTGCTTTCGGCTCAGGTCATGATCTCAGCGTCCTGGGATCGGGTCATGATCTCAGCGTCCTGGGATCGAGGCCCACATCAGGCTCTCTGCTCAGCAGGGAGCCTGCTTCCTCCTCTCCCTGTCTTTCTGCCTGCCTCTCTGCCTACTTGTAATCTCTCTGTGTCAAATAAATAAATAAAATCTTTAAAAAAAAAAAAAGGACTTAACTCCACATAAGAGTTTCTGAGGAAATATATGTTAAAAATTAGCCTGTGATCCCAACTCAGATCTAAAAGCAACTAGAAATTCTCAAGAAATATGTGTTTGACCTTTATATTGGCTTTTTAGCAAAAGCTGGATTAAAAAAAAAAAAAAGGATTGCGGCACCTGGGTGGCTCAGTTTTTAAGCACCTGCCTTGACCTCAGGTCATGATTCCAGGGTCCTGGGATCGAGCCCTGCATCAGCCCCCCTGCTCAGTGGGAAGCCTGCTTTTCCCTCTCTCATTCTCCCTGCTTGTGTTCCCTCTCTCACTCTCTGTCAAATAAATAAATAAAATCTTTAAAAAAAAGGATTACCTAATTGTAAAGTTATCGTTATTTGCAATTATATCTGAGGTTCAGTAAAATTCAGTAGGCTGTCTTTACCAAAAAGCACGTTAGTTTAGTTACAAACAGCTTAGAGGTACGTGTGTAGATTAGGTGAGAGAAGCGTCTGTGTGTCAAACATAGTAATGAAGGATTATTTCAACATGTCTCTTAGGAGAAAAAAGTGATGATAATATTCAGTATAAGAAAACTTCTAATATTTTAAGATCTCCAAACTATATGAGGGTAAATAGGAAAGGAAGGAGGGATAAGGAAGAAACACAGCAAAAAAACTGAAGATTTCAAAGTGCAAAATCAGGGCAGGTGTTTTTCAACTGCTTATTCCAAGTCGCAGTAAATGGAGAGGGGGTTGTCGGCAGAGGACTCATGGGAACGTGCAGGAGTTAGGACCTGGAATCTGAATCTATAGGCTCTTTGTTAGATGTCAGACTATTAGATAGTATTCTGCAATGTCCTCTTGCCCTCAACATGTTTCTGAGTATTGCATGAAGGTTTGAGTTGTTCCTTTTCACACACAAAAAAGATCTCTCCATTTAACAAATGAAGCGAGGGGGTCAGAGGTTAAGTAGTTTGCCCAAAGTCATATGGCAAGTTGACAGAGAGGTGCTAGAAATAGAATCTAGGATGTTTCACTCTGCCAGGCAAGCTCCAGATTGCATGTCCGAAATAGCTGATTAAGACAAAGCGGTATATTGAAACCTCAAGACAAGGTTTCTCTTCAGTTAGAAGGAAAACAAGCTGATTAGCCACAGTACAAAGACAGAAGATGGCAGCGTGATGAAAAGAACCCCTTCTTATAAAAGATTTAAACTGAAGGCAAAATTTTTTTTTGGTTTATCCATGCTTTTTATTATATATAAAATAATTAGTGACAGTACCTCATATCACATTATATAATGTATGTATTTCTAGAAAGTTGCTTGTGAATTAAATTATATAAAGCAAATTATATATTTAACCTATTAGAGGAAATTACTATTCAAGCACTTAATAAGACACAGAATTTTAGTATTAAATGAATACTCAGCTTCTGATTTGGATGAGGTGTTTTTGTTATGTGGATTCAGGTTCCCTGATTTCAAAGAAATGTAGAGTATAAAAGTATAAAAAACCTTGTTCTTCCATGCCTCCCACCTACCTCCCACTTACCAAAAATTTTCACTCCCTAGAAGAAACCACAGTTAATAATTTAATTTTTCCAAATAACTAAAAAAATTTAGGTTATTATATATAGAGAATGGGCAAGAGTTAAACAGACACTTCCAAAAGAGGAGGTCCAAATGACCAGCATACATAAAGAGATGCTCAGCTTCCTTAGACATCAAGAAAATATTCAGAATGAATAGGAATATAGTACTCGTCCACAGGCCCCACAATGGCTGAACCAAGAACAGGTGAAAACATGAAGTACTGGTGAGGATGTGAACAACTGCTCTCATACAGTGCCAGCAGAAGTGCAAATTCATGCAGCTACTTTGAACACTGTTTGATTGTAGGCACCCAGCAGAAATCTGCACAAATGCTTACCAAAAGATACATAACAGAGAATCTATAGAACTATTCATAACAACTAAAAATTGCCATCTACCCAAATGCCCATGAATTCTAGCATTTGTACTATCAGGTTGTTGGTGTCTTCTGGATATACATTTCAAATATATTTTATAATATATTGTTTTCTTTTAGCTTGATTTATAATATTGAGCATCAAATAGCCTTAAAAAATGAAATTCAACTTTTTAAGCAAGCATTTGCTAAGTACTTAATGTATGCTGCATTCTGCATTGGGCTCCTCAACTGGACGTTCTTTCTAAGATGCCCTTAGACCAATGCCTCCACTGAAGAAACGTTCATGCAGCTAAGTGAAACCAAATAGTAAGTACTGCGCTCAGGGGGCGCCTGGGTGGCTTAGTGGGTTGAAGCCTCTGCCTTCGGCTCAGGTCATGATCTCAGGGTCCTGGGATCGAGCCCCGCATCGGGCTCTCTGCTCAGCAGGAAGCCTGCTTCCTCCTCTCTTTCTCTGCCTGCCTCTCTGCCTACTTGTGATCTCTCTCTCTCTGTCAAATAAGTAAATAAAAGATAAAAAAAATCTTAAAAAAAAATAAGTACTGCTCTCAGACCTATGCAAGAGAGGTCCTGGCACTGGCTCTCTTGTAGCCAAGTCCTAATTCACAAGACAAGGAACCTCTGGCAAATGAGCTGTGCCCACCCATGGGCTGTGCTTTCTCTTTAGACTATCCTCTGGATAGCTCAGACTTTGGAGTTCCCAGCCTAAATGCCCTGAAGTCCTGAGGTTGGAGAGAGAGAGAGGATGGTTAGAGCTTAAACATGTGAACTGGGGTTCTACACGCACATTGAGGAGACCCTCTCTGTGTGGAGGGGAGAGGCACAAGCAGAAAGAGAAGTGGGGAGAACAGACACTGAGGATCAAGCTAGTTTCACTGCATCACCACTTGCTGGTGCAGAACTCTGAGAAATCTAAATTCAAACCCCTCCTCCCAGGTCCTTGGGAAGGTACATTTTTTTTTTTTAAGATTTTTTATTTATCTATTTGACAGAGAGAGATTACAAGTAGGCAGAGAGGCAGGCAGAGAGAGAGGAGGAAGCAGGCTCCCCGCTGAGCAGGGAGCCCAATGTGGGCCTCGATCCCAGGACCCTGAGATCATGACCTGAGCTGAAGGCAGAGGCTTTAACCCACTGAGCCACGCAGGCGCCCGGGAAGGTACATTTCTCAAGGTGAGAACATACAACATACTGTATTCAACAATTTCCTAGTTTGACTATCACTTTTAAATATTTAAGCCTATGGTATATGGGCTCCATTTATCTCCTAGTTCTGGCCTCCACAGATGTTGGAGGTGAACCTGCATGGCATAGTATTAAAAATGCAATCAACTGCTGATCTCTGTCCCCCTCACCACCTTCTCCATTAGTTTGGTTCCCGGAAATTTTAAAGTTTTTGCCTCAGACAGATGATTGTGGTCTGGTGGTGTAAAAACAAACAGATGGTTGCCAGAGGGGAGGTGGGTGGGGGGGGATGGGTGAAAAAGGTGAAGGGGATTAAGAGCATACTTATTGTGATGAACGGTAGGTAATGCATAGAATTGCTGATCACTATATTGTATACCCAAAACTAATAAAACACAGCATGTTAATCATACAGGAATTAAGATCACACACACACACACACACACACACACACACACACACACACACACAGGTCATTGGTCTCAAGGTCATGAGATTGGGGCCTGTATTGGGCTCTATACTTAGCATAGAGTCTACTTGAGATTCTCTCTCCCTCTGCACCTCCTATTCCCGCTCTCTCTCTCTCTTAAAGAAATAAAATAAATATATTTAAAAAAAGAATTTCTCTGGTGAGTTTGCATAAACTCTGGGTTGGTGGGGGGCGGGGGAGGGTGTTGATGTAGGGAGACCAGTGAAGTTGGGAGACCACAAGAGTCATCGAAGTGAGAGATTATGGTGGTCATGGAGGGATTCATAATTAGTGAACAAATTCTGAATGTGGCAGTTAGGAGCTCGGTATAGATTCTGGGTTTGAGATAGACATGTGGGTGGTATAAATTTCCATTTAATTTGGCTAAACATTTGTTGGGCATCTACCATTTGCTGGGCACTAACATAGACATTTTAGGCACAAATGTTAAGAACGTATAGTATCTCCTTCAGGGTTCTCGTAACTAATGGGGACAGTAGACAGCAATACAAACTGAAATCTGTAATAAAAGTAGGTGTAAAGGGCTATGAGGATGCAAATGCAAAGCTAAGTAATTAATTCTACCCCTGGGAAGAGCCAGGAAGGACTTCGGAGAGAAGCCAAACAATTGAACTGGAACTGGAAGGTTAAGGAGAATCTCCCCATGTGGTCAAAGTAAGATATTCCAGGCAGGGTAAGTGCAAATGAGGCAAATGTGCTTTGGCATGCCTTAACTTGCAACAAATTAGTCCACTGAAGACCTGATACATTTTCCCCCATGTTCAGGAAAATATCAAGAGGGACATACTGCTATAGACCTATATATCGTCATATATGAGATCAAGGGACCTTTATTCCTGGGACTTAAAAATAAAGACTGCCCTCTATGTAAGTTGCAAGGTTATACCTGGTTAAGGTTTTATATTAATTGGTGTGTCTTTTCCTGCACTGTCTGTGCACATTATTTTACCAACAATGGAGCAGGAGCCAATTTTCTACAGTCTACATTTTCCTGTCTTAGGGAATGAAGGCTACTGCTGAACCCAGAAGAAAAACCCAGAAAAAAAAGGGGCAATCCTTCTTTTTTAGCATGGCCCTTAAATCATCTCAGGCCATGAACAATAGAACTCAGAAAATATTTTGTGAGTCCATCTGCTACCTCCTAGACTATATCAAGATTCTCTGGGCTGGAGGATGGGGGAAAGAGGGTGAGAAGGCACAGAAAGGACATAAAGAGAGAATGTGGTGGCGCCAGAGTCTAACAGACTAACTTGGAAGGTCATCTCAGACAAGAATGGAGTCAGCATTCCATTCCAGTGCCTGGTCTCCACTCCTGTCACTCTTGCCCTTTTGGCCAGTGTGGCGTGTTCTGATCACCCAGCCGGAGTTCTGCCTGCCTTTGCCCTAATCTTTCTCTGTGTGGGCAACTCCCATTTTAAAAACTCCAGAGACGGGGAAACACTCTTACTGCTCTAGCAAAGCCTGGAAGCCCAGAAATCAGGGGACTGGGAAGGGTGTTAGGGAAGGAAAGCCTTCTTATACTCAGGTGGGATAGAATAGGACCAGTTCAAAATTAACACCCACGGGACACTTGCCATGGTATAAGACAGTAATGATGCACACCCCTTTCCAGAATCTTTCTTCTGGTCATTCTGCTTTCTTTGCCTATAACAGTTGAGTTGTTGAGCCACAGCTGAGACTCAAAAAGGACTCTAAGGAACAGAATTTTCCACTTCTTTGATTCCTTTAAAAATCGGAGTATCTTGGGATGCCTGGATGGCTCAGTCAGTTAAGCATCTGCCTTGGGCTCAGGTCATGATTCCAGGATCTGGGGAGTTCCGCATTTGGGCTCCTTGCTCAGAGGGAGCCTGCTTCTCTCTCTGCCTGCTGCTCCCCCCTGGCTTGGGCGTGCACTCTCTCATGTGCTCCTCTCCACACCCCGGGGATCTTTCATTCCAGGGCTAAGAATCTTGGTTTCTTTAGATTGTTGTTTAAACATTTCTCTCTAGTTATAAACTTGGCTTTGTGTCTGGGAGCCCTCTAGGAGGAGCCACGCAGTGCAGAAGAGAGTGACACGCACCAACTCCAACTCCTTTGCGGCAAATGCTTCACCCCAGCTCCTCGGAATGCTTGGGCTGGAAGGCGCGCCGCGCCTCCGCAGCGGGTCTCGAACCGGTCGCCCCAACGCCTGCTTCCCCTTGCTGCTGCAGCCCAGGTAGCAGGGGCAGCAGGCTGGGCCTGGTGTGACCCCTGGTGAACGGCAGCCGCCACTTCCCACCCATCCCCTCCCATCCTCCCTTCCCGTTTCAACCGGCCCCCTGAAGACAAAATTTTACAACGTGGAGAACTCCATTAACGCTGAACAGAGGTTGATTTTTAATATGGATCGTGACTTGGGGGGGAAGCCACTTCTAGTAACTAGAAAGATCTTGGCAACTAGCAGAAACTTAATAACACCCTTCTGAGAGGTTGCTCAGAAGGCTGGGTAAGTTGTTGGGTAAGTTCCCAGGAAACCATTTAACAAACAAATGTAGAAGCTTGGCCAAAAGATGCTCCATTAGCATACCAGATAAACACACACTAGGTATTTGGAAGTTTTCTAATACAAGATTAATGGGGATCTATTTTGTGCCATTTTATTTCACAGACTAATCAGCTACCTGCTAGCAGTCTGGGGTGCCAATCTGCAACTTGAACTTCCCAACTTACTTTTATATACCAGATCCCATTCCCTTTCTTCCACCCCTGGAGAGAACCACTATCCTGAATTACACAACCATTTACTTTTCTTTCTTCTTTTGTCCTATTTTGGAGGCCCTGAACAACATGGTTTTACTTTATGTTTTTTCATTTGAAATACGGAATCAGACTGTTAGGGGTATTCTACATGTTCTATTTTCCCTCAACAACGTGCTCTTGAGTATTGCTAATGGCTTTAAGTTGTTCCTTTTCTTTCTGTATTAGAAAGAGAGAGAGAGAACACAAGCTGTGCGGAGGAGCTGAGAGAGAGAAGCAGACTCCCCACTGAGCAGGGAGACTGACACAGGGCTCAAACCTAGGACGCTGAGATCATGACCTGAGCAGAACACAGATGCTTAACTGACTGAGCCACCAGGACCCCAAGCTGTTCCTTTTCAAAATGCATTTTTCTGGGCGCCTGGGTGGCTCAGTGGGTTAAAGCCGCTGCCTTCGGCTCAGGTCATGATCCTAGGGTCCTGGGATCGAGGCCCACATCGGGCTCTCTGCTCAGCAGGGAGCCTGCTTCCTCCTCTCTCCTCTCTCTCTGTCTGCCTCTCTGCCTACTTGTAATCTCTCTCTCTGTGTCAAATGAATAAATAAAAAAATCTTTAAAAAAAAAATGCATTTTTCTAAAATAAATGGACTTTTTAGGTCGTTCCCAGTTTTCTGCTGTTAAAAGCAATGTTACCATGAACATTCTTGTACCTATCTCTCAATACACAGATGTGCAAGAGTTTCTCTAATTTAAGGTATAGACCCAGAAGTGGAATTGCTAGGACATACTACCTGTTTACATTTAACTTTATTCCATAATTCCAAATTGTTTTCCAAAGTGGCCACACCTACTTATATTCCCTCAAAGTAGTAGTACGTTCAGTGAACTCTTATCTTCTCTATCAAACTCTGCTTAATAAAGAACTTCAGAAAAAAAGCTGGGATGCTGAGTGATTTTCTTGGTTTTGTTGTTAACCATCTCCTGAGCTTCTTTACAGAGGAAAACACAGTATATCTACTTACCAAGCAAAGGTACTTTATTTTGCAGCAACTCACAGTAGCTCGTGGTGAGGATTCCAATGGGGTTACTTGGGACGAATCGTCCTTCTTTTACTAACCGTTCACATGTCCTCATTAAAGTCCCTGAGAACTGGGATGGATCAACTCCATAGTCTCTCCACCCTCCTACACCATCCGCAACCCCTAAAAACAAAACAGAACAAAAATTACATTGAAAGAATGTTCTTATTGACCCCTCAAATTCTTATCCGTCTCCGCTTAACAGTCAATTCTACTACATACTAGTACATTCATCTACCCTGACATTCAGAATGAAAAGCGTTGAAATTTAATGCATTATACACTAATACTATTATTCCACATTTTCTACTTAGAATCTGATCTTTCATATATTGGTAAATAAATATGTGAGCTACCACAGAGTGGCATCGCCTACTAGCTAAGAGTACAATTTCAGCAGGATTATCATCTTTGTATGGAAGTATTTGTTATTCATCTTTGTTCTATGAGAATTGATTTTTAAAAAATGTGCTAAAACTAATGATAATACAACTGAGCCAGAGCTGGCAATCATTCAGAATATCAAACACAGCAAAGTCTAACTTCAAATTTTGGTCAGTAACTGTGAAATAAAGAAAGAAAATTAAGAACATACATCATCCGCTTTCCTCCTCCCTCAGAGACAACCACTATCCTTTCTGTACAGGCCTGCACTGTCTAATACAACAGCCACTACACCAAATCTAACTACTGAGCCTTTGAAATGATGCTGATTCAAATTAAGAAGTCCTCAAAGTATAAGATACACATTGGATTTTGAAAATTAGTAAAAAATATTTTGGACATAATGTGCTAAAGATTAAAATTAATTTCACCTGTTTATTTTTAACTAATGCAAATACTAGGAAATGTGTGGTTCACATTACATTTCTATTGGACAGCAATGGTATAGAAATTTTCATGGTCCCTAGAGCTGCTGATGAGTTCAGAGTCCACACAAGACTCTTTTATCAAGAGGAAACTAGTGTTCAAGAAAGTCAGTAAGGGGCGCCTGGGTGGCTCAGTGGGTTAAAGCCTCTGCTTTCGGCTCAGGCCATGATCTCAGCGTCCTGGGATGGAGGCCCCCATCGGGCTCTCTGCTCAGCAGGGAGCCTGCTTCCTTCTCTCCCTGTCTCTGCCTGCCTCTCTGGCTACTTGTAATCTCTCTCTCTGTGTCAAATAAATAAATAAAATCTTAAAAAAAAAAAAAAAAAGAAAGTCAGTAAGACAACAAAGTCAACATCATATTATATCCTATTCAACCCCTCGCAAAACACTAAGCTAATTGTTCAACATTAAAATCAACTTCTGTCTACTAAATTCAAACAGAGGGAACTAAAAGATCATATATATATTATTAAGGATTTAAGTGACTATGTATGAACCTTTCTGGAAGGATCTATAAGAAGTATTAATGGTAGTTTTAGAAATAATAGACTGCAAGTGATCAGTGAACAAATGGGGAGATTTTAGCTTTTCCCCTCATATTGTTCTATACTGTTTGAAATCTAATTTTATAATGATCATGTATTGATTTCATAATAAAAATATTATTTAGGAATTTTATCATTTTTAAGACTTGCTGAACATTAAACATCCTCCCCACATACATATTTTTTGTGTTCAACTTTCACACACATTTTATTTTTTTAATTTTTTTTCCCCACACACATTTTAAAGAACCTATTTGGTACAAAAGTAGGAGAATGCCTATATAATGCATACCAGAAAAATAGTGGTTTAACATGAAATGAACACATGAAACTGTTTTCTGGTGATGGCATTTCTCAACAGAAATGGAATACATTCTGAAAAACATGAGAGGAAACATAATTGGCAGAAAGTATAAAGAAGGTAACTGACAACATCATTAATTGGGGCAGCAATTTTCCCTACCTTTTGTGACCAACCAGTAAGAAAAATTTCATTATGGGGCAGTTCCAAATCAGTTGATTAAATGATATGATGTCTGGGGGCACCTGGGTGGCACAGTCAGGTTAAGCACCCCACTCTCGGTTTCAGCTCAGGTTGTGATCTGAGGTTTGTGAAATTGAGCTCCGAGTGGGGCTCTGTGCTCAGCGTGAAGTCTGCTTAAGACTTTTTCTTCCTCTCCTTCTGCAACAGCCGCCACCGCCACCACCCCCCCGGCCGTGCACTTGCACTCTTGCTCTAAAATAAATAAATCTTTTTTAATGATGTCTGGGATTTATTGCAAAATAGGGGGGAGAAGTGATGGAGGAATAGATGAAACAAGATTGGTCATGAATGGAAAACTGAAGTGGAATGAGAAGTGATATATATTTGAAATTTTCCATCACACAAAGTTTAAATAGAACTAATGATAATTAATAAGAAAGAAAAAAGATTCTTCTGCTGGCTGTGTGGAGAGCACAAGAGCAGAAAAAAGGGATGAGTCAGGAGTCTATCTTAGTAGCATGGTTGTGAAATGGTGGCAGTGCCATCACAACGCAGGGATTTGAGATCCAGTGAAACAGAAGGACTTACTGGTATACTGGATAGGGGTGTAGCAGTGGTGGGGAGAGAGGAGTATAAAGGATGACTGAGGTCTACCCTACCAGGAAGAAGTACTACCTTTTTCTGTTTTTCAAGCAGTTTTGAGGATATCTGGAAATTATTTTATTTTATTTATTTATTTAACAGAGAGATAGAGAGCACAAGTAGGCAGAGCGGCAGGCAGAGGGAGAGGGAGAAGCAGGCTTCCCACTGAGCAGGGAGCCTGATCCCAGGACGCTGGGATCATGACCTGAGCCGAAGGCACCCGCTTAACTGACTGAGCCACCCAGGCACCCAGGATATCTGGAAACTGTTAACAGAATTTAAGACAATTTAATAGGAACTTCTTTTGAGAAATTTTATTAGGGGTAAGATTTCACCATTAGTTATTTTTTAAGATTTAATTTTTAAGTAATTCTACACCCAACGTGGAGCTTGAACTCACAATCAAGAGCCGCATGCTCCACCAACTTAAGCCAGCCAAGCAACTTGCCCTCACCATTATTTTAAATGCAACAATTTGTGTTAAAATACGGAATGCAATTATAATCCTCAATTCCATCTGATGAATCATTCATTCTTTCCAAATTACTGCCTGCTTGAGAAAAGAATTTTTCTTTAACCAGTCTCTGATCAAAGAGCCACAATTAATTTTAAATACAAAGTGGTTTCATCTACAAATGCCCTTCACAAGAAAACCATTAAAATCTGAGATAACGTTGAGAGTTGATCCTGGCACTCACTAAATAATCTGTCAGCAGGTTATAGAGTCTGACCTGACACAGCCCTTCAACATTAATCAGATTTCTCCCAGAATAGAGTGTAACCTTTCAAGCACCTGTTTGCTTTTCTATGGGAAAAAGATACCACGCAAAGCTCCACTGGTGAAATCTCTTTAGGGGAAAGAGATTCAAAAAGCACATAAACTGTTCAATAAAGCTATGGGAAAAAAGGCCTTAGTATACATAAATAATTTACTTACAAAGAACAAGTTATGTAAGAGGAAGAGTCATATTTGGGATTAGAATCAGGCTAAAACCAGACTAACCTACCACAGGTACATTTGAAACCTAGTTTAATTCATATTAGTTGGTTATTTCTACAAGGAAATGAGTATTTCCTCTCATGAGCAAGCAAAAGCTTCCATCCACAAAGGGAAAACACCTTTTAAACAGTGGAATTAATCCAGATGTAAAGAGAAATTTCATTCAGAATACATTTCAAAGGTAAAGAAAACAACTGTTAAAGGAGAGATTGCTTAAGATACCAAAGATATGAAACAGCAAAGAATAAGAACATCTCTAAGAGTAAATGGAGGCCATAGTAAATACTAGGAAACAGAGAACTGAGGGAGACACATCCTGCCTATGAGAAGCTCACCTCTACTGGGCATCGACTACTCACTCACACAGGAACTAGACAAACAGCTCCCATAAATGCTGCTTACAGAGGGGGTTAAGAGTAAATGGTTAATGCTCACGGGGCACTGTGGGAATGGAACAAGCCTTTGCTTAGGAAATAGCATTCACATTAGGCCCTGGAAGATAAGTCAGATTTCCACAGTCAAGGGAGAATAGTAACAGGAAAAGAATAGAGGGCAATTAGGTGTGGCTGGGGTTTGGGTTAAGTACTGAGAAGTTGAAAAATGCAGGGAGCTGAAGTTGTGGAGGGCCAAGAATTGTTATCCAAGAACTTAATTTTTTTTAAATTTACTTATTTTAGAGAAAGCACGA
This sequence comes from Ailurus styani, assembly GCA_002007465.1. Lineage (NCBI taxonomy): Eukaryota > Metazoa > Chordata > Mammalia > Carnivora > Ailuridae > Ailurus > Ailurus styani. The sequence continues at coordinate 1,021,470 of LNAC01000056.1, read as the reverse complement.
ACGGGGAGGGGGCGGGGGGAGAGGGAAATCCTCAAAGCAGGCTCTCCAGTGAGTACGGGAGCCCAACTGTGGGGCTCAATCCCAGGACACTGAGATCATGACCTGAGCCAAAATCAAGGGTCAGGCACTTAACCAACTGAGCCACCCAGGCTGCACATGGTCCAAGAACTTTAAACTTTATGTTATAGGCTTGTGCTGTCTGATATGGGAGCCAAAAGACAAATGTGGCTATTGAGTTTAAAATGTGGCTAGTCTGGACTGAGATGTGCTGTATATAATTATGAGGAAAAGTATGTAAATTTATAAAAATGTAAAATAACACACTGGACTCCAAAAATGTAGTTAAAAAATGGTAAAATACTTTAGTGATAGTTTTTATTTTAGATACAGTGGGTTAAATACATACTTTTTAAAAAAGATTTTATTTATTTATTTGACAGAGTGAGAGAGATCACAAGTAAGCAGAGAGGCAGGCAGAGGGAGAGGGGGAAGGAGGCTCCCTACTGAGCAGGGAGCCCCATGCAGGGCTTGATCCCAGGACCCTGGGATCATGACCTGAGCTGAAGGCAGAGGCTTAATCCACTGAACCACCTAGGCGCCCCAGTTAAATACATATATTAATTGAAATTAACTGCATCTATTTCATTTTATTCTTTTAAATGTGGCTACCAGAAAATTTAAGATTCCATATGTAGTTTACAGTATATTTCTACTGGACAGCGCCGCTATAGACAACAAAAAGACATCAAGGTTTCTGGGTTGAAGTGATATAATCCAATCTATATCTTAATTTTTAAAAAGTTTTATTATTAATTTTAGAGGGAGACAGAGACAGCATGGGTGCGTGTGGGGCGAGGAGCAGAGGGAGAGAATCCCCAAGGAGACTCCCCACTCAGTGGCCCTACGTCTTAAGATCATGACCTGAGCAGAAACCAAGAGTCTGACGCTCAACTGATTGAACCAACCAAGCAGTCCTCCAATCTATACTTTAGAAAAGTAATCCTGATATCGATGGAGAGAATGGGTTGGGAAGAGGTTGGAGGTCGGGCACCAGCTACAAGATTTTTTAGGTTAGAGGTAACGAGAAAAGTAGAATAATCACTGGAAATACGAAGGAATGAATACAGAAAGACACCTGGACTCGATATCAATATATTTTATATCAGTAGGTTTTTGGACTTCAGGAATGAGTATTGATTAGATGGTTCCCCAGTTGAGAAAGGGGTGGAAATGCCTTTAGAAGACATTTAATCCTGTCTCGGGGTATGAGGAGTTTTAGGCGCCAGGAGGACAGATTTAGGGAAATGTTCTGTATGAAGTCAGGAACTATGAGTCTGCAGCTGGGAAGGCAATCAGAGCCAGATCTTTTGTTTTTTTTTTTTTTTTTTTAAGATTTTATTTATTTATTTCACAGAGGGAGAGAGATCACAAGGAGGCTGAGAGGCAGGCAGAGAGAGAGGGGGAAGCAGGCTCCCTGCTGAGCAGAGAGCCCGATGCGGGCCTCGATCCCAGGACCCTGAGATCATGACCTGAGCTGAAAGCAGAGGCTTTAACCCACTGAGCCACCCAGGCGCCCTGGAGCCAGATCTTTGACAAAGATCGGGAACTAACACCATCAGGGGTAGACGACACGCTCAGAGAGAGAGCACAGGCTGTAATAAATTCAAGTGGGGGATCTTAGGAAAGAGAATTCCTGGCCAAATAGCTCATTTGTGAATTGCACCTTACTCTAGGCATCAAATTACAATCACAGATATGATAGCTGATTCAGTTTAAGAAAGTATCCTGTTTGGCAGAATGATTCAATTTCCTTAGAGGTGAAAAGAGGTGAAACTGAAAAGGTAGGCTGAGTTACTAACTGGGAAGGCTTTGAATGCCAAGAGAGTTTACACTGAATATAGAAGTTATTTCCTTTAATTCACTGTAATCATCTTATGCCTCCATTAGTAACATTCTGTCAGCATACATCTAGATTGTTTCCTATGACCCAAAAATCCAATTAAAATCATTATTAGATTAAAATAATGGTTACATATCTGAAATAGCCAAGCAGAAGGCTGAGAGGAGACTATAGAGTGCAGATAATTCCTTTAGGTACTATTTGCATGGAGATATCAGTTTTGTGAAGACAGAGATAATCAACCAGAAAATAAATATAAGAATTACAATTTTTCACATAATATTTTGGTTAAGTTTCCCACAGACTGGTTTTCTAAAGTGAAGAGTTAAGAGAAAAGGAGAAAGGGTAATTCTGGTGTGTTTCCCATCATTTAAGTCTATCTTTTTATAAAAAGAAAATTCTTAAATAGCCAATTTTCACTTTTCTAATTAACATATTTTTGTTTTTGCCTTAGTTATAATCATCTAAAACAAAATTTTGCTGTACTTTAAAAATAATTTAGCTTTTTATTAAACTCAGAATTTTACTTAATAGCTTTGTTCAATGCCAAAAAGTGAAGGGAAAAAGATTTGGTAAGCTGAAATTGTGGAAGCTTAAAAATCTCATCTTTCCAATTACTTACAGTTATCTAACTGTGTAGCTGCAAAAGGCTCATCCTGAAAAAGATTTCGAACTAAGCCTGTGTCTCTCTAGCACTGTTCTCCATTATTAGCCATGAGCATGAGGTTGCCATTCTTCTTAAGCCCTTCTACTACAATCATCTTCAGAATGACATGCAATTAGTTACAAAGCAAACATTTTCCAGAAGACAGTGATGCCTAGAGAATAAATACTAAACTTCAATTTTAATGTATCAGTGAAAAAAAAAGGCAATTTTATTTTATCCAAAAATAGACTGGCAAAATTTCAAATATTAAATAGTACCCGAAGGTAATAGCTTTATTTCTTGCATCTTTGAAGATCTCAAGGCATTTTACATTGAGCCTCACACTCTAATGAAGTAGACAATTCTACAGGGATTGTTTTTCCATCAGCGAAATATCTCCTATCTACTAGGATGGGTACTTGATAGTGAACTGAAGTTCCAGAAGAGAAACTGAGTAACAATCTGGCTCAATCACAAGAGTTGAATAAGGAGGGATAAAGATAACCTGGTTTTACACTTTCTGCAGTAAGTATTCATCTAATGAGGCACGGGCGAGGTGGTATTTATTGTAGTACTGCAGCCAGCTTCTTTTCAGATGAAGAGGTCCTTCAAATACTATAATTTTAGTGTTCTCAGAGCCAACCTTATTTGTCTAGAGACATCACAACATGAAGCATTATAACTAAAGAAAAATGAGATCAGAGTATGAACTCAATATCTATCAAACAGAATGGATCATATTTGTATCAAAGTCTCAACTATTTGGGCATTAAGAATACTCCGCTGTGATTCAGGACTGTGAAATGTTGTATCTGCAAATAATTATCCCAAAGGGAACAAAAATGATTACTGGAAAAAAAAATTCAACAGCTGAGTTATTCAGAAAAGTACAATTTGCTTTGACTAACAATCCTTCCAGTTCTCTAGAGGTGAAATTATATAGATTATGATGTTCTTCCTGCTTTAATAAGCCAAGTGATATATTCCCTTTGCAAAAAGTTTCCCCAAAGCAACCACTCTGCGTTAATCACAAGGAAATCTGCTTCTTCTGATTCTCCAGAGACCAAGTCTACGTGAAGAACTCAAGATCTCTAAGCAGAACAGCTAACTCAAAAGCTGAAGCAATGAAGCTGGAAGAATGAAAAGGAAGAAAGGTTCAATACCATAATAAAATGTGTGAAAGTGGAACCTATAAGCAAAACTCAAACTCTGCTAAAGAAATGGAAATGTCTGAGGCAGGTAACAAAACTCAAATAAGGACCCTAACGCAGGAATAAATGGACTATTTTATGTTTTAGAATTCCAAACAAAATAGCTATTCCTTTCTAGTTTAGTAAACAGAAAATTACTTCATAATTAATCAAATTAAAGTGTACACACATACACACACTCATACCTACTGCCCAGAATACTTCATTATCTAGAGAAGGTAACTTCCAGACTATTCCGGGCAGGTGCTTTGCCTTAAAAAAAGCAGTGAAAAAATGCTGAAAAGAGGTTAAAGAAATGACAGTGTGAAGGCAAAGGAACGCAGTCAACCTTTTAAAAAATTTTTTTAAAAATTTATTTTAGAGAGATAGAGATTATTTATTTTAGTGAGCGAGAGTGAGCATGGGGGTACTAAAGAGGGGAAGGAATCCCAAGTAGACTCCAAGTTAAGCACAGAGCCAATGGAGGGCTTGAACTCACGACCCCAAGGTCATGACCTAAACCAAAACCGATAGATGGTTAACCGACTGAGCCACCCAGGTGCCCCCAAAGCCAACCTTTTTAAAATAAAATATTCTTCCTCTAACTTTAGCTCTTCTGTTTAATTCCCAACTGGTTAATGTGGAACATTTGGCTCAATGTGGCCTGGGGACCTTGGGTATGTTACAGAGTTGGGTAGGAATCACGACCTTCTCACCACACAAACTGAAGAGTTGAAGGTGAAGTCACAGAAAAGGTCACTTCACTCCTCTGTGAGCTCCAACAGTATCTTTCCCAAATGCTTAAATGCTGTTAGCAATGCTTTCTAAACAGAAGAAAGCAACAGGCAAATCAGAGGCTCACACTTACAGTGAACTATGGACAGTATGGTCAGGGCTCTTAGTGTGTTATAGAATTAAGGTTTTCTATTAAAGCTGTGACTTCTGTCAGTTTCTAGATATTAGAAAATGTTATATAACACTTAACAATTTAACGTTTAAATAAGAAAATAACAGCAAATAAAGTCTAGCAATCTGATGTTTGCCTACTTGTACTGGCCCTTTAGGCTAAGAATTTTTCCTTCTGTTTATAATTTATAAGATTAGATCTGGAATTCTGGTCTTAAAGGTTAACCTAATATTTATGACAATTAAGCTATATATCCTTGACCGAACCCCGAAGAGGTTACTATTTACCTCCCTGGTTTTCTCACCCCTCTATAAAAATAAGAGCTGGCCTTTACTGAAATACCACCCTCTGGGAGAGGTCAAGAGTCACATGTAGCCCTGGCACAAACACTCTTTCATAAAAAATGAGAACATAATTCCTGTGAATAACCCTGCCAAGTGGAGAACTGTCACTTAATTTCTAAACACTAATTATATTTTTTTCTTACATGCTGTTTAATTAAGTAATGATCTTTTAGTGGTAGGACCAGTAATTGTTTTTCTTCTTTTTATTTTCCACATTTTCCAATAATGAGTATGTATATTACCTTTATGGGAGGGATTACAAAAACTATATAAATCCAGTTAGAGCTACATTTTACACTTGCATTCAATATTAAAGTTACTTAACAGCTTACTGAACCTTTTCTATATACATGACTGTACTGAAAAGCAGCTAAAGGGATTTACATATAATAAAGATTTCCTCCCCATGGAGCTTAAAATCAAGTGATAGTGACTATGCAGGGGAGAGGGGTTGGGAGAGGTTTATGATAAATGGCTCTAACAAAATAAATATGCACCAATAAAAACTAAAGCAAGAAGATCAGATTACAACTAGCTGGGGTGCCTGGGTGGCTCAGTCTGTTAAGCGGCTGCCTTTGGCTCAGGTCATGATCCTAGGGTCCTGGGATTGAGCCCCGCATCGGGCTCCCTGCTCAGTGGAAAGCCTGCTTCTCTCTCCCTCTAGCCTGCCGCTCTGCCTACTTGTGCTCTCTCTGTGAAATAAATAAATAAAATCTTAAAAAAAAGTTACACCTAGCTAAAGGAATCAGGAAAAATATTCATGGAGAAAAGAAGTGCCTGATATGAGCCTTGAAGGGTGAAAATACGAGTCATGAGGGAGGAGTTCAAGGATAGAGGCAATTTGGTCAGTTCCTTAATATTCTGACTAATATGGATAAAGTGCAGTAATAAAGGTGAGGTTACAGCTCTAAGAGCAGAGAAACCTGACCTCCAGGTAAATGCCTATTACATTCCTGCCAAGAACCTCTGACCAGCAATCATCCCAAACGATATATACTGCAGAAATTCAGGCATAAAGGAGGTCCCCAGAAGGAAAGGGCTGGCCTGAAGCCACCCAAGTCCCTGTGGCCCACTGAACTAGTTCAACTGAGGCCTTTATTTGCTTTAATGAAGGGACTTTGCTCAACTGTTAGCCTAGGAATAGCTAATATCAAAGTACTACTCAGACTCAGTAAAGACCACTTCAGTAAAACTAAGTTTTAAATGATCATTTGACTTGAAAAGCAGTGTATACACACTAGGCAAGGGCACAAGCTTTGGAGTCAGATCTAGATCTGGGTTCAAACTGCAGCTCCAGGACTAGAGTTAAGTGTACCAAGGGTGCCCTTGGGTAGCTCTCTAAAGCACAGTATCTTCACCTGTAAATGGGTACAATAACGGATATCACAAGGCTGATGTGAGGAACAGGGATAATGTGTTAAAGAAAACCTGCCACAATGCTCAGTTCCCAGTCAACCTGCAATAAAAGAGTTATCCCTCTCTTTAAGACTAAATAACAGCATACAGAATAGTCTAGCCTGTAGCAATCAGAAAAAACAATCTTTGTTTAGTGTTTGTTGTATACAAACACTATTCTGTGGTCACAACCAAAAGATAACTCCCACTCACAGATAATGTATAAAAGATGAGTGGGCCATTCAGTTTTTCCCATCAGACATCCATGACCATTCAATATCTCATTAAACATTTAACAGTAACTAAGAAACAAACTTATGTCTCTAAAAAATACATAACGAAAAATAGATCCAGCTGCAATTTAAAATTAGTTTTCTTTTTCCAGAAATGGCTCTGAAATAACCTTACTTAACAAATATCTCTTAAGTGCCTGCTGCCTACTATGTGCCAGGGTTCAGACTTAGATATTCCTTACTTTAAATGGAAAATCTTATAACGACTAGTGATACATAAATTGGCCTAAACCATTTCCTTAGGTAATTACAATAATTACAGCACCTCTATCACAACTTTCCTGTCTCCTTTCCCCCTCTCTGTGTTGTGACTTCCCTTCAAGGCCAGGTCTCTTTCCATTGCTAACCATCTTTTTCATCTGTGGGTGCTGGCCTAGCACCTGGTACAAAAGTTCTCAATTCTTGCTGCACACTGAAATTACCCAAGCCCCACCTCCTGAGTCAGTTTGTCCAGGGTGGGCCTGGGCCTTCTAGCAAAGTATGAAAACCAAACTGCACAGGTGATCCTAATGAGAATCACTGCTGGAACATTCAGAACTCAGTAAAGGCCAGCTGGACTTAAGCATTCCATGAGCCAGATCATTCTAACTCTGAAATGTCTCTCCCACAAGCAATCCTGTTTTCCACTCCCAAATTTGATCCTTCTCTTGCATATTCTAACCTGATTAATGGCAGCCCAACCCACCCACAGTTGTACACTAGAAAACTTAAGGAGGCTTCCAGATGCAAAACCTCAAAATCAACTTCAATTCCTCCTTTCTCTTTCATACTCTTTGTCCAATTATCACTAATTATCACTAAGTCCTATTGATTCTGCAATGTTTCTGAAGCCGGACTACTTTGAACTGCCCTAGTTAAAGCCTTTTCTAGCTCAGACTATTTCAGTAGCTTCCTAACTGGTCTTTTGCTCTCCTATTCTCCCATTACACTCTATCATTTTCTCTTCTTTCTTTCTTTTTTGCTTATTATAAGATTGCTATGTCCATGTTACCCTTCATGTCAAATACCTTCCATGTATATACACTTTTCTACTTATATATGTAAAAACATTCGCTGGGGAGGGCACCTGAGTGGCTCAGTTGGTTAAACGTCTGCCTTCGGCTCAAGTCATGGTGGTCCCAGGATCCTGGGATCAAGTCCCACATTGGGCTCTCTGCTCAGCGGGAAGCCTGCTTCTCTCTCTCTCCCTCTGCCTGGTGCTGTGCTTGTACACTCTCTCTGTCAAATAAATAAATAAAATCTAAAAAAAAATTCTCTGGAAGGATACACAAGAAACTGCTAACATTAGTTCCTTCTGGGAGAGGAAATTTGCAGCTAGAAGACAAGAGTGAGAGAGACTTTTCACTCTGCACCCTTTTAAATTTAGAATATCTTTTGAATTTTGTATCATTTGAATGTGGTGCCTCTTCCAAAGCCACCAAACCAAAAGCAAAACAAAGGCAAAAACATCTATAGCTTCCTACCAAAAAATGAAACCCAGTTATTTAACATGGCAATTGTGACCTTCAACAATTTGGTCTCAACCTATTTTCTAACAATTCTCAACTGCCCTCCCAAACCCACTTGGTCGGCCCAAACTACTCTGTAGCCATAAAATACCCATAGTTTGAAGAATCTTCTGTGTCTGCTGATCCCTCAAACTGGAGAGCTTTACTATTCTTCTCACTTGCCTCTATTACTGAAAAACCCATCTGTTGAGACCTGACTCCATGCTTCCACAACATCTAATGTGTGTATGTATTCTTTTTACTGTTCCTGTGGCCTTCCCTACCAGACTTCAGAGCTGAAGTCTCTCCTGTTCTTGGTCTTCTTCATAGCACCTGTCAGGGGCTTACAGGAAACAACCAGTAAACAATGAATTCAGTTGACTGTACTGAAAAGTTAGAATACCAACACTCTGGTGTACATACAAACTTTCATCTGAGAACTCCAAAAAGAGAATGAACCCAATATTTCAACCTAGAGTTGCGCAACATGTTGTGTCTTGGGTTGGAGCTAGCTACAAGATGCTCCTCTCAGACTGTTGTAAGAAAGTTTGATGGAAAGAACCCTGAAAAGGAGTCAGGGGATGACACCACTCCCAGCTTACTTTGCCACTAACTGGTTGTAGGACCCCGGCCAAATCACTTCTCTAAGCTTTAGTTTTCTCCTCTGTGAAATAAGGGGCATGAGGACAAGTTCTCTCAAGAGTTCCTTTTTCTAAGATCTAAGATTCTGGGATTCTAAGTCATACTGCAAGAAAAGAGAACCTGCATTAGAAACTATAAAATAAAGGTTAACATACAGCTATGCTTTATTTTTCACACACAACATTACACTTATTACATGACCTATTTTTGAAGCAAAGGCTCCATTTTAGCCTTCCCAAATTTTCCTTTCTCCTTATTACACCAACACATGTATGTTTTCAGAGAAGTTTCAATAATGATTCAGAGAGTAAAAATACTGTCCCATGTCCTTTTACTTTGGTTTTAACCACCTAAAATGTTGGAGAATATGCTTCTTCTTTAAGCCTAACTAACGAAAGTTTAATAAACTAAGCCTAACTAACAAAAAGTCCAGCCAACCATTTTTCAATCTGAAATTCTGATAAAAGAAAAAAAGATGGTTATGAATTAGCATTAATTTACTTCACTGAATTCAGGTGATCTATAAATATGTGTACATGGAACATATTCACAAAACACACTTTGTCATCTAAAGACCACGGACTGCTCAGTGAATTTAGAGTACAAGAACAAGAAAAGCAACGATAAGATCAAAGTTGCTGCTCAAGAACCAAGAGAAGTGAATTCTTAAAAACAATGTGTGCAGTGGTGCCTGGGTGACTCAGTTGGTTAAGGATCTGCCCTTGGCTCAAGTCATGATCCCAGGGTCCTAGGATGGAGCCCCACACCAGGCTCCTTGCTCAGTGGGGAGTCTGGTTCTTCTTCTGCCTGCACACCTCCTGCTTGTACGCTCTCTGTCAAATAAATAAATAAAATCTTTTAAAAAAATGTACGCATAAGACATCTTTGTTTAGACTTCATTTCATAGAAACATTGATGACCATATTACCAATTAGTGGTTAACTTAGAGGCCATGAACAGTTTTCTACCTCTTATGCAAATAGCTCACATCTATTTTCTTATCCAAAAGTGCTATCCAAACATTGATGTGAAAACAGAAGCACTTTTTGTTTCATTCAGCACAGCTAATCTTTTTCACCTACATCAAATGACAGCACAGACTAAATCTGATAAGTCAAAAAACTTCCAGGATGATAGCATCCTTGAAAGATCAAAATGTACTATCAAAGCAGTACACATACACAAAGAAATTCCCTTTCTTTTTAAAATAGTCTGTTAATGAGTAAAAGAAAAATCGGTACAAAAATGTGTTGGAATTGGCCTGAGTCAAAATAATACTTGGTCTTTTAACAGAAAGCACTCTTTGTAGTAAGTCACTTTTGTAGTCTCTGGCAAAGTGTTTGCAGTCATTTTGTAGTCCGTGGGATTCATACCAACAATCCAATCAATTCTAGAACTATTCACCAAACTCATTCACCACAAAAACAACTATTTAAGAACCTGGTAAATTTATAAATTGCTAAATGTGACAGACTCAAGATCAACAATAAGCTTAATGATGAGCGCAATTTCGTAACAACTGGAAACGTATAAATTAGAATAACCCTTCTGGAGGGATCCATGCTAATATTCGTATCAGAGGCCTTGCAAAATGTTCATAGCCTTTGACTCAAGAACTCTTCAAGGAATTTATTCTAAGAAATATTTAGATGCAGAGATACTCATCCACTCTAATGTTACTCAAAACAAAAAAACTGGAAATTGGGGTGCCTGGCTGGCTCAGCTGGTAAAGCATGCAATTCTTATTAGCAATAATCGCGCCTCAGATAAACCTCATTGGCTACGATACTGCCACTACGCAAAGCTAAAGCATGTGATTCTTGATCTTGGGGTTGTGAGTTCGAGCTCCATGCTGGGTGTAGAGATTACTTAAATAAATAAGACTTAAAAAAAATAAATAAAATCTTAAAAAAGAACTGGAAATAATCTAAATAACTAAAAATAGAGAACTGGTTATTAAACAAATCATGGCTTTTATGTGCAGAAAAATACGATGCAGCTACGCATGGAAAAATGCTCAGCTTACATTATATAAAAATAATATTAACGAGCAGAATATATATATTAACTCAATTTTATTTAATAGTATGTATACATACAATTGTATATACACAAAAGTTGGAGAAAACCACACTGACTATAGCTCAGTTATGAGATACAGGTGTTTTATACTGTGTTTTTCTGAACATGTGTTATTTTTATAAGCACAAAAGCATTTACTTAAAACACTAGACACACAGCAGGAAACTTAGGTCCAAGTCCCAGCTATGATACTAGCTGTATCGATTTTATTGATGAGTCAACTTTATACATAAGGAAACAGATGCAGATTGAGTGGAGGTAAGAGTAGCTATTCATAGTTAGAAGATTAAATAATGTAAAAGATAAAAACACACTGTTTTATCTGAATCACGATATATGAAGCACTGATAAGATGAATCATATTTTGTGTCAAGATACTGAATAAATGTTTAGGAAAAACAGAGTGAAGTACTTGGACTCTCTCAGGAAAAGTTTTGTACCCCCACCTCTCAATCCACTCAAAATTCTATTTGGGATCTTATTCAAAAGAACTGAGCATCTTTTTTTCCTCAAAAATTTAAACTAGGGCGCCTGGGTGGCTCAGTGGGTTAAAGCCTCTGCCTTCAGCTCAGGTCATGATCTCAGGGTCCTGGATCGAGGCCCACATCAGGCTCCCTGCTTGGCAAGGAGCCTGCTTCCTCCTCTCTCTCTGCCTGCCTCTCAGCCTACTTGTGATCTCTCTCTCTCTGTCAAATAAATAAATAAAATCTTAAAAAAAAATTTTAAACTAAACTGAAAGAGCTATGCCACTTGCCAAATCAAGTTTAAATGATTAAGTATGTGTTATTAGTCCATTGCCCTCTGCAGTGAGTCAGTTTTTGCAAAGTCTTGACTTATGATGCAATTCTATAAATTGTATGTACTGTTTAATAGGAAACAAATTATTTTAGTTCTCAAGGGGATAGAAAACTACTATATTTTAAAAATATTTGACAACTCCCAAACAAGACAGATCACTATATTTTATTACTAATGACAAAAATTAGGATTCAGGGTACGGCTTCTTAAAATGAGACCAAAAGTTAATACTAATTTTGAAAGGCGAATTCACGAGGTACACCGTTTCAACCAGTAGAACTTCTTGTTTGAAAAGTCAAATTTCTTCAGGAAGGAAATTCTAATGTTAAGTTACTTTTCTAAAGCATTTTCCTGAAAATTCTGAACCTGAACTCCCAAGTAAGTCCTCTCTAAAAGGCATGGGGACCTACATAAAATGCATTTGACATTTAGCTTGAACTTGACATAAGCGTTTACTCAAAGGACATGGTTGTAAGTCAAATACTATGGCCTGTGTACAGTGCTTCTTGAGTCCACTTGAGTACAAACTCCATCTGGATACGGTTGCAGCTATTCAACTTATGTATTGCCCAGTCTCATAAGGCAGTGCTAAAGTTCAGGGAACAGCTTCCTCCAATCCAGCCCCTTCCCCCCCACCCCGAAAAAAAACCCCACCACAACCAACTAACGCATGTATCTTACTTTCTGCTACAATTTAAAACCTTTTAACAAAAAATGTATTCTCAAAAAAGTATAAACAGCCATGCTTTCAAAATTCAATTACTTGCTCTATAAAAAAGATTCATCCAAAGTTCTTTAAAAAGATTAACGCGCACTGAGAGAAGCTGAAAGTTAGGAAAATTTAAAACTAAGCTTGAGAATTTCTAAAGACTGAACAAAGGAAAAGTAGTTTTGACAGTATAACAAATGAGGAAATGACTTTAAAAATATTGTGCCTTATAAGAACCTCTGAAAAGTACAATATATCTGTATAGCAAAATGAGAAAAATAACAGAGAACAAGAGTTCAAAAAAAAACAAACAGCAAAATTCCTCTATCCATCAACCTTGTGATCTTATTTATTACACGATGACAGAACACTCAGAAAAGTCAGAGAGCAACCAGTCAAATTTGTGGCTTTTCTTATTTTCTTTCTTTGGTTAGTGGTTTCTTAAGCCTTGCTGTCTCTATGAGTCCTAGAAAGCTTTTTTACTGAACCCACAACTCTTCATTTCCTTAATATTCCACAATTTTCTCTTGAAAGCACATAGATTATGAAATCAGGCATAGTTAAAGTACTGATTAGGGACAGTGAGTGGCTCAGTCGGTTAAATGTCTGCCTTCAGCTCAGGTTATGATCCCAGGGTCCCTGGATGGAGTCAAGCATCAGGATCCTTGCTCAGCGGGGAGCCTGCTTCTCCCTCTCCCTCTGCCTGCCACTCCCCTTGCTTGTGCTTGCTCATTAGTGCACTCTCTCTCTCTTTCTCTGACAAATAAAATCTTCAAAAAGTAAAAAAAATTAAAAAAATAAAGTACTGATTAATCTTAGAACTTACATTTGACTGTTACCTTTTAAAAAAATATTTCCCTTGGATAATATAAGTACATAAAAATAATTATATAAAAAACAACTATATTCCTCATAAAGTTATAGTTACCCCCCAAAATTCCATTTTTGGGTATATACTCAAGAGAATGAAAAATACATGTTCACATAAAAGCCTGTACATGGATGTGTCACAGTAGCACTATTCACAATAGCTAAAAAGTGGAAACAACCCAATGTCCATTAATAGATAAATGGATAAACAAAAGAGTGTATCTGTACAATGGAATATTATTCAGCCATAAAAAGGAGCAAAGCACTGATACAAACTAAGATGTGGGTGGACCTTAAAATATACAAAGTGAAAAGAGTCAGTACAAAAGACCACATTTTGTATGATTCCATTTATATGAAACGTCCAGAATAGGCAAATCTCTAGTCAGCCTATACTTTCTGTTGCCAGGGGTTGAGGGAGGGGAGACTAGGGAGTGACTACTAATGCATAGGGATTTCTTTTGTGATGAGTATCCTCTGGAACTAGTCAGCGGTGGTGGTTGCACAACCCTGTGAATGTACTAAATGCCACCAGGTTTTTTTATTTACTTTAAAAGGTAAATGTTATGACAGATGAATTCTAGATCTCAATTTTTAAAAATTCAACCAGGGTCATGTCTGCTGTCAAGAGGTAAATCAGGGGCGCCTGGGTGGCTCAGTAGGTTAAAGCCTCTGCTTTCGGCTCAGGTCATGATCTCAGCGTCCTGGGATCGAGGCCCGCATCAAGTTCCCTGCTCAGCGGGGAGCCTGCTTCCTCCTCTCTCTCTGCCTGCCTCTCTGCCTACTTGTAATCTCTCTCTCTCTCGTTCTGTGTCAAATAAATAAATAAAATCTTTAAAAAAAAAAAAGAGGTAAATCAGGCTAACATTTGACTTTCAGAAAATTATGACTATATAAAAATGAGACTAGTTTCCTGACACAGCTTAAAATCTAGCTGAGGGAAATTCCAAAGATGACTTCTTCAAAGGCTTAAATTAGCACACATACACACTCTCCCAATGTGACTACTTTGTTATTAAAATGATAACTCACTTTCAGCTATGGAGGTTCTACCAAATATATTAAAATTATGATGACTGTTGGAAAACATAAAATTCTAACTAATCTATTCACTTCCTAAATAAACTTTTGATCCTTATATTGTTCACATAATCCTTATACCTTAAGACAACTACTTTTAAGATTGGCATTACTCACAAAAACACTTGAAAAATCCTGGCCACAATCAAAATCATATCCAAAGGCTAGAATATGAAATTGTTTTCATTTCATCTCATTTCATTTAAAGTTTCAAGTTAAATCAAGCTTCAATAAACATCCAGCAGTTTTATAAGAATTACTTTACAACTCTATTCAGAGGTCAGATTTTACATGGCATAGACCATGCTGCCATTTCTTAAAGAAGTGGTTTCAGTAAACTGTGGTTTAGTATGCAGAGGAGCTTTTGTTGCATTTTAATTATGAGTCATAGTGTGAATACAGAAGTTGTAAATATATACACACATACCCTTAAGCAGGAAAAGCATTAGGACAAACTGTACCTGAAAAGACTGCTTTTGACTTCACGCATGTTATCAAGAAAACTTAACTAGTGATGCAACAGAATGGAGACTGTAATGGGCAGTCTTGGTGCTAGTTCTAGTTCAGCCATACTAGCGGAATAACCTTAGCAAAATCATTTGACCCTCTGTAGGCCTCCTTTTTCTCACTGAACTCCAAGGTTTCTAACAACTCTCACCAATCTTTGATTCTACTGTAAAGCAGCTTAGAGCTGTGGGAGGCCTAGCAATTTCACACTAGGCAGCTCTCATATTTTTGTGTACTTAGGCACCCATGCCATATTATATAGTAATGAGAGAACTTGGGATTAGCCACAACGAAGAAGAAAGAAGAAAAGTGCACATAGCTCCTGATGGTATTGGTTTACTTCTGTTGGACCTAGTAAAGAGAAAGCACCTCTGCCAATTTTCCAGGGGATAGGAGTGGTTCCTATGTCTCACCACACCCACCATAGTTGGTTTTTCCTAAAAGAAATCCAGTGGGGACTCTACAAAAATGCTGTAAAGCACCAAGTACTTTTAGTCACTGCATACTAACGGAACAGACCAATTCTAGATTAAAGAACTAAAACAGCTTTCTCTAATGCAAAAAGAAATAAACAGCTTTTATTCCAAACATTCAAGGAGTTGTAGATGAGCACAGTGAGTTGTACATCTATTTAGCAACAAACACAGTGTTAACCCAAAGAAAATGAATTATCTGTAGAACTAGAACGTTCAAAGCACTGATGTTCAACAAAATTTTATTCAACATAGTCCTTTAATGCTTTTCACTTTACAACTCCAACTTCCAGAGAAAAAGCATTACTAAGGACTTGCTGAGATGCCTCACCTCTTTCATAGCAAGAAATAATCAGACCTGCCTTTGATGGGATAGTGTCCATAAAATAGAAGTCACTATCACACAAACTGGTTTGTAGAAGTCAAAGATCAAATGAGGCCTACTCAGAAGTTGTTTTAGGTGGACCCCAAAATGGCTTTCTGGAAGAGCTCCTCCAAAACAGGACAGTCCTAGAGAATCTGTCTCCCCTGATTTGTACACCAAACACATACACACTTTCTCTCTCTCAAAATGGCTCTTTGTCAAATATGGCCAAAGACCACCCCTTGGTCACATAAGCAACACCTGTCTGGTTATGCAGTATCTGGTGTTACAGAGCTATGGTTCCTAATCTGGTCCCTGTGGATGGACCTCAAAGTCGTAAACAGATGGACTTTGTGAGGTCAGTGAAGTCCCTGAATGCCTATGACACACATTTTTCTGGGGAGAGAGCCCTTGGGCAGTCAAAAGTCCTGAGGCCGTGAACCAAGGAAAGTTAAGAACTACTGAAACAGGAGAAATAAACTGAAGGTACCCATGTGAATACAACAGGAAGTAATGCCTATTATTTGAGGTGCAAAATAACAAAGGGTGAAGTTTTTTCAAAACACAAAGAAAATATGATCTGATGGTCAGAAGTCCATAAGGGTCAGGTAGTCCACTCCCTCATCCTCTAGTCTAGATGAGGAAAATGAGCTGAGAGGGTCTTGCCCAAAACCGCATATCACAGAGCCAGGTTGATAAAGCTGAGCACCAAATTTGGCAGGGTTTCTGCCAAGATGGTAGGTTTATACTTTTTTCAAAATGGGTTTGACCAAAATTCCTCATATCCTTATAAATAACCCCACTTCATTAAGAAGATAGCTTTCAAAAATTTTAAAATCAAGCTTAAGCATAGGGATTTGACTCATTAAAATGTCCCCAAACCACTAATCAAATTGCCAATCTTTCACAAAAGCCAGAACACAGATTTGTAAGGGGGAACGTTAGTGGCTCATTATCACCTATCCTGTTGCACTGACTCCAATTTGAAAAAGCAGCACAGGTCACAAGCTCATTAAATGAAGCTTCTAAATGTAATGGGAAAAGACAGCTACTGACAGCCTTTTAAAAAAGATACTGAGTCAGGGTCAAGCCGACTTCAAAGTGAATTTGTATGATTTCTATCTACATGCTCCTTCACCTACGGAATCCTCCCCCACCCTCTTAAAGTTAACATCAAGAGTGTTGCCTACACACTAAATGATTTTTTCAACACAGGTAATGGGGTCATTCATAAACTGAGAACAACCTTTCCAGTAACCATGTTCACAAACACTACATGTAGTAGAAACAAAGATAATAGGCAGTTATTCTGAGATCAAATTAAAAAATAATTATTGTCATAAAAAGTTACAGGACCATTTGTTCCAATGCCAAACTGTGCCTCAGCATATGAAATTTAAAGTAGTCAAAAAATCAGCCTCCCCTGAGAAGTGAAACCAAAGTGACATTTGAACCCAAGTTCAATGACAGTATGTCCTTCAATTTCAAAGGAAGTGCTTTACTCATTAAGAGATTTAATGGCATGTGATTCTATGGCATACACTGTCTCCAAAGACATACATTATGATAAACTTCCTGACCACTTGTGAATTATATTTAGCCCTTTCTATAAGCTCATAGGCTAGTCTCCCAGCCGAAGGTGTAACTGGCACAGGCCTTTGGAAGCACCTGTGGCCTGAAAATGCTTTAACCAATTCTCAAGGCTTTCCTCGCTGCAGTTTGAAGCAGGTTCGATCATTCTATTTTGGGTCAAGGAGACTCCCTTCCACCCCAAGTGACCTCAAGTGGGCCAGAGCAGTTTGGGAGAATGCAGTGCGAGTGTTCTTTCTCCAGGCCAGTGCCACCGCCTGCGAGACTCCGAAAAGGATGGAGATCTGGTCACCACCGAGGCGGCGAAAGAATGCGGCTGGGCTGTCTGGGGCTCACGGCCGTCAGTCCGCTCTGGATCCCGCAGCCTGTAGCCAGACTGAAGAATCAGAGATCTCCGGGGCACGCAGAGGGAGGAGACGGGGAGGGAACCAGAGCGACGTTAGGTGTCTGCAGGTGTCTCCAGCGGGAAGGGGCGAGGTCGTCGGGACCGGCACGGGCAAGTGACTAGCAGTGCGGTTTGGGGCTCGGACAAACTGGTCACATTGTCAGGCTGTGTGACCTTGAGCACAGAGCTCCACCGCTCTGCGGCTCAGTTTCCTCATCTCTAAAATGGGGGGTGTTCCAACGGAAAACGTACCTTGGAGCGCTTGGCACGGCGCCTGGCACATAGTAAGCGCTCCCTCTCTACAGCTACTACTGGCTCTCGGGCTCCTCTCACCGCCCGGAGGAACTGGGGGAAAAGCTGGGGAAGCCCCGAGCAGGGGAGTCCCCAGGAGGCGGATGCGGGGCTGGAGCGGGGGGACCCAGGCCGGGGACTCACCGAGCACGTCTGCCGAGCGGTGCCGGGCCACGAAGCACGCGTCGTCCCCGTAGCACGCGCCCTTCTTGAGAAGGCCCTTGCGGAAGTCTTTGCCGAAGCCGCAGCCGGCCGTCACCAGCCCGTAGTCACCGCCGCCGCCGCCACCGGCCCTGGGGTCGGTCTGCGAGAGGCCGCCGAGCACGGCGCGGGCCACCAGCCGCCCGTACGAGAGGACCGAGAACATCGCCGCCGCCGCCCCCCCGAGGAGGCGGGGGGCCCGGGGAGCAGGAGGACGCGGAGGCCCGGAGCCGGCTCTCTCCTCAGCCGCAGCAGCGCCGCCGGCGGGGCGCTCCTCAGGGCGGCGCACAGTCGCCGCCGCCGCCCTTGCCCGACGCGCGGGGCCTCGCACACGCTCCGCCGCGCGCACCGGAGCCAGAGCGAGGTCAGAGCCGGCGGCTCCTCCACCTCAGCCCAAGTGGGGTCCCGGCTGCAGCCACCCCTGCCGCCGCCATCTTCCGCTCCACTAGCGTGTTCCGGGCCGCGCCGGCAGCGCCGCCCCCTCCACGGCCACGCCTGCAGCCCCGCCCACGGCTCGCGGCTCAGGCCCAAGCCACGCCCCCTCGGGCTCGGTGCCTTATACAGTGTCCGAGGTCGAGCGTGCGCAGAGGGTGTGGACGCAAAGTCTCCTAGGAGTTGTAGTCTCTGTTTACTTCACGGCTTAGCCTCCAGAACCTAGGAGGATTCCCCACACGCGAATCCTTAATTAAGTTATTGAAAATCACATATGGGTGGTTTGAAAGTTTCCTCCCTGTTGTAGCCATATATTTTAAAGGCTATTGTTTTAAATAACGCCACCATCCCTTTAAAGAAAAACCCAAAAGAAAGTAGGGTCAGGTCATGTAGTATTACTCCGTAGTACATACCTTAAGAAACGGAAGTGCACAACTCTAGTGACATCTCCAGAATTTATACACTGGAAGGGCTTAGAGGCGGCAAAATGGAAAGAAGAGCCGTTTTACATAATATTTAGGAAGATTCGAGGAACTATTACTACCCCTATTAGATTGGGGGGTAAACAGGCGGATAGTGATGGAGATACAGAAACGGCCACTATAGATATAGCATGTAGAAGTGTCTCAGATTTTGCAAATGATTCTGCCAATTTGGGGATAAACAATTCCAGGCCCCAAATTTCTTTGCCCCAAATCTTAAATTTCTTGTGGGTCCACCTGTCTAAGCAGGTTTTCGGACCTCTGACTCGGGTGCCCAGACAGGTCATGCAGTGCCAAAGACTCGCAAAGATGAGGCCCCTTGCTCTCTCCTTCCACAGCTGACACCTCTTCTTTTCAGAAGGACAGCCGCTGACAAGAAAGGCAGTTCCTTGCTTTTTTTGTTAAGCTCTCAACCGCCTTCTCCAGTAGCCTTCTGGAGATTTTGCCTTCTCCAGATTTTGATTATTATTATGAACACACTTTCTCTGAAATTATTTAGGTTAGATAGCTAAATTTAACAAGGAGTTTGTAATTTAATGGAAAGATTAGCCCACCAAATATGTGTAATATGTTTGTATGTGGTTATGAATGTACAAATTACATACCACCCCTGGGGGGGGCTTTACATAATCTAGCCCCTGCATACCTCTCCACCTCATTTGGTGCCATGTCCCTTCACTAACTGGGCTCTAGCCATGTTCACAGATGCTTCAGGGCCTATGCTTTTGCTTTTCCTTCTACTCACTACTTTTGTTACCTCAGGGTCCTATGTTCTTTGTTACTGTGTCCGCAGAACACGTGGGCACACAGTAAATACTTTAGTAAATGAATAAAAGAATGAATGAATAGTTCACTAGATCCTAAACTCCCCAAGGGCAAGAATCATTGCCATCGTATTATTAGAATCCAGTGTACTGCCTGGCACATAGTAAGGGAGTTTGTAAATGCATGTTGAATAAAAGAAGGAATAACTGAATAGGAACGATAAATAATATAAAAAATCATATTTGTTGGGTAAAAGAATGATTGAATGAAGAGTAGTTACAAATAAAAGAAAACTGACATTTTAGGCAAGTGATCCAATTTGGAATAATTTTTAGTTTTTTTTAAACAAATATTTATAACCCAGATGTGTTGGTCCTTTTCCAGTTCACTTTTTTTTTTTTTAAGATTTTATTTATTTGTTTGAGAGAGAGAGAGAGAAAGAGCACAAGAGGGGGAGGGTCAGGGGAGAAGCAGATTCCCCACTGAGCAGGATGCCCGATGCCATACTCCATCCTGGGAGTCCAGGATCATGACCTGAGCTGAAGGCAGTTGCTTAACCAACTGAGCCACCCAGGCACCCTCCAGTTCACTTTTGACAGAAGTGTAGTTACTCTGGGGATTCCCATTTCATTCTTCAAATGATTCTTTTTTATACCTTTTTTAATACATGGAAAGTCCTGCCAAACATTCACTCAAAGTGCATTGTTCCATTATCCTAATTACTGTCATCATTAAACACTTCTGTGTTTCCCAGTGTGCCAAGTGCTCTATATGTTTCCATCCTTAAGGGTTTTCATAAAAATTGGATTGAATAAATCACTTTGCATCGTGAGTGGCCCTTTGTCAAATATGTAAACCCAGAAAAAGTTCATTTACTGGATAAAAGATATGGCGATTCCAAGATCACAGTCACACCTTGCTATTTTTTATGACCCACAAGAATTGGGAGCATGCCCAGAAGAGGGGGCGGAGGCTTGCGGATCCTCTGCTTGGCATTTATGTCTATGCCAGCTGTGCTAAAGGTTGTTCTTTCAAGCACACACACCATGACCAGATCCAGCCAGGCTGTCAGGTAATTCTACCCCAAGGACAAACTTTTTAAAATAGCATGTCAACCCCTGTTCCTTGCCTCGTCAAACTTCTTCAGACTGCTCCTACCTTTCATTTTCAGGGCATATATTATCTAATTTCCATGTCATTCACAAGAACCGGTCGGATGAGATGAGCGGGAACCTAAGATGTGACTCTGAAGCTGGTAACCTCTGCTCTGATGGGGGTGCTGTTTTCAGTTAAATGATACCGGTGCCTTGAGTTTCCTGCAAATGAGTTGTTCACCCAGAGCACAGTGTGAACAGAATCCTTTCTTAAAGCTCCTTTGCAGTTTTTGGAAAGGAGAGGAGACAGGGCCTCAGGTTCCCTTGAATCATTTATTCCAGAGACAGATCTACAAAGTTTCACCATCCTGGGGAAGTCAGAAGAGGGTACTTAAAACAAAACAAAACAAAACAAAAAACCCAAAAAACACCTTCCCCTGCCCTCCCCCAGAAGCACAATTCCCTTTTGACATTTTGATAGATTTAAAAAGCCCTAAGAGTTTCTTCCTTAACAGAATTACATTCCTAGCACTTCAAAGATTCCTGGGAGGTCAGTTGTCACTCTCAAAGGCGAACAAGTGGTGAAAATACCATCTGTGCTCCCAGGACACCTCAGTGGCATTAGGAAAGAGCTTTGCACTGGAGTCACCCTCAGGTCCTAAAAAAAGAAAAGAAAAAAATTCCCTAATACAGTTTTCTGCCAGAGTGGTGCACTGATCTCTCTTAATTTCTTTTTGCTAACCTATTCAAAAGGAGCACTAGTTTATGGCAATGTTTCTCAACCTTGGCACTATTGACATTTGAGGCCAGTTAATTTTTTATCGTGAGGGGCCGTCTTGTGCATTGGATGGGACTTAGCAGGTCCCCTGGCCTTTACCTACTAGATGCCAGTAACACACCTCACCCCCTAGTCAGGACAACCAAAAATGTCTCCAGATATTGCTAAATGGCCCATGGGGATAAAATTGCCCCCACCCCCACCCCCGGTGTTTAGGATTGCTGGGTAGATGGGATGCCTGGGTGGCTCAGTCGATTAAGCAAGCGTCTGCCTTCAGCTCAGGTCATAATCCCAGGGTCCTGCTCAGCAGGAAGCCTGCTTCTTCCTCTCCCTCTGTCTGCAGCTCCCCCTGCTGTGGTCTCTCTCTCTCTCTTTCTCTCTTTCTGACAAAAAAGAAAAAAAAAAAAGAACTACTGGGTGATAACAATGCAATGCAAGTTAGCAAATACTTGATGAGCACTTGTGACATGTGAGGCTGTGGGATAAGGATAAAAAACGTTGGTGCCTTCATGGCAATCACAGTGGAGCAGGAGGGTTAAAGTTAAGTAAATATATAGAAAAAGTAAGCATCGTCAGTTGAAATAAAAAAGGAGCATGGGGAGGAGAAATGGGACCCTTTGGGGTGGAAGAACACTTAGGGTACTTCCCGAAGAGCTGACATTTGGGAGAGGCCTGAATGCACAGAGACAGGTTTGAGGCAGAGGGACCAGGGGATGGCTGGCGTGAGAGGAAGAAATAGAAACTAAACAAATGCAGAGTGTGATTGGAGAACAAGGAGTCCAGTGCTGCTCCACCTTAGAGTTTGAACGAAGAATAATGAGGAACAGGGCTAGGAAAGTAGTCTAGGAGCTATTTGGCCATAAAAAGGAGTGAAGCAGTGACACATGCCTCAACATGGATGACCCTTGAAAATATAATGGTCAATTAAAAAAACCAGTCCCCAAAGAGCACATGTTGTATGCTTCTATTTATATGAAACGTCTGGAATAGGCAAACCCATAGAGACAGAAAGCAGATTAGTGGTTGCCAGAGGCTGGGGTGTGGGGGAATGGGAAGTGACTGTTAATGGGTGTGGAGTTTGTTCTTGGGGTAATGAAAGCGTTCTGGAATTAGATAGTGGTGATGGTTGCACAACCTTATAAATATACAAAAAATATTGAACTGTATACTTTAAAAGGCAAATGTTAGAGTGCATGAATTACATCTCAATGTAAAAAATAGCTGAGGACCTACTGCAGGGGGCTTTATGTGCTAAGCTTACATGCATTAAGCTGGAAACACCAAGGGGCCACCAAATGCTTTTAATATGCCAGTGACAATAATAAAGTAATAAGCTATATTACAATTATAGTAAAATAATAAACAATAGTAATGAGGAGAAGAATGAGAGTGAGAACAGTAGACACCATAGACTGGGCACTTGCCCCGTGCTTTACCTGTGCCGTCTGCTCTGACCACATAATCATGTCACTACCCAACCGTCCCACCTGCTCTTCCCTTCACAGCACGTAGGGCTTATCTATTTTGTCAATTGTTTGGCTCCTCGCTGACTAAAATGTAAGTTCTACGAGAGCAGGGGATTTTGTCTATTTTATTCACTACTTTATCTCAAGTCTCCAGAACGGTGCCTGGCAAGTACAGGTGATAAATAAATCTAGTACGTGGATGCTGTTGAATAAAAGAACTTTAGAGATCACATAGAACAAGCAACTTGCCCTACAACTGAAGAAAGGGGGCAAGTAACATGTTCCTCCCGTATGACGTTAATGGGTGGGGCTGGGCTGAACTGGAGAGGTCTCCAGGAACCTGCTGGTGCCTACCCGGCAGACCCATAGGCTGTTCTTTTCATTGAACTTACCTTGCTTTGCATTGTGTGTGATGGTCATGCTTTTCCCACCTACCATCCATTGCCCCCATTGTCCGATAACAGTATTTCCATTTTCCTTGGAGGTAAAATCTAACACCTCCTGGGTTCGTGCAGATTGGGTGGAGCTGGACCAGGAGGTGGACACGTGGCCCAAGTCTGACCAGTCAGCGCACTGCATCCTCTTGGTCACAGTGATTGGTCCAGAGTGAAGGCACATGACCCAAGGTAGGCCAGGAAATTCCACCATGCAATTTGCTAAAAGTATTTAAGAAGGAGAAATTCTTACCAGGGTGTGTACGCTGGTGGAATACAAGCCTGGAGCTGCTGATGGCCAATTTTTTTTTTTTTTTTGAAGATTTTATTTATACGGGCCCCTGGGTGGCTCAGTTGTGAAGTGCCTGCCTTCGGCTCAGGTGATGATCCCGGGGTCCTGGGATCGAGGCCCCGCATCAGGCTCCCTGCTCGGCGGGAAGCCTGCTTGTGTCCCTCTCCCTCTGCCCCTGCTTGTGTTCCCCCTCTCGCTGAGTCTCTCTCTGTCAAGTAAATAAATAAAATCTTTAAAAAAAAATGGATTTGGAAAATTGAATAATTTTTTAAAAAATAAAGATTTTATTTATTTGACACAGAGAGACACAGCAAGAGAGGGAATACAAGCAAAGGGAGAGGGAGAGAGAGAAGCAGGCTTCCCACCAAGCAGGGAGCCAGATGCGGGGCTTGATCCGAGGACCCTGGTATCATGATCCGAGCTGAAGGCAGAGGCTTAACGACTGAGCCACCCAGGTGCCCGGCTGATGGCCATTTTTGCCAATACTTGGGAAGAGCTAGCCTGAGAATAAAGGCAATGCAAAGAGAAGCAGAGCCTACAGATGGTAAGAAACAGAGGCCTGGTGACATTGAGCACACCCGTGAAACCAGCTTTACCTGAAAAAGGAACAGTCCCTGAACTCGTATTATTTCCCTTTTTTGCTTAAGTCTGTTTGAGTTTGGCTTGCAATACTGTGAATCCTGACAAACACATCATGTGACCCAGGTACCATGGTTACATTTATTGAACCAAGAATAAGTCCCCGAACCAAAGGCAGCTGTGAGGAGGCAAATTATCCTCTGCTTATTCACAGAGGGGAGGAGGAGCTCCCAATCCTCATTAGAAAAACGAGTGAAGGCAAACTTCTGGGCTCTTCCTTTTGTACCTCCATGGGATGAGGAGTGCTTTGTCTGATTTGTGGATTTGGGAGAAGATGTTGAACATGTTGCTCAGTCTCTCTCTTTTTTTCTTTTTCTTTCTTTCTTTCTTTTTTTAAAGATTTTATTTATTTATTTTACAGATAGATTACAAGTAGGCAGAGAGGCAGACAGAGAGAGAGGAGGAAGCAGGCTCCCTGCTGAGCAGAGAGCCCGATGCGGGCCTCGATCCCAGGACTCTGAGATCATGACTTGAGCCGAAGGCAGAGGCTTTAACCCACTGAGCCACCCAGGTGCCCTTTTTTTTTCTTTCTTGCTGTGGTCTGACCTTGGGGTACTCATGTTTCCTCCTCCAACTCGGGGAGCCTGTCCCTATGGAGGAGGCTTGCAGTAATCCAGCCAACATGTGAATCAGTGCAGTGCAGAAGGGGAACTGAGTGCACACAGAAGCCATGATCTCCAAGCAGCCTTATCAATAAAGCTGATAGTTTTGAGCCCCAGCTGCCTGATTCATGCATCGACTTCTCAGTGAGTTTAGAATTTGGAAAGGCTGAGGAGGGTTTAATTAATGATCACCCCAACATGTTCATTTTCTCTTCAGAGTGCTTTGAGAGGCAGGCATGGAGACTGACATTTGGGGGCTAAAATAGCACATGGAGATCAAGTTTCTGGTGTAGTCAGGGCTCTAGGCTCAAAGGTAATTGTGGGTCAAGTGGGTTTTGACCTGGGTATTTTGTGACAGCTACAGTTGTTTGGCAGGATTTTAACTGGCAGGGGCATGAGTACAAGGGCCTCTTGGGCAGGCCTTGACCTAACCTGTGTGAGTACAGCTTTGACCTCAGCAGGTGGTAGGGACAGGGATTAGGTCATTGGGAAAAAAATCTTTTTGTCCCAGGGAAGGCTTACCTTAAAGAGGGCAGAATTTTAGCCTCCAAACATTTAGGCTCTTGTAGACAGGTTTTTGCTTCTTGTTAGAATGTCTTTCAGCAACACTTTGGGCTAGACTTTAAAACAGCAAAGGCAGCTAAATTATCCAGGGGCTGCAGAGCTCTTCTTTGTGAGACCGTAGCCTTCTTGCAGCATGAACACAGAGTGTAGGGGGATGCCACAAAATTAAAAACCTCAAATCCAGGGGCGCCTGGGTTGCTTAGTCGTTAGGTGTCTGTCTTTGGCTCAGGTCATGATCCCAGGGTCCTGGGATCGAGCTCCACATCGGGCTCCCTGCTCTGGGGGAGGCCTGCTTCTCTGTCTCCCACTCTCCTGCTTGTGTTCTGTCTTTCTCTGTCAAATAAATAAATAACTTAAAAAACACACAGACACACACACAAAAAAAACCTCAAACCGTTCTTCTCTAGGTATTCTGAGCTTCCTTTGGGGCCATCAACCAGGCCCATGGAGGGGCTGATTTCTTAACATTCGGTCTGTCACATGCTGGTAAGGCTCATTTCACCGCTGTGATCCCAAGATGCCTTTGATTTAATTGCGTTAATTGCGTAAACCTTGATCATGGCTTTGGATTTAGGGAGCTCAGACTCTGACTTTACCTGCAGAATGGGGTATATTTTATTAATGAAAACAAAGAAAAAGAATAGGACCCTTATTACACAGGAGGTAATGTTTCTTTATGGGTTGAGGTAGAGAAAGCTAACAAAAATGTAGCAGCTAAGAAGGCAGTTAATGACACTTATGCCCAGGAGACTTTGTCTCTGGGAAACAGGTTTGCTGAGGAAATCAGGGAGGGATGAGGATTTTTTTTCTTTTTTAAATACGCTTCTTTCATGCTACAGAACAGAACCAGTGGAAGTATGAAAAACAAATAAAGGATTGGCTTACTAAACTGGATGGGGGAAGGCAGGGATTTTTTCTTTTTAAAGCTAGAACTGTGATCTTAGTAGACCGACCAGAAAGATCTGACAAGGGAAATAAATGAGGTTTTGAAGGCTCAGCTAGGCAGACATTAAGAGGGAGAAGAAACACATGCATCTATGGATCATTCCAAACACTATGTATCATTCCACTTGAGAGGAAGCCAAGGTAATATTACAGATTAGTGGGAAAAATTATTATTATTTATTATTTTTTAAAGATTTATTCATTCATTTTAGAGAGAGAAAGAGGGAGGGAGAGTGCAAGCAGGAGAGGAACAAAGGGAGAGGGAGAGAATCCCAAGACTCTGAGTTGAGTGTGGAGCCAGATGCAGACCACCACCTGAGCTGAAACCAAGAGTTGGATGCTCAATCAACTGATATATCAAGGTGCACCTATTATTATTATTTTTAAAGATTTTATTTTTAGTAATCTCTAGACCCAACATGGGTCTTGAACCCACAACCCCAAGATCAAGAGTTGTACCCTCCACCTACTTATCCAGCCGGACACCCAGGGGAGAAAATTATTTTTAAATGGTGTGAGGACATTGGTTATCCCTCTGGAAAAAAAAAAAAAAACAACTAAACTGGATTCCTAACTCACACAATATACAAGAGTAAATTCCAGGGGTCAAAAGCAAATCTTTAAAGCTTTTAGAAGGAAGTGTAGAATATTGGGGTAAGAAATGATGGTTTCAATAATAATAAAAATGTACATGTTGTTAAGAAAAATTTTGATCAATTTGATTATGTTAAAAGTTAGAAGTTCCTCAAAATAAATCAAAGGCCTGTACATGAGAGATAAAACTATGAACCTCTTAGAAGAAAATATAGAGGAGAAGCTTCATGATATTGGATTTGGCAATGATTTTTGGCTATGACTCCAAAAGCACAGGCAACAGAAGAAAAAAAATAGATAAATCAGACTAAATCAAAATTTAAAACTTCTGTTCATTAAAGATCATAATCAACAGAGTGAAAAGGCAATCATGGGATGGGAGAAAATATATGGGAATGATATATCAGATAATATCCAGGATATATTAGGGCGCCTGGGTGGCTCAGTGGGTTAAAGCCACTGCCTTCGGCTCAGGTCATGATCCCAGAGTCCTGGGATCGAGGCCCGCATCGGGCTCCCTGCTGAGCAGGGAGCCTGCTTCCTCCTCTCTCTGCCTGCCTCTCTGCCTACTTGTGATCTCTCTCTCTGTGTCAAATGAATAAATAAAATCTTAAAAAAAAAATACCCAGGATATATTAAAAAAAAAAAACCCTCACAACTCAACAACAGAAAAAAAAGGGTAAAAAATAGGGAAAGGACTAGAACAGAAATTTCAAAGAAGATACACAAACGGCCAATAAGCACAGGCAAAGATGCTCAACATCACTGATCATTAGGGATATGAAAATCAAAACCACAGAGATGGCATCTCACATACATTAGGATGGTTACTATGTAATAATAATTATTATTTTTATTATAGTAATAATAATAATAAACCAGAAAATAACAAATGTTACCGAGGATGCGGAGATTTTGGAACCCTTGTGCACTGTTGGTGGGAATGTAAACTGGTGTAGCTGCTGTGGAAATCAGTATGACGGTTCCTCAAAAATTAAACATTAAATTACCATATGATCCAGCAACTCCACTTCTGGGCATAAACCCAAAAGAACTGAAAGCTGGAACTTGAATTGTTATTTGTACGTAGTGGTATTAGTCACAATAGCCAAAAGGAGGAAGCAACCCAAGTGTTCAACTACGGATGAATAAATACACAAAATGTGGTCTATCCATACTATGAAATATTAGCCTTAGAAAGGAAGGATATTCTTTTTTTTAAAAAATATTTTATTTATTTGACAGAGAGAGAGAGAGAGATTACAAGTAGGCAGAGAGGCAGTCAGAAGGAGAGGGAGAAGCAGGCTCCCCGCCAAGCAGAGAGTCCGATGTGGGGCTCGATCCCACGACCCTGAGATCATGACTTGAGCTGAAAGCAGAGGCTCAACCCACTGAGCCTCTCAGGCACCCCAGAAGGATATTCTGAAAAAAAAAAAAAAGAAAGAAAGGAAAGATATTCTGATACCTCCTCAAACATGGATGAATTTTGAAGACATTATGCTAAGTGAAATAAGCCAGACACAAAGAGGTAATACTATAGGATTCCACTTATATGAGGTACCTAGAGTAGTCACCTTTATAGAGACAGAGAGTAGAATGGTGGTTGCTGTGGACTGAATGGTAGAGGGAATGGAGAGCTATTTTTTTCATGTATAAGGAGTTGCACTTTTGCAAGATGAAAAGAGTTCTGGAGATGGACGTGATGATGGCTGCAGAACCATGTGAGTGTACTTAATGCCACTGAACTTACACTTAAAAAGGGCATCTTAAATTTTATGTTATGCGGGGCACCTGGGGGGCTCAGTGGGTTAAGCCTCTGTCTTGGGCTCAGGTCATGATCCCAGGGTCCTGGGATGGAGCCCCGCATCGCATTGGGCTCTCTGCTCAGCAGGGAGCCTGCTTCCCCGCCCTCTCCCCCAGCATGCCTCTCTACCTACTTGTGATCTCTCTCTCTGTCAAATAAGTAAATAAAATCTTAAAAAAATATTTTTTTGTTATGCGTATTTTACAACAGGTAACATTTTTAAAAGCTTCTGTACAACAAAAGCCATCATTAGAATTTTTTTTTAGGGCTCCTGGGTGGCTCAGTTGTTAAGCGTCTACCTTTGGCTCAGGTCATGGGTCAAAGGGTCCTGGGATCTAGGCCACATCTGGCTCCCTGCTCGGAGGGAAGCCTGCTTCTCCCTCTCTCACTCCCCCTGCTTGTGTTCCCTCTCTTGCTGTGTCTCTCTGTGTCAAATAAATAAAAAATCTTAAAAGAAAATCTAAAATAGTTTTTTAAAAAAAGATAAGCTACAGAGAGAAGATAATTGTAATGCATAAAGTCAAAAAGGATTAGTATCCAGAGTACATAAAGAACTTTACATTAATAAATAAAATGAACTCAATAGAAACGTAAAAAATATGAAAAAATGACCAACAGGGTGTTAAATTAATTACACGTAGACACTGTTAGAACGAGGTGGCTTAGTGACCTAACAGCCTACATAAGCAAACCCAAAGCTAAGCCTGTAAATGTCTCAAGGTTAAGAAATTCAAACCTAAGGACAACCAGTCATAGACAGCTAACCGGGCTCTTTTACATAAGACACTCAATTAAGGTACAGCCAACCAAGTGATTTCCTTGCTTTGCTTCTTGGTCTTCTCTGGAAGTCTTTCTCCTATCTCCTGTTGGTACTCCTAACCACTTAGGAGTTTGGCACTGCCTCAAATGGATTTGTGCTCAAGGAAACTCCTAAAATTTTTAATATGCCTCAGTTTATCTTTAAACAAAGGCGTTTCTGAAGAGAAAACCCAGTTGTCAGATAGACATGAAGAGTTAAGGTGATCTCACTAGTGATCAGGTACATGACTACAGTGGGGAGGCTCCATTAGAGTGGACAGAGAAGGCCACTGAAAGGTGTTATTTGATCTGAAACCTAAATGAAAAGTTGAGAAAAAATAGCCAGCCATTCATAGTTCTGGAAGAAGGGCATTTCAAGCACAGGGAACAGCCAGTGCAAATGTCCTGGGGTGGGAATAGGTTTGGCTGTGTCTTAGCTTGGGCTGTCATAACAAAATACCATAAACTGGATGGCTTAAACAACAGAAATTTATTTTCTCGTAGTTCTGGAAGTCTGAGATCAAGAACCCAGTGTGGTTGGGTTCTTCTGAGGCCTCTCTTTCTGGCTTGCCTATGACCTCATCCATAATCCTCTTCCTTATGATCTCATTTAACTTTAATTATCCCCTAAAAGCCCTGTCTCCAATTACAGTCACACTGAGGATTAGGGCTTTAACATATGAATTTTGAGATATGTCAACATTCAGTTCATAACCCTTTGGGGAGGTGCTTATTTTTTTTTAAAAAAAATAAGTGGATTTGAGGAGGCCAGGATTTGGGGACTAAAATGTGGAAGTGAGATCCTAGAGAGTGAGACTGGGTAGGATAGAATGACTCCTCCCATAGTCTATTGTTTGGAAATATAAAGAACTGTACCTTATTCATGCCAAGGGAATTGGGGGAGAAATGATAAGGGCTTTTAAAAAAATTCGTTGCCAAAAGCACAAAATCTCTGTCCCTACCACAGGGGGTTTCTGTCCTCTGAGTTTGACAACAGACTGGAATGTAATTCCTAAGTTCTTTTTTGGCTACCCTCCATGGTAACTCAGGGCTCAAAGGTAACAGGTTTTACTAACTACTGGGGAACAACAAAAGTATAACAACGTCAGAAGTTACAACATGACTCATTCAAACGGAGGATAAACACAAGTGAAAAGTTTATTCCACTTGCTAAAGAGGAAACAGCTGGGTCAGAGAGCATTTTGAGAAGTAGGAAACTTAAATACGAAACTGATTAATCTCCACAGGGTAATAAAAACTACACATTTCAGGGTTCTTTTTTTTTTTTTTTGTACTAGATAGAAATGATTTGAAAGTCTCCCAGACAAAAAAAACCCTGAGCTTTTAACCAATAGTAGATAGCTTGGCAAACAAAGGTACGTTCTTTGGCTGACATCTACACCAGGGGGCCAAATCTGGCCCTGCTGCTTACATTGGTAATAAAGTTTTATTGGAACACAGTCACAGCCATTTGTTTACGTGTTGTCAAAGGCTCCCTTTGCTCTACAACAAGGGAAAGTGCTAAGACAACAGAGTTCAATAGTTGAGCATATAGCCCAAAAACCTGAAATATTTTACGATATGGCCTTTACAGGAAAAATTTCTAGACCCCTGCTAGATAATTCATCCTTGGGTGGGCTTGATCAACAATGTCCTAGATAACATTGAAAGAACTATGTTGCCCTCTCTTGGTCTTATTTCCAAATTCTGGAAAATTTTTCTTCAAAAGGAGAGGTATGACTTAAAAATTAGGGGGACGTTTGAGAATTGTTATCTCTGGCCTATAATTTCTAAATCCTCCCAGCCACTCACTCCAACACCCCAATGCCCCTTTCTGTGTTGGTGACTATCTCAATGCCCCCTAGCCTCCCAACCCTTTCCTTGGAGGGTGGAACTCATGAAAATCTTCAAGTACAAGTAGGCCTGAAAAATTATTGGTGATAAGTAATGTCCTTTACAGCATCATTTTAGCTCAAGAGGGCATTCTATTTCTTAGTAGGACTCCAGTGAGGGCTTGTGCCTCATACTTACACAGTCACGTGGAAGGTTTTTTGGGGGGAGGAATGTGGGGGAAGAGGGGTTCTCTCAGTTTCTTTGAATTAAGTTCCAGAGCTGTTGCAAACTGTTAAGTTCTGAGAAGGCAGTGGCGGTGTGTACTTAACCACTGTTGTTTCCGTGATTCCTGGCACACAGTAGGTACTCAGTAAATACTTACTGAGCAAATGATTAAACCAAAGGAAGAATGAAGACAGAGGGTATGTTTTCCCTTCAGGGTCAGCTCTGGCTGAGGAACAAAGTTTTGGGGACAAAGGTTGCCACCTGCAGGACATATGTGAAACTGCAAGATTCGAAGCTGCTAATGCCTTGAGAATACAGTCAGCTTCAGGACAAGATTATCAGAGAACCAAGTGTTCTCCCTTAGCTTTTGGCAGAGTTAATCAATATCACTTTGTCCTTTCCTTTTTTTTAAATAAATATATTTTTTAAAGATTTTATTTATTCACTTGACACAGAGAGAGAGTTCACAAGTAGGCAGAGAGGCAGGCAGAGAGAGGAGGAAGCAGGCTCCCTGCTGAGCAGGCAGTCCCACTCTGGGCTCAATCCCAGGACCCTGAGATCATGACCTGAGCCAAAGGCAGAGACTTTAACCCAATGAGCCACCCAGGCGCCCTCCTTTTTTTTTCTTTTTTTAAAGTAAGCTGTACATCAAACTTGGGGCTCAAATTCATGACCCAGAGATCAGGAGTTGTGTGCGTGTGACATAGGAAAGAGTGTTAGGGTGTACCCCCGGGGCAAAAAAAAAAAAAAAAAAAAGAATGTTAGGGTTCGAAGTCAATGGCCAAGAGAGAATTCTTGAGACATCTTTGTTGCAAAAGGTGGTTTTATTAAAGCATGGGGACCTGTGGGCAGAAAGAGCTGCACTGGGGTCATGAGGAGTGACCCATAATA
Source organism: Ailurus styani (assembly GCA_002007465.1). Classification (NCBI taxonomy): domain Eukaryota; kingdom Metazoa; phylum Chordata; class Mammalia; order Carnivora; family Ailuridae; genus Ailurus; species Ailurus styani. The sequence continues at coordinate 988,678 of LNAC01000056.1, read as the reverse complement.
TACTTTAAAGTTGGGAGGGGCTTAGGGATAGCGTAAGTCTCTAAGGAATTTTAGAAGCAAGGTTTCCAGGACCTTGAGGGGGCTAGATATTGTTGAGAGAAGGTCATTTATTACGGGCTAATAAAACCTGAGTCATGAGACCTTTCAGATGTATACCAGTGGGCCATATGCTTGGGGTATGATGACCAACACGTATCCTTGTGGCTTAGAGATAAAGGATATTTCTAAAGGAATTTTTATATGTTAAAGTAGACTTACAGGATCCTGGAGGAGGGGGAGAGGGGTGGGGCGGCAGCTATGATTGCCTTTGCCCTTAGCAAACTGTCAACATAGAGGCAGTTGAGTTCCTAGAGGAATGTCACTCTGTTTCAAAGACTTGTCAGTGGGCTCTACGTAGTAAGGAAATTTAATAATTTTTCTTCTGCCTTTGTTTCCCACATCACCATGCACTACTGAAGCCTGCCAGGCACTCCATTTTGTCCTTTCCTATTAGGGAACCCTATACCTTTTCTTTAATAACATTTTTAAAACTTCAGAGTGCTTTGTAAGTGTCCACTACCACACCACACAGTCTTACAATTTTGCGACCAGTCCCACTATTATCCCCATTTTATAAATGAGAAATATGAGCACAGGATGCACGCCCAAGATTACACAGCTTGCAAGTAGCAGAACCAGGGATCTGGACCCAAAAACCATGGGTGTTCTTTTCATCATTCAGTCTGCTACCTCTGTACTCCTGATATGGAAAATGTTTATGTGAGGGGCACCTGGGTGGCTCAGTTGGTTAAGCAGCTGCCTTCGGCTCAGGTCATGATCCCAGAGACCTGGGATCGAGTCCCATATCGGGCTCCCAGCAAGGTGGGGAGCCTGCTTCTCCCTCTGACCTTCTCCCCTCATGTTCTCTCTCACTTTCTCTCTCTCAAATAAATAAGTAAAAATATTTAAAAAAATGTTTATGTGAAACAGAAATATGGTGGCTAGGACCCATGCACTTATCTCTGTACTCTCCTGAAACACCACTAACATGATGGAAGAGGGAGCAGAAAGGTCCAAACCGACACAGAATGGAAGAGATGATGACTGCCCCGGAGAGATGTCAAACCCTTTTTGGAGGCTAGAAAGTGAATGGATGATTTGGCTGAGTGGAGAAGCTCAAGGTCTTGCAGAAGGAGTTGCCAATGAGGAGCAAGCCAATCGCAGCTGCAGAGCCCTAGAAGGGGCTCTGGGATCAAAGGTCTCAGATACCGGTGTGTGTGTGGGCGGGGTGCATAGGCGGGGAGAGGTGGGAGTCAAAGCAGACCATTAATTGTACCAGTAACTTATCCTCGGATTCCAATAACATATCATCAGATTCCCCTCCTGTGACACCTTGCCTTGATCCTTGCAGAAAATTAGCTGTTTATTCTTTGGAGAACATCAAACAGAACAGCTCCAAGTTCAGAGATAGCGTTCAGAGAAAAGAGGCAATGTGATAAGAACAGAGGGATTAAATGAAAGCGTGCAGCTAAAAGAATCTGTTTTTTTCCAACACCCATGTGTTTGGTGATAGTGTTGGCATTGTTATTCTGAGACTAAGCCCTATGCTAAGTGTGTATTTTGGGATAAATCAAGTAATAAATTATGTTGGAGTTATCGAGAACCAACCTTCATGGTGTGGGAGAAAAGAAATACATATGCAAGATCAATATGTTTAAATAAAACCCCTCCCAGTCTTGGGGCATCTGGGTGGCTCAGTTGGTTAAGCCTCTGCCTTGGGCTTGGGGCATGATCTCAGGGTCCTGGGATCGAGCCCTGCATCGGGCTCCACTTCTCTCTCCTTCTGACCCTTCTCCCTGCTTGCACTCTTTCTGTCTCAAATGAATAAAATCTTAAAAAAATAAAAAAAACAAAACCCTCTAGTCTTGATTTTATTTATTTTTATAATTTTTAAAAAGAGTTTAAGTAATCTCTACACTCAACATGGGGCTCGAACTCACAACATGGCCACTGATTGAGCCAGCTGGATGCCCTATAGTCTTGATTTTAATTGGAACCGTCAGTATGATAGATTTTATCAGAAAAGTTAAGTACCCAGTTAATAAGAGATGGAACTAAAAAAAAAAAAAGAGAGAGAGATGGAACTAGATTAACCCAGACTGGTCTTGCTCTGAAATTTCTAAGAATCTGCCTCTTTGGTGGGTCGGGGCCGGAGGGCCTCCTGGAGGAGGTGAAATCTGGAGGATAAGTCGGAGCAATAAGTGGACAATTCTTCTCCTGATGATCTCTGGAAGTTCTGCTTATCATGACCTAGTAATGCTGGGCTGATCTGGAAAGATTTTGTTTCTGAAATATCAAAATGGAGAGCCAGCCTGCAAATCATGATGACCAGTGACCGACAGAAGGTACCCGGGGCAGCCAAATGATCTCCCTCTGTGCCGTCCTTAAAAAAAAAATTTAAGAGTGACATATATTTTTGATAGTTCCTGAAAGTAAACACTTCTTATGGTACAATCACAGAAGCCTACAGTATTTGTTTGAGTCTAATTTTTTTAGACTCTAAAATGTTCACAACCTTTAAAATTTGTTTTCAAGTGTAGTTTAAGCAGTAGATATTGGGCAAAGCTGGGAAGATGGAAGGATTTTTGTCCTATTTTCTAATTGTTCTCCCTAATAGAATATAAGAATGATTAAGAGGAGAAGCATAGAGGTGCCTGGGTGGCTCAGTCAATTAAGCAACCACCTTTGGCTCAGGTCATGATCCTGGGGTCCTGGGATCAAGCCTGCATCAGGCTCCCTGCCGAGTGGGGAGTGTGCTTCTCCTTTGCCCCCTACCTCCGCCCTGTCTCTCAAATAAATAAAATCTTTAAAAAGAAAGTCAAAGAACATATGTCTTTTTTTTTTTTTTTTTTTTAAAGATTTTTTATTTATTCATTTGACACAGAGAGAGAGATTACAAGTAGGCGGAGAGGCAGGCAGAGAGAGAGGAGGAGGCAGGCTCCCCGCGGAGCAGAGAGCCCGATGCGGGCCTCGATCCCAGGACCCTGGGATCATGACCTGAGCCGAAGGCAGCGGCCTTAACCCACTGAGCCACCCAGGCGCCCAAAGAACATATGTCTTAAAAATTTATTTTGTTTTCGTGTTCATTTAAACTAAAAATCAATTTTATTTTTTAAGTAAGCTCTATGCCCAACATGGGGCTTGAAATCAACCCCGAGATCAGGAGTCACATGCTCCATGGACTGAGCCAACAAGGCACCTCAAGAAAAATCAATTTGATTTTAACTGAAAAGTAATAGACACACAATAGATTGAAGAGTGACTCGCCTTCCTTCCTTCTCCCCAGAAACCGTTACAATTACCAGCTTCTTATGTCTTGAAGAGAACATTTTAAAAGGAAACTTTTAAGCCTGTTCATGATTCATGTTGGAGAGGATAGAAGTTAAAATATGACTGATATTTTATTAACCCATAGAGTAAGAAGCTGCCTTTGAGGGAGAATTTGTAGCTAGATTCAGATCGGAAGGACATTGGTGATTTCTTTTAAGGAATAAACAAATGATCTAGATAAAAAAGAGATATCAGTTTGCATGTTTGTCCAAAGAGAACAAGATAAAAAATAATCTTTTCTCATCAGGCCATTTCCCCCTATTTATTTATTTATTTATTTGACAGAGACAGAGATCACAAGTAGGCAGAGCAGTAGACAGAGAGAGAGGAGGAAGCAGGCTCCTTGCCGAGCAGGGAGCCTGATGCGGGCCTCGATCCCAGGACCCTGAGACCATGACCTGAGCCAAAGGCAGAGGTTTTAACCCACTGAGCCACCCAGGCGCCCCCCCCCATAATAAATTGACAATAATGTAGAGATGGGGATTCTGGAGTTTGGAATTAGTGTTGATTCCATCCAGATTTTTTTTTTTTTTTAAGAGAGAGAGCACACCAGTGGAGGTGAGAGGCAGAGGGAGAGGGAGAAGCAGGTTCCCTATCCCCAGGATCGCTCCCGGGGATCGGGGAACATGACCTGAGCCAAAGGCAGACACCCAACCGACTGAGCCACCCAGGCACCCCTCCGTCCACCTTTTTTCATAACTATGGCCACATTAACTCTGAAGTTTCTAGGAGATTCCAATTTTTTCACTGTCTTCACAATGACACGCCGACATGTCAGATCACGGGTCCTGATTTTGGGTAAGGAAAACATACTTCAAAAGTGTGAGGTTGAGGCTTTTGACACAGGCTTACCCAATCTTGTGCTTGCTCTTTTTTGGTCTCCACATTCTTTCCAACAAATTTAGGTTAGTAAAAGGTACATGGTTCGAAATGACTGACCCCATGACAGGGCAAAATGAAGCAGGTTCGGGCTCAAGAAGAATTCACTAACAGGTTTCCAGTCAGGGGTGAATAAAAGCAGAACTACCTGGAGGTCCTGAGGACAATGATGAAAACATGTTTACCACAGAGAAATAGAAATAGAAGTGGGGGAGGGGAGAGCAGGGCCCTTCAGGGGCACTGAGAGGCCAACTCAGTTCCATTTTTTTTGAGGCTCTTTGTCTACAGAAAAACGAAGAATTCATTTCTTTATTTGATATCTAACAAATGCTTTTGGCACCCCAAAATTAAAATGCAGTATGTGTGCCATCACAAGTTGGTCGAATTTTTTTAAAAGCCCACTAATGAAGCCACAATGAGATATCACCACACACTTATTAGAATAGCTAAAAATGAAAATGAAAACAAAACTGACCATATGAGCATGTGAAGCAACTAGAAATCTCTTGCCTTGTTGGTGGGAATGCAAAATGTACAGTCACTTTGGAAAAAAGTTGGGCAGTTTCTTGTAAAATTAAACAGACACCCACCATACGACACAGAAATTTTACTCCTAGTTATATACTCCCAAGAGAAATGAAGATGGTTGTTCATACAAAATCTGTATATGAATGTTTACAGGGACTTTATTTGTAATTGCCCCAAACTGGAAACACCTTCAACTGGTGAATGAAGAAATTGTGATATAGCCTTCATGGAATACTTGTCAGCAATAAAAAGGACTGGACTGAAATAAACTCTTGCATATATGGCCAAATGATTTTCAACAAGGGTGCCAAGGCTACCCAATGATATTATAATAGTGTTATACAGTGACAGATGGTAGTTACACTTGTGGGGAGCATAGCATTATATATAAACTTATGGAAACACTATGTTGTACACCTGAAACTAATTTAACATTAGGCGTCAACTACACTCAGATAAATTTTTTTTAAAAAAAGAAATGTGGTATATATGTATTATATATATATATGTGTGTGTGTGTTTATGTGTGTATATATATATATATATATATAATGAAATATTTTGTAGCCTTAAAAAGAAGGAAATCGGGGTGGCTCAGCAGTTAAGCAGCTGCCTTCGGCTCAGGTCATGATCCCAGAATCCTGGGATCGAGCCCCGCATCAGGCTCCCTCCTCCATAGGAAGCCTGTTTCTCCCTCTTGTGTTCCCTCTCTCGCTCTGTCTCTCTCTGTCAAATAAATAAATAAAATCTTAAAAAAAAAAAAGAAGGAAATCCTGTCACATGCTATAACCTGGATGAACCTCAAGAATATTATGCTGAGTGTAATAAGCCAGTCACAGAAAGAACCACTGGGGGCACCTGGGTGGCTCAGTTGTTAAGTGGGTGCCTTCGGATCAGGACATGATCCCAGGGTCCTGGGATCGAGCCCCGCATCAGGCTCCCTGCTCAGTGGAGAACCTGCTTCTCCCTCTCCTGCTTCCCCTGCTTGTGTTCCCTCTCTTGCTGTCTCTCTCTCTCTCTCTCTCTGTCAAATAAATAAAATCTTAAGACGAACAAAGAAAAAAACCCCAAAAGGAACCAATGAATGGTTCCACTTATATGAAGTATCTAAAGTAGTCAGAATCACAAAAACAGAAGATAGAAAGGTGGTCACGAAGGGCTAGGGGGAGAGGCGGGGGAATTAGTACTTAGTGGGTAGAGTTTCAATGTTTTAAGATGAAAAAGTTCCAGAGATCTATTGCACAACAGTGTGAAAACACTCAACACTACTGAACTGTATACTTAGAAATTATTATGATAATGAGTTTAAAGTAATATTTTTACACATTATTATTATTATTAATAAAGGGAATTGATTGTTAACACAAATAACATGGATAAATCTCAAAGGAATCAGTCTAAATGAAAAGCCAGCCTCAAATGGTTGCACACTGTGTGATTCCATTGATGTGACATTCTGGAGAAGGGAAAACCTCAGGGTCAGAAAACAGATCACTGGGTGCCTGGGTGGCTCAGTGGGTTAAAGCCTCTGCCTTCGGCTCAGGTCATGATCTCAGGGTCCTGGGATCGAGGCCCATATCGGGCTCTCTGCTCAGCAGGGAGCCTGCTTCCCCCTCTCTCTCTGCCTGCCTCTCTGCCTACTTGTGATCTCTCTCTCTCTGTGTGAAATAAAAAAAAAAAATCTTTAAAAAAAAAAAAAAGAAAACAGATCACTACCCTAAAGAGCTGGACCAGGGAGACGAGTTTGGGGGTGGCAAAATTGTTCTCTAACAATTTTACAATTGTTACAATTTACAACAATTTTACAAGGTAAAATCTTGACTGTAATTGTGGCTACATGGCCATACGAAGTTTTTGGGTTTTTTTATTTTTTGGCCATATATGTTTGTTGAAACTCATAAAACTATACCAAAAAAACCCCTGTACATCGATGCATGAGAAAAACCTGTGCAGCAAAAACTGTACAGAAAGAAATTTATACTGTATATAAATTATCTCTCATGAAACTGACTAAAAAGAAATATGGAGTTGATGTGGCAAAATGTCAAATCTGGTCACAGTGCAGTCTACAGTGATATTTTTTGCAACTTTCATTGTGATTGTGTTTCAGTATGCAAATAATAAAACCAAAAATGATTCTTAAAAACCCAACTAGTTTATTCCAACTGCAGTATAGCCCGTTAACAGGATGTAGTTTTAAAGTTGTTTGGTAAGTAAGAAAGTCTTATTTCATTCCTGTGAGTGTATGTCTGTGACCATATTTATTATTGCCTTTTCAGGAAAGGTCAAACTTATAAATTTGGGAACTTCCAAGAATGTGATGTCTGCTCAAACAGTCCTCCTGTCCCCATAATGTTTCAGAACAAGAACGATGCCTGGTGGTTGATTGGGCACATGAAGAATGGGAGCAGGAGAGAAGCTGAGGATTATTTTCTTCAGGGTTTTGATTTAGAAATCAATTACTGGATTGCTCACTTCAACGGAGTGGTAAAGTCAATCCTTTGTCCACACACAGCCCTGATCTCCTTGTAGGGCTAAGCAATTCCTTTATAAAGCTTGATGGTTCTGCCTCCCTGTCTGTAAAATATTTGGCTAAGTCGAAGATAGGAAAAACTAAATACCTAATTTTAGATAGGTTAGAAACCAGTTCATGCAAAACCACGCCAAAGACCAACTCAGGGTGGTTAACGTGGCCTAAAAAGTCAGCCTTAGCTATTTTTCCACCTAGCCACTCCTGTGTTTGGTTTTTCAGGCTCCTCATTATAAGGCAGCTTCGAAATGCAGAATTCCAAAAAGCTGAATTGTATTGATTCCTCCCAATGTTGGCACAGACTATAAGGAATTGAGAATGCCACTAATCCTAGAGAAACAGATGGACATTTTTAATCAAAAACGTTTATGCACAACCCAAATGATGCAGTTTTGGATAAAATACAGAAATTGATCCTGGCCAGAATTGATTCTCGTCCTTCCATCTTAATGAGGGAACCTGACAAGGGCAGGGGAGAAGGAAGGGAAAGGATCCTCTGGGTTGAAAGATGAAAAAAGCCTGGCAGAAATGGTTCACCTATGAAATGAAAAGTCTCAGTGTTCCCAAGATTTGCGAAATGGATCTGAGTTGATGTAGCCCTCATTTCAACTTTGCAAAATGTCATAAAATTACCTTTGGTCAACCTACCAAGTATTTGAGATTGGACAAAAGAGGTGGTGAGATGATTTCCCAAACCGTAAAATGAAAATGTTATGGCCAAAGGACTGTTCCTCGAAGTTTAATTCAGCAGCCTAAAATTTCAAAACAGAAAACAAGACAAAGTGATTCACAGATATTAAGGAATAGAAAAGAAAGTAGTACCTGGAAATAAAGAGAAGGTTTAAAAATCAACAATAAGTCCTGGGTTTAGAAGTTATGAAATAAAGGTTAGGAAAACAGTTTTTTTTGTTTTTGTTTTTTTTTAAGGGAAGCATTACATCAGTCGTTAAAAATGGCCCAGAATTTCAGTCAAATGTTAAAGCAATCCTTCTTGGGGGGGGGGGAGGGAAGGAAATATTTGTAGTACACCTTTGATCCAATTATATTTTTCTACACTTTCCCTGGTATGCCAGAGAAAGGGGTTCAAGGTGCCACTTTGATGATTTAGCTTTGCTGTATAAGTTTAATAAACTAGTATATGTATTGTTTTGGCATTTTTTTTTCTGAATTGGTAAATGTGTTTCTAGAGTAAATACCATGACATTTTAATTTGACATTTACTTCTGAATTGTAAGGAAATTAAGTGTCAACGATATAGCCAACATCCCTGGGCTGGGGTATCTTCATAAATAAGCCAGTTTAGATTCGAGGGGCTTTACTGAAGTAAGTCTCGTGGTCTCCATATCATTTTGTAGAGTTATATACAATTTGTTTTTGTTTTTGGTTCGTTTAAAACTAACACGTCATTCTACTGAATTTCTGTCGATTTTTTTGTTTGTAAAAAAGTTAAGTGTTCGTTTGTCCCCCTTATTACAACGGGGTGAAGAGAAATCCGACGACCTCCTTTGGATCCGGCCATCTAAAACAAAAAAGACAAAGCGAGCGTCGACGGGGTGTGTGACAGAGAAAACTGAAGGACGATGAAGTGGTCACTGCCCCTTCGATATTTAGTAGCTCTAGGAGATAGGACCCCAAATCTCCGTCCCCTCACTGGTTACGTCAGGACCTTTGTTAAAAAGACTGATTCCTGGACACTGCCCTACACTTACTGAATCTGAATCCAGGGTCAGAACTCGTAAATGTGCATTTTTTAAACAAGTGCCACGTTCCGCTTGGAAACCACCCTAGGGACCCGCACACACGACTCGCCTCGCACAGCCCTGCGTCCGTCCGCGTCTTTAGCCCCGCCCCCCGTGGCCGGCCTGGCCCAGGCCCCGCCCTCCGCCCTCCGCCCTCCGCCCTCCGCCCCCGCGGTCTCGTGCGGCCTCGCGGGACCCTTCCCGTAATGCCCCGCGCCGAGCCGCCGCGGTTGCCAGGCAACGCGCGTTCCCCGCGGCCGGTCGCGTGGGGTTCCGCCCGGCTATGGGGCCGCAGGCCCTCTCGCGGCTCCTGCTGGTGCTCCTGGATTGCTGGGCCTCCGTGAGCGCCCAGACCGGGGCCACTCCGCCTGTGACGACGGAGGCCCTCAACTCTACGGAGGCAGCCCGGACGACTCCCAGACCCGCCTTGTCTCCCAGGCCCCCTGGAACTCCCAAGGCCCCCGTGCCCTCCTCTGGCCCCAGGCCCACCCCGGTCACGGACGGTGGGTACCAAGTGGTAGTTCCTGGGGAATCCAGAGTGCTGCACCCTGGAGTGGGTAGTCCGGGTGAGGCCGTCATCATGATAGTAAACGTTTATTGAACACTTAGGGTGTGCAGGCATTGCTGAATATTTCTTAGGCGTAAATTGTCTCAGCCTCCCGTAGGGTAGACCTCATTGTCCTTCTCGGAAGAGAAAACCGAGGCTCGGGGAGCGTAAGTGGTGGGACAGTCTAAAATTTTTGAAATTACTTGCAGTTGTCCTGGACAACATTAACGCTAAAGGTAATAACGAACGAGTCGTTGCACCTTCGCAGCCAGCGATGAAATTACGTAAATGCGAAGTTTCTGGGCAGCTGCGGAAATTGAATGCATAGGATGTGTTGAACTTTTCATTTATCAAAAAAGAAACGCCAGAAGTCTAGTTTACTAAATGTGACTACTCCCTTGTCTGTGGACTTGAATTCATGAAACCCCAGAATTTCTCCTGTGTTGAGTTGGAGGGGGGAAGCTACGGGGTGAGGGGTCCACTTCTTAGGATTCATCATTAGGGGTAATTAACATGTGTCTCAGAAAGTGGTCTAATTCTGGAGTTAGACATTAGTGAATATTTTATAATCTGATCTGATATGGGTGACTTAAGGGGATGGCTGTGACCCTGAGATGCTCGGAGTGCAAAGTTTTGTGAATATGCATTTTTTTGGGTAAGGGTTCTTAGCAGTGAGCAGTTTCGCAAAGGGGTTTGTGATCTCAAAAAAAAAAAAAAACCCTTTAAGTCCTCTGACTAACCCCAATATGTATGATATATATATATATATTTTACCCCGCTTCGTAACAGAAAAAGACCTTGAGTAAGACTCAGTAAATAGAAAACTCATCCTTGGGTGATACCTTTTACTCTAGGACTTGAGTTCTTAAATCGTTTCTCCAAAGGGCCTCCTTGATAAGTAAGGAGTAAGTATAAATGAAAGTATAAATGAGTAAGGAAAAGTACAGAGAAATACATTTTCTATTTCAGTATATAATAAAGCCTTTTTAAAAAATAAAGCTTTTATATCGAAACTGTTGATTTAACGAATAAGTAGGGGAGGTAAATAAGTGATAAACGGGGACAGACTGCAGCATAGTATTCAATATCCAAAATTCTCTAAGGTTTTTGGACTGGATTTTCTTTTATCCGTCTAAGTATTCCATCTGTTTATGTGATTTCTCCTCAGAATGAAGCTATTCTTGAATCATCATTATTAGGGCATGTGTTCAGGACTGTTTTCCAGCACGGGTGTGGGGGGTGGGTTGGGGATGAATTTGCACTTCCGTCTTCTTAAAGGGCCCGACTTTAGACCTGCGAAAGTAATAATAGATGACAGCTGGCGTTTATTCACTGCGTACTGTGTAGCAGGCCCAGTGCTAAGCATTTTGTCTGTAATGTATCTCATTTAATCCCCTATGATGTGGGTTACCCCATTTTTCAGGTAGGTGAATTACTTGCCTGATTTTAGGTAACACCCCTGGCAGGTGTTGGAGCAGGGGCTGACTGTGAGTGGAAAACTGGACACCATGTGCGGGATGGGTTACAGGTGGAAGAGAAAAATGATAACTTTGATCTTGATCTGAGCTCTGTTCCTTAGTATCTTGCTCTAGAGCCCGGCATGTTGATGTTAAAAGGTATAGAAGAGCAGCTGAGAGCTACTCAGACCTTGGGAGTGCTCAGCGGATATTTGTTGGCTGATTAAGTACACTCACATCCTGGATAGAGACCTTCCCCCCACCTCCCAGTGGAGTTATTAAACACTATTGCTCTGTTCTTACTACTCTTAGAGCTGCTTACAAGGGTTTTGAGTTCTGAAAAATCAAGATTGTAATTTTAAACACATAAGGCAGGGAGCCTAAACACTATTTTTTATATTAGGATGCAAGAATTGCATTTTCATTTTACTAAGCACATGGAAGAGTGCGTGGCTGGAGGGGGGAAGAGGGAGTATGTAAGCTTACAGGGGAAGACTTCTGTGTCTCAGGTTAAGAAAGGATTGTGTATTGGCAAAACCTTCCTCTTCTCACTCATACACTTCTTTCCAGAGTATGTTATTTTACCTTTTTTGAGCTATATTTTTCTAAAGCTCACTTTTGTTGTGAAATAGTTCATACATGCAGGTCAGAATGTTGTGTGGACTCTACCACCATTTGCTTGAGATCCTTGTTGTTTTGAATTTTTTTTTTGAAAAAAGGAAATACTACAGGTAAGACAAGTACAATCTTATTCTCCCCTTCCCAGCAATAATTACTACCATGAATTCAGTGTTTATCATTCTTATGCTCTTCCATCTTTAAAAGGTTTTTTTTTCTCTCCTGTTTGACAGAATAAAATAGGGAATTAAAAATCCAGAGAGTCATTAAAAATGTTGTGGGGGTGCCTGGGTGGCTTAGTCTGTCAAGCGTCTGGCTCTTGGTTTGGGCTCAGGTCATGATCTCAGGGTTGTGAGATCAAGCCCTTCAGGGGGCTCCTCGATGGGCGTGGAGTCCGCTTAAGATTCTCTCTCACCCCCAATCCCTTCCTCCCCATCCCTCCTCACGTGCTGTCTCAAAAAAGAAAAATGTTGTGAAGTGGGAGATTTCTATCCCCATCATGCTTTGTCTAAATTACCAAAGATAGGGGCACCTGGGTGGCTCAGTTGGTTAAGTGTGTGCCTTTGGCTCAGGTCATGGTCCGGGAGTCCCAGGATCAAGCCTCATATCAGGCTTCCTGCTCAGTGGGGAGTCTGCTTCTCCCTCTGCCTCTCACCTCGCTTATGCTCTCTTTCTCTCTCTCTCAAATAAATAAATAAAATCTTTAAAAAAATTACCAAAGATATTTCCAGAACCCCAAATACAAAGCACCTGAGCCAGTTTGATTCTTGGTCAATAGTTTGTGAATGTGGGCTCAGCTTCAAAGCCACAGGTGACATCTGAAGAGAGAAACAAGTTTGAGAACCCTGATTCCTGGTGGCCTTCTTTGGGCTCTTTGAGAATCTCTAGAGAAGGGGCTTGGGAATCTGTACTATTAAACCAGTTGTTTTTATGGTCTGGCAAGTGATTTAGCATGCTGGTTCTTAAATTATCAGCATCACCTGGAAAGTTTTTGAAAAACAGATTTCTGGGTTTCCTAGCTTACCAGCTGGTGGTTCTAATGGGCAGAGAAGTGATTTAGTGTGCTGGTTCTTAAACCTGTTTTAATTATCAGCATTACCCGGATAATTTTTGAAAAAAACAAATGCCTGGGTTTCATAGCTTACCAAATCAGAGTCTTTGTAGGTAGAGCACAAACAGAATTTTCCAAGATGATTAGCTACTTGGGGGAAACCTCAGATTAAGAAGCATTCAAACTGACTGATTTTCACTTCACAGATCACCCCCAAAGTGCAATAGGAAAAATAAAATGGATCTTTTGTATGAAGTGGACTTTTAGTACTTTGCAGTGGTAGGGGGCAGTCACTCCCTGCTGATGGTGAAGTTCTGCATCCCACCTCTTTTGTTTCTGTAGTTGCTGCTCTGTGTGTCTGTGACCTGACTCCAGTGCAGTGTGACGTCAACTGCTGTTGTGATCCTGACTGCAGCTCCATGGATATCAGTGTCTTTTCTGCCTGTTCAGTTCCAGTTGTCATGTAAGTTGGTGACACATGCAGTTTTGATGAAATTGGTCCAAGATGATAAAATCTGGGGACAGAAAGTGAAAAATCTTTCAGGTGGAAAAACCCAAACCTGGGTTTCTTGAATTTTGCATCATTCAGATGCCATGCTGTCCAAACCATTATGTAGAAGAGTGGCTCTCCCTTATTTGCATCTCGCCGGATGATAGTGCAGGCAGAAGACAAGAGAGAGTGTACTTTGTTAAGAGTATAAGGAAATCTTTGTATTCAGAGATTGAGTTACATTTCACTCTGATTTGTAAACAGATAATGTGCACAGTTTTGTATAAGTGAATTAGTCTTATGTATATAGCCTAGGGTGGAAAGTGCAGTTGAATTTATAGCTTTTGTTGTGGACATAGCACTTGTAACAAAAAATCAGACAAGAAAGTTTTGTTTATACTTTTCTGATACGTAAATCTACCAGGAATTCTCACAGTTCACATTGTATAGGAGAACAATGGAAAATGATGTTCCCAGTCGATTACAAGGTAAAGAGACAATCTCTTCTGAATGATTTGTTTCTTGCAATTCAGACTTCAAAGGTCTTTGAAAAATACACCACTTAAAAGAGGTTAATTTATTCGGGTGGGACCAATTATTATTCAGAGATAGCTAACTTAAATTTAGTCTTAGAGCAAATTGTAGTAATTGATGCTTGGTTGAATGCTTTTTGAAAATAAAATGTGTTTTTCCCATGAAAAACTATCGTTTTTTTAAAAGACTTTAATTAATTTGAGAGAGAATGCACACATGGCACAAGGGGGGAGGGAAGGGGCAGAGGCAGAGGGAGAGAGAATCTAAAGCAGACTTCATGGCAGCCCTGTGGCTCCATCTCACCACCCATGAGATCATGACCTGAGCCAAAATCAAGAGTCAGACGCTTAACTGACTAAGCCACACAGGTGCCCCTCATGAGAAACTATATTATTGGCCAATGGGAAATTGAATCTGCTTCTAATATTGTAAAAATATTTGGAGAATGGTATGTTGTGTAGTCAGATTATTTTTCTGGGTATTTGGACTACACCAGTACATTACCCATCCTTGGCAATGCCATCCTTGCCCTTGGATTAGCCATTCCTTCTCTGTCTGACTCCTGCACATCATTTAAGACCCAGTAGGCCTGAAATGGATGCATTCCTAGAGAAATATAAACTACCAAAACTGAACCAGGAAGAAATTGAAGACCTGAATAGACCCATAACCAGTAAGGAGATTGAAGCAGTCATCAAAAATCTCCCAACAAACAAGAGCCCAGGGCGGGAAGGCTTCCCAGGGGAATTCTACCAAATATTTATTTATTTATTTATTTATTTGTTATTTTTATTTTATTTTTTTCTACCAAATATTTAAAGAAGAATTAATACCCATTCTCCTGAAACTGTTCCAAAAAATAGAAATGGAAGGAAAACTTCCAAACTCATTTTATGAGGCCAGCATTACCTTGATCGCAAAACCAGGCAAAGACCCCATCAAAAAGGAGAATCATAGACCAATATCCTTGATGAACACGGATGCAAAAATCCTCAACAAAATACTAGCCCGTAGGATCCAACAGCACATTAAAAGGATTATTCACCACGAACAAGTGGGATTTATTCCCGGGCTACAAGGTTGGTTTAACATTTGCAAATCAATCAATGTGATACAAGACATTAATAAAGAACAAGAACCATATGATACTCTCAATAAATGCTGAAAAAGCACTTGACAAAGTACAGCACCCTTTCTTGATCAAAACTCTTCACAGTGTAGGCATAGGGGGTACATACGTCAATATCATCAAAGCCATCTACAAAAAACCCACAGCAAATACCATTCTCGGTGGAGAAAAGCTGAGAGCTTTTCCCCTAAAGTCAGGAACACGGCAGGGCTGTCCACTATCGCCACTGCTATTCAACATAGTACTAGAAGTCCTACCCTCAGCAATCAGACAACAAAAAAGAAAAAGCATCCAAATCGGCAAGGAAGAAGTCAAACTCTCACTCTTCGCAGATGATATGATACTTTATGTGGAAAACCCAAAGGACTCCACTCCGAAACTGCTAGAACTCATATAGGAATTCAATAAAGTGTCAGGATATAAAATCAATGCACAGAAATCAGTTGCATTTCTATATACCAACAACAAAACAGAAGAAGGAAATAAAGGAGTCAATCCCATTTACAATCGCACCCAAAGCCATAAGATACCTAGGAATAAACCTAGCCAAAGAGGCAAAGAATCTGTACTCAGAACTATAAAGTACTCATGGAAGAAATTGAGGAAGACACAAAGAAGTGGAAAAACATCCCATGCTCATGGATTGGAAGAACAAATATTGTGAAAATGTCTATGCTACCTAGAGCAATCTACACATTTAATGCAATCCCCATCAAAATACCAACAATTTATTTCAAAGAAATGGAACAAATAATGCTAAAATTTATATGGAACCAAAAAAAGACCCCAAATAGCCAAAGAAATGTTGGGGGGAAAAAAAAAACAAACCCTAAAGTTGGTGGCATCACAATTTCAGACTTCAAGCTCTATTACAAAGCTGTCATCATCAAGACAGTATGGTACTGGCACAAAAACAGACACATAGATCAGTGGAACAGAAGAGAGAGCCCAGAAATGGACCCTC